>RQSC01000011.1:171502-196919 GCA_013416795.1 Prasinococcaceae sp. CCMP 1430
CGCTGCGCGCGTGCGCGCCGCGCACCCGCGCGTCGCCTGCGCGGCGCGCAGCAGCGGCCTGCGTTTTTTGGGTTGAAATTCTCGAGAAATGCGGGCGGAAAAAAGCGGGCGGCCGGCGCCCGCTGCGCCCTCGCCCCTGCTCGAGCTCGCCCACGCTCGCGCGCATGCTCCCGCTAACAGCTGTCGCCGCCTCCTACCCCCCCCCCCCTCCTCCCCTCCCCTTCCCACCCCCGTGCTCACGCTCACGCTCTCACCCCCTCGGCTGGTCGCCCGCTGTACCCGCCAACGCGCTCGCGGGTGACCGCCCCCGGACGAGCAGGCGCTGAACGCCGTGCCCGCGTTCCGGCAATACATGCTCTCGAAGGAGACGGTCGCGCTTGTTGCGCGTGCGCGCAAGCTGCGCGGCCTGCAGGAGCAGGCGCCGGCGGCGGCGGCGCTGCGCATCGGGGGGGCGCGCGAGGGCGGGGGCAGCGACGGGATGAGCGCGTTCCGCGGCGGGGCGGCGCCGTCGCTCCGCACGCGGCGCGGCGCGGCGGCGATGGCCGAGGCATTGGCGGTTGGCAAGGCCGAACCGATCGCGGCGGAGGTGCAGGCGCTCCTCGAGGCCATCTGGAGCGGGCGCGAGTCGGTGTACGACCCCATGGACCTGCTGCGTTCCGTGTGGACTGCGCTGCCGCACTTCGCCGGACGAAACCAGGAGCAAGACGCGCACGAGTTTCTGCAGTGCGCGCTGGATGCCATCAGCAGGGAGCTGCGTGGGGAGACCTCCACGGGGTCAAAACGGCCGCACTCGGAGCTCGAGCCCGGGATCCAGGTGGTGGATCTCACCGGCGAGGGGGTCGCGCGCCTGCCCGTGATCGTGCCGGCGCCGCGCGGGCGCGTGGGAGCCGTCGATGGGATGGACGCCTTTGGCGCCGATGCGGGCGAGGATGAGGCGCTCGCAGGTGAGGAGGGCTTCATCGTGACCTCGCGCTGGGGGCCCAAGCGACACGCGCCCGGGTGCGTGTGCCGCAGCTGCAAGCGTCAGAGACGAGAGCTCCGAGCGGCCACAAAGGCGGCCGCTGGCGCGCTCGCCGCGGCCTCGACGCCCCTGCGCCCGCCCCAGAAGCCCCGCACAACTCCCACGCGTAGGCTGCTGCCGTCCACCAGGCCCATCGCGCCGCCCGTGCCTCCCGTGGACCCCGCCATACCGGGGGCTCTGGAGCAGAAACCGACCCTCGCACCTCCGTCCGCGCCGAGGCGAGTGCCTCATGCGATGGAGAGCACCCCACCGCCGCCGTTCGCCGCCAAGCTGCGGGCCAAGGCCACGACCACGCCACCGCTGTCTCCCACTCCGCGACGCGATCCCATGTTCGCCCTATTCGGCGGCGTCATCCTCAGTCGCACGCGCTGCCGCCACTGTGGGGCCACTACCGAAAACCGCGAGCCCTTCACGGACCTGAGCATACCCATCCCGCGGGCGATGCGCGCGCCGAGCGCATGCAGCGGGGACACCCTCAACAGCGGCGCGGCCGGCGGCATCGGCGGCGGCCTGGCCGCCGACGCCGTCGCCAACATCAACCGCGGCGGGGCCGACGCCACGCTGGGGGGTGTCGCCCTGGAGGCCTGCCTGCGCGCCTTCTCGAGCAGCGAGGAGCTCGGCGGCGTGCACGGCTACGCCTGCAGCCAGTGCGGCAGCAGCAGCGCCACCAAGGAGACGGAGATCGTCGAGCTCCCGCAGATCCTCTGCCTGCACCTCAAGCGCTTCGAGTGCATCCCGAGTATGGGTGGTGGCGGAGCGGCTCCTACCGAGACCGCGGGAGACGAGGCGAATGGCGCAGGCGGGAGCGGCGAGGCAGGCGACCAGAGCGGAGGCGGCGACGGCGCCAGCCGCGGCGACTCCGGCGGTGGCGGCAACGTCATCAGCGGCAGCGGCGGGGGGGCGGCGCTCGGGGGCGTGATCGACAAGATCGACACCGCGGTGACCTTCCCGCTCTCGGGGCTGGACGTCGCCCCGCACACGAACAGCGAGCGGCTCAAGCAGCGCAGCACGGTGTACGACCTGTGCGCGGTGATCAAGCACCACGGCGAGCGCGCCGACAGCGGACATTACACCGCCATGGCGCACAACACGAGCACACGCCAGTGGCTGTCGTTCAACGACCACAAGATCGAGGAGTGCCGCGCCGCGGACGCCGAGAACGCCACCCGCAGCTACATATTCTTCTACTCGCGCAGGGCGGATGACCGCGGCGCCTGACGCCGCGGCTGCGGGCGTCTGTGTGCTGCTGCATGCTGCCGCATGCTGCTGTGCGCTGCTGTGTGCGACGGGGCCTCCCGCGACCAGCCGCTGGCAGGCATGCGTAATATGTTCTTCAAAAAATTTTCTTCAGCTCGGCCACCGCACCTTGGCACATGCGCGCGCCTACTGCAGCATGCTCGGCGGGCTCTGCGAGACGAACTTCTTGAGCATGTCCATGCCGAAGCTCGAGTCCGTGGCGGAGGGCGTGGTGATGTCGAAGGGGAAGCACACGACCTCGGAGCTCACCACGGGCGGCAGGTGGTCCTTGCGCGCGTCGGCGAGCTCGAGCACGCGCTCCATGCAGCGCAGCACGCCCGCCTCGGCGGCCGCGTGGCGCCGCGCGCGCGCCGCGCCGTCGACGAGCTCGCCCTGCAGGCCGGGGCGCACCACCGACAGCTTCAGGCGCCACTTCTCCCAGTACACGCGCTCCTCCGACTTGGAGAACCACACCTGCTTGGTGCGCCGCTCGTAGAAGCCCATCTCCACCGCGAAGGTCGCCGCGGAGGACGCGCCGGCGGCGCCCCCGCCCTGCGCAACACCCCACGTCAGCGCCTGTGCGTGCGGTCGAGACGCGCGTGCGGGAGACGCACACACACGCGCGCGCGCGCACACGCACACGCACGCACGCACACACACTCAGGCTCTCGCTCGCGCTCGCTTGCGCGCGCGCGCAGGGTCCGTACTCTGGCCAGCTTGGCGACCGTCTGCTCGAAGGCCTTGCAGCACTTGGCGATGCGCTCCTCGACGAGCTCCTCGCCCGCGGCGTCGCCCACCGTGGCGTAGCTCACCCCCTCGAAGAGCTCGCTGGGCACGTCGCGGGGGCGCGCGAGGCCGAGCGCGCGCTGGAAGAGCACCGTGTGCAGCACGCAGCGCAGCGCCTCGCGCAGCTCGTACGGCTCGAGCTCGAGCTCGGGCAGCTCGAACACCTCGCACGTCGACATCGCCGCCGCGCGCGCGGCGGAGGCGCGCTCGCACGGGGCGGCCTCGGCGCGCCGCGCGAGGACGGCAGAGAGGGGCGAGAGGGAGGCACGGGCCGGGGGCGGGGGCGCCCTCGCCCCCCCCCCGCTCGCGCGCAAAAAGAGCGCGCGCCGCGCGGGCGGTGTGGCGAGCGCACGTACGCGCGAACCAGCGTGGACGACACACACACACACACACACACACACACACACACAAACACACACACACGCACACACACACACACACACACACACACACACACACACACACACACACACACACACATGCACACACACACACGCACACATGCACGCGCGCGCGCACACACGCACACACACACACACACGCACGCGCGCGCACACGCGCGCACGCGCGCGCGCACCGCATCCGCACGAGCCGAGCGGCGTCGTGCGGTTTAGGTTTTGATTACGGTTAAACGTCCGTTACGAACGTGGGCCACGCGTCCACATGCGCATGCATTCTGACCTTCGTCTGCGCCGTACTGGCGCCGTGGCTGGCCTGTACGAGTAGGGTTCGAAGGACGGTGCGTTTTGATGGTGTTTTTCTCGCGTTGGGCGGGTGCGCTGCGGCGGCGCCGGCGCCACAGCGTGCGGGGTGGTGGTGATGTGTGTGGGGGAAGGAGCTGTTGGTGGTGGGGTTGCGGTGGCGGCGGCGGCGGCCGTGGCGGCGCTCGCGCTCGGGGTGGGGCTGGGCTCGGCGGCCGCAAACGAGGAGGGGCCGCCGCTCGTTGTGGTCGCCGATCGTGTCTTGGTTGCCGCGAGCGGTCGCGCCGCCGATGTGCGCGCATTGAAGCCCGCCGCAATCGAGGTGAACGCCGACGGCACCATCGAGCGCGTTGCGCGCGGCGAGCGCGCCATCGGCACCGTGCTCTCCAAGGCGCGTCGTGCCAACGTGTACGTAAGGCGCCGGCGCGCTTCCACGCGTTCGCGCGTGCGGCCCGCAGCACGCTGACACAGCCACGCGCGTGCCACGTTGCCTTCCCTTCCCCTCCTCCCTCGTCCCGCATTGAAACTGCCTCCAACATCTCGCCGCTCCGTGTCGGCGAGCACAGCCGCGTGATTGACGTGCGAGCCACAAGCGCAGTAGTCTACCCGGGACTTGCCGACTACCACACGCACGTGGTGGCGGGCGGCATGCTCCTCACGGGCCGGAAGGTCGATCTGAGCGGCGTTTCGACGAAGACGGAGTTCGTCGCCGCCGTCAAGGATGCTGCCGGAGCGCTCGAGCCCGGAGAGTGGATGCTCGGCGGCGGCTGGGACGCATCGGCGTTCGCTGCCGGCGAGGGGCCGAAGCGAGCGTGGCTGGACGGTGCGCTCGGCAGCAGCGTGCCCGCGCTGCTGCACTCGCACGACATGCACTCGGCGGTGGCGAGCAGCGCCGCGCTTGACGCCGCAGGCGTGGATGATGGTGCGGTGGACCCACCTGGCGGAAGTTACGCTCGCGACAGCTACGGCCGCCTCACCGGCGTCCTGGTAGACGAGGCCGCGGCCCATGTGCTTTCGTTCGCACCGCCCGCACCCCTCACCGCGCGCTTGGAGGCCGCTCACGCCGCCTCGCGCGCCGCTGCCAAGGTGGGTGCCACGCTGCTGTGTGACATGACAGACATCTCAGTCCCGCAAGAGATGGCCTTCGCCGATCTGCAGGACGTGTACGCCAGCGCCGCCTCGCAGTCGCTGCTCTCGACGCGCGTTTTCGCCTACGCTCCGCTTTCGCAGCGCGCAAAGCTGGCTGCCCTCGTCAAGTCAAAGGGCTACACAGACTCCACCGGCATGGTGAGCTGGGGCGGCCTCAAGGCCTTCTTTGACGGCAGTCTGGGGTCGCGCAGTGCGCTCTTTGACGCGCCATACGAAGGTGAGGATGCTGAGGAAGGGAACGCGGGCCTCAATGTCACCTCGATCGCACATATCAAGGCCGAGGCGCGCGCAGGTGCCGAGGCGGGGCTGTCTCTGGCGGTGCATGCGATCGGGGACAAAGCAGTGCGCGAAGTGTCGCGCTCGCTCCGGCTCGTGCGCACGCCGCCGGCGCACACGGGGTGTGGCATTGTGGACAAAGGCACGCACCGCGTGGAGCATGTGCAGCACCTTCCACGCGAGTGGGCAAGGGGCCCACACGCCGCCAAGGCCATGCGCGATTCGATGGGCACCTTAACTGCCAGTGTGCAGCCGTTGCAGTACTCAGACGACAAGCACGTGCTGGCCCGTGCGGTCGGGGACGAGCGCGCCTCTCACTCCTATGCATTCGCATCTCTGGCGAAGTCAGCGAGTCGAGTGGCAATGGGGTCCGACTGGCCTATAGCGCAGCTCGATCCACTCGCGGCGATGGCCAGCGCCGTCCTCGAGCGCGCCGAAGCGGGCGACGGACAGGAGATGGAGTGCGTGCGCGCGTGCGCGCATTTGCGAACGCGTGACGCCGGCCAAATCGCTTTCGCACACCTCCGGGGTGTGCTCGTGGGTGCTGCCTGCGCGCGCGCTTTCTCGTGGGTTTTCCTGGCCGCGCACGCAGGCGCACACCGATTCGGTGTCCGGGTGTGCGTGCGTAGCTGACACTCGTGCGCGCTTGCCCCGCGCAGCGTGATTGACGCGATTAGTGGCTCGCTTGCCGTGTCCCTCGCTGGAGGCTCCAACGCCGACTTTATCATCCTCGACGGTGACCCTGTCGAAGCAATCGATAACGCGACGCGCACGCGGCTGGACACGACGGCGCGTGCACCATACGCACCGCCGAGTATGCCGCACGTGCTCCAGACATACGTTGGGGGACGCTGCGTCCACGGCTGTGATGCGGATGGCTCTGCGGACGGAGTGACCCACGAAGAGCTTTAACATCTGCGCGGACATTTTAGTTAAATTAGGCATTTGAGGGCAGCGTGTACACGACATCAGTCCTGCGTTGCCGCGCGCGCACCATAAATGGGGTCAGCGGCGCACAACCGCGCGCGACCGTCCACGCGCGCACGCGAGCGCACGCGCGTACGGACGCGTTGCATCCTCACCTCGCGACGAACTTGGTCCCCCGCGTGACTGCGCTGCCCTCGTGCACTGGTGCTCCACCGGCGCGGTACCCGGAGTGGCCCTGCGGAAAGACTAGCACGCAACCTTTTCGCGGCGTGGCGCGCGTCGCTCGCATGGCGTGAGGCGCGGCGGCGGCGGCCGAGTAAAAGGTGGTGTGGCCGCCGTCGAAGTCCTCGCCGCCGCCGCTGTTCAAGTAGATCAGAAATGTCAGCCTGGAGCGAGCCTTGCCGCCGCTCGAGTCGAACTTGTACTCCCATTCGCGGCTGACGTTGCCAGCCCCGCTGGGCCCTGCGCCCGTGCCTGACCGTGCGCCGGCTGCGGCGCGCCCATCCGCGCGCCCGTTGCTCGCCTCGGCCCCGTTGCCACCACCTCGGCGTTCAACGCCACTCGGCGGCCAGTCGCCGTCCACGTGGGGGCGGTACACAGCCCCCTGCGTATAACGGTAGATGCGCCACCGCCTGTTGAGCGAGTGCAGCTGCCCACCGTCCGGGGACACGCGCGGCAGCAGCGGTGCGACGCGTTCCCACAGGCGCTCCTGCACGGCGTCATCTGCGCACCACACGCACGCGTCGATGCCTGCACCAGCTGCGGCCGCCGCGGGCGCTTGGCCCCGCGCGTCCGCGCTGGCACCCTCCGCGGCGTCGACCGCCCACCGTTGCCCCGCGGCGGCCTCGCCGCCGTCCCCTTCGACCGTAGGCAGCTCCGGTTCGTCAGGGGTAAAGCCCATCGCTTTCGCCGCCGCCAGGAGCGCGTCGCACTCCGCTGGGGCTAGCACGCCGCTCAGTAGCATCGCGCCGTCCACCTCGGGCCAGTCGTGGCGCGCCGCCACCACCGGCGTGGCGCGTTCGCCGCCCTCGGCGAGGGCCACCGGCGCGGCGCCGCGCTTGGGCGTGGCGTACACAACCAGGTCGTGCCGGTTACGCGGGCGGCGCTGCCAGCCGGGTTGCCGTAGCACTGGCACGTACCAGCCCCGCCCATCGGCGTCGTCGCTTGAGCCAACGCCAACGCCACGCTCTTCGCCGCCGCCGCCGCCGCATTCGCCTCCGTTGTCGCACGCCGTGCCGCTGCCACTGCCGCCGCTGCCGCCGCTGCCGCCGCTGCCGGTCCCGTCCTGCCCAACTTCGCCACCCCCTCCGCCACCATGGTCCGCGCCCACGCCCGCGGCGGGATCGAAGGGTGGCAGCTCCTCACACCCGCGCGCCCCCGCCTCCAGCGCCTCGGGGGGCGCTGCGCCCGCGCGCGCGGCGAGCAGGCACGCCAGGCGGCGCAGCGAGCCCTCGCGGTCGCCCGGCGCGTCGCAGGCGCGCACGAGTAGCAGCCACGAGAGCTCGTCGGCGCCGCACGCGGGCTTGAAGTCCCCGCGAGCGCAGCGCGACGCGAGGGTGAGCGCCGCCGCCGCAGCGCCGGGAGAGCGCTCGCACTCGCGCACGCACGCGATGGCGGCGCAGCGCACGGCGACGGGGCCAGGCGCCATCGCAGTGGCGCCCGCTGCCGTCGCGGCCTCCATCTCCGTGAGCAGCCCCAGCGCGTCGGCGGAGCGCCCCCCGCGCGCGCACGCGGCGACGGCCGCCGTGTACGCGCGTGCATCTGCTGCGCCGGCCGCACGCGCGCGGCCGAGCGCTTCCAGCGCCTGGCCAGCCCGCCCCGCGCGCGCACAGGCGGAGATAGCCGCCGCCCACTCAGCGCCCGTCGGCGCCGCCGCTGCAGCGTCCTCACCCAGCCCCTCCGCAGCGTCTGCCAGCTCGCCCACGGCATCCAGCGCCTCACGCCAGCGGCCGGCGTCGCGCAGCACAGCCAGTAGCGCTGCGTTTAGCACGCCACCCGCGCGCGCGCCGCCCGTGGTCGCGCCTGCGTTGACGCCGATACCCGCGGCTCGTGCACGCCTGCGCGCACGCGCGTGTGGAGGGGCGCACGCAGCAGGTGCGCGCGCGTGTGTGCGTCAGCCGGAGCCTGAAGGGAGGGGCCTGACGGCGCGTTCCGTCTCGCGCGGTCTATGCGCGCGTGCGCACCTCCATACTCGTAGCGCGTCGCGCCATCGCTCGTGCGCGCGCTGCCTGCACGCCTTGAGCGCGGCGGCGTACGCGCCCTCGGCGCCCGGCAGGTCGACGGCAGGGACGCCCACGCGCAGGTCCTCCTCCATCGCGCCGAGCGCCGCCCAGATTGCCGCCATCACGCCAGGTGCGGGGCCCGCGCCATGTGTGTTCCGTGCGGGGGAGGGCTCGCCGCTGGCGGCGCCGCAGGCGGCGTTGGCGTCGGTGTTGGCGGTGGGGGCGGCGATGGCCTCTTCGGCGTTATCGTCGGCGGCGTGCCTGCGTATGGCGGCGGCGTACGCGGCGCCACGTGCCGCGGGCAGGCGCCGCTCGGCGCGCGCACGCATGCGCGCGAGCAGCTCGTGGGGTTGCGCGGCCTGTCATCGCTCGCAGTCGAGCAGGCGNCCCGCGGCTGCGGCCGCCGCCGCTGCGAATGGCGGCGGAGGAGGCGGAGGAGGCAGCGGGGGAGGGGGGGAGGGGGGCGGCCTGCCGCTGCCGGTGGCGCTCGCAGCGGACGCGCTGGTGGCGGCGGTGCGCGCGACGGACAAGCTGGTGGTGGTGGGCGAGACGGGCAGCGGCAAGACGACGCTCCTGCCGCAGCTCATCCTCGACCGCGTTCTGGGCGGCGGCGCGCCGAGCGGCGGCGTGGTGGTCGCGCAGCCGCGGCGCGTGGCGGCGACGTCGGTGGCGAGGCGTGTCGCCGCCGAGCGCGGCGTGCCGCTCGGCGGCGAGGTGGGGTACGCCGTGCGGTTCGACGAGAAGGCGGACGCGCGCGTCACGCGGCTCAAGTACGTCACAGACGGATTGCTGGTGCGCGAGGCATTGCTCGACGGCACGCTCGCGCGCTACGCCGTCGCCGTGGTCGACGAAGCGCACGAGCGCTCAGTGCACACCGACGTGCTGCTCGGCGTGCTCGTGCGTGCGCAGCGTGCACGGCGAGCGGCGCACGACGCCGCGGCAGCGCGCGCCGCGGCGGGTGACGCGCGTGCTCTGGACGGCGTGCCGCCGCCGCTCAAGCTGCTCGTCATGAGCGCGACGCTCGACGCCGATGCCTTCCTCGACTTTCTGGGCGACGGCGCCGACGCGGTGTACGTCGCTGGCCGCTCGCACCCCGTGGAGGTGCTCTACACGCGCTCCCCGGAGCCGGACGTGCTCGAGGCCGCCCTGCTGGCGGTGGTGCAGGTGCACCTCGATGAGCGCCCCGGCGGCGTGCTTGTCTTCCTCACAGGTCAGGAGGAGATCGAGAGCGCGGAGTCACTGCTGAAGGAGCGCGCGCGCCTCCTTCCCGCCGCCGCGGGGCCGCTGCAGGTGCTGCCGCTCTTCGCCGCGCAGACGGCCGACCTTCAGGAGCGCGTCTTCGCGCCCGTGCCGGAGGGCCACCGGCGCGTCATCCTCGCCACCACCATCGCCGAGACCTCTCTCACGCTGCCGGGAGTTCGCTACGTTGTCGACACGGGACTCTGTAAGGCGCGCGCCTTCAACGCGCGCACTGGCGTCGATGCGCTCGTCGTAACGCCCGTCTCAAAGGCGGCCGCGCGGCAGCGCGCGGGGCGCGCGGGGCGCGAGGCGCCGGGCAAGTGCTTTCGCCTGTACACGGAGCGCGCCTTCGACCAGCTGAAGGCCACCGCCCCCCCCGAGATCCTGCGCTGCCACCTCGCGTCTATCGTGCTGCAGCTCAAGGCGATGGGCATCAAGGACGTGGCGGGTTTCGAGTTCATGGCCGCGCCGCCGCGCAGCGCGCTGCTGCGCGCACTGGAGCAGCTGTACGCGCTGGGCGCGCTCGACGACAACGGAGAGCTCACGCGGCCGCTGGGCGAGCAGATGGCCGCGCTGCCGCTCGAGCCCATGGCTGCCAAGATGGTGTTGCGCTCGGGCGCGCACGGCTGCGCGCGCGAGGCGCTCGCGCTGGCGGGCATGATGAGCGTCGACGCTATCTTCGTGAGCCCGCGCGCCAAGCACGAGCAGGCGGCCGCCGCAAGGCGGAAGCTCGGGGCCTCGCAGGGGGACCACCTCACGCTGCTCAACGTCTTCAGGGCCTTCCGCGAGGTGTCGGACAAGGGCGAGGCCGCGTGGTGCCGCGAGCGCTTCGTGTCGCGCCGCGCGCTGCTCAAGGCCTTCAGCGTGGCCAACCAGCTCGTGCGGTACGGCGAGGGCGCGGGGATCGACACCGAGTCGTCGTGCGGAAACAACCTCGAGCCGCTGCGCCGGTGCCTCGCGGAGGGCTTCTTCCTCCACGCGGCGCGGGCCATGCCCGACGGCTCGTACAAGTGCCTCGCGAGTGGCCAAGTGGTAAGCGTGCACCCCAGCAGCGTGCTGGGCGGCGCGCAGCGCGCGCGCCACCCGTGCGTGGTCTATTCGGAGCTCGTTCGCACCACGAAGGTGTGGATGCGCGACGTGACCGCGATCGAGCCGCGCTGGCTGGCGGAGCTCGCACCGAGGTTCTACGCGAGCGCGCCCGCCGCGGGCGTGCACGAGGACTGACAAGAAAGTCGCCAGCAATGTAATGAGTAATATGTATGCGTGACACGGCCGGCCACTTCCGTCTCCACTGCTGGCAGCACGCGTTTGCTCTCACACAAACTTGCTTGAACGCCTATGATCCTTGGCTTGCTCAGGGGCATCCGTTCTCGCTGAGGTCGATAGCAGGACACTCGAAGCTATTCTGCAGGGTCAGCGCCGTGCCAAGGTCGTCATTGCACTTCCACCCGCCTTTCTCGAGCATCACGCTGGGGTCCATGGGGTCGGCGTCCGTGCACTCGGTCGCATCAACGAGCTGCACTGACTGGTCAAAGACCCGCTTCATGTCCCACAGGATGCGAGTGGCGCGCTCGTACGAGAACGAGGTGTCGATGGGCCATGAGACCATCTGGCCAGTCTCCATGGCGGGGTGGTTGAACGTCCAGCCGCGCTCCTCGTCCGAGAGCACAATGTGGTCGTTGTGGAAGCGGCCGTCGTAGAGGAACACGTCCGCCCCCGGGAAGCCCTCCGGAATCTCGCCGCTCGTCGAGTTGTACTGGACCCACTCCCAGTAGCTCCCACGATCGTCGTTGACCTCGACATGCACCATTGGCACGCCCAGCTGCTCGAGCATGATCAGAATGGGGTCGTGCGTAGGCTGCGCCAGGTACATCGTGTCGGGCGCCATGCTGACCGCGAGCGCACGGACGCCATTTGATGCCATGAATTTGGCACTCGCGGCAAGCTCAGCAATGGCGGTCTTGAGCTGCTGGCAGTACACGGCGATGTCATGGTTGGTGTGACCATCGCCGCCGATGGCGGTGGCAAGACGCTGGAAGTTGGCGATGACCTCCAGGTAGCTGATGCCGCCCACGCGCATAGGGATGATCGGCAGTGGGTCAACGCCAGTGGAATCGGTCATGTTCGCGAGGCCCGCATTCTCGCCGAAAGACAAGAGCCCAGTGTGAGGCGCGTCATGTGCGCACTCACTCTCGTTCAGCGTGCAGTACGCGTAGTCGACGATCATGTCGGGCTGGACGTTTGGAGCACAGTCGGCGTGCAGTGCGAGACGACAAAATGAAAAGACCGCACAGCCACCATACAGTATTTAGTCAGGGTCAGAACACTCGTAGGCGCCCATTGCCACACTGGCAGCTATTTTCTGCTCACACACCGCAGCATGCCGCGCTCTGATTGTGATGCGCACCCAGCCTCAGGCTGTACCAACAGCTACGCGCTTTCACGCCGCAGTCAGCCTGAAGTTTATGGCGCGCCCCTCACCTGCAGCGCGGCGACCTTCTCGAGGTCCAGAGTGTTGCCCGTGCTGGCGTTGGTATCGAGCACTGACTCCATGCGCTCGAAGTGCGCGGACATGCACACTCCTGCGTGGCAGAGCTGATCCTGGCCCAGAGCGTCGCCGGAGTGGCTACACGGGCCGGGAAGGTGAGGGCCAGTGAGTGAAGAGCCAAGCAAGCAGCAACACAATACTAGTCAGCGGAAATGGGCGCGATTGTTGCAGCGTGCGGCGCCCGCGCGCGGCGGTGACGTGTGATCACTGCGGATCCCTCAAGACACGCACCCGAAGTAGCCGACGAGGTGGTCGTGCAGGCCCATGTTCCAGAGCGTGTCGCACACATCGACGTGGCAGATGACGCGCGGACTCTCCGCGGCGCCGCTTTGAGGACGGATGGATTGGCACACGTGCGCAGAGCGACTGTCAGCATTGAAGATGCAGACATACACGATCGTGGCAGGCAAGATAGCACTCCCGTGCAACAATCAGCAAGCGCATCCAACCTGTACGTGTGGCCCATCCCATTGTCGTAGGACCAGCCGTTGGCGAGCGTCGGCGCCAGCGCGAACACTGCTAGCGAGGCTGCGAAGGCTGCGAGACGCGCCATGGCTACGGCCGTCGGTCCTGGCAGGAAGCGCTAGCTAGACTGCCAAAAACTGCGCGATCGCGCGCGGGCAAGCGCGGGCGAGTGCCAGTGAGCAGGCAGGGGCTCAGCACTCCGTCCGCGCAGGTACGCTAGCTCCCGCTCCCTCCCGCTCCCCTGGCCGCGCACGCGCTCTGGCGGCCGCGCCTGCGGCAGCCGGCGGCGGCCGTCCCATGGCCGGCGTCGCCCGCGCCGTGCGGGCACCCTGCACCGCGCGTGTGGCCGGCACGCGCGTCGCCGGCGCGCAAAAATCCGCTTCAAAGCTGGCGCCGGGCAGCGCCAGTGGCACCGCAGCCGCGCCCCTTCGCCACAGCGCCCCCCTCACCGCCCTCCTCAAAACGCACGCGCGGCGGGCGGGCGAGGCGCCCGAGGTCTCGGCGGGCGGGCGGGCTGGCGTGCCCCTTCACAAAGCTCGCAGCATCCGATGCTCTCGACAAGTGAGCGATGCGATCGCACGCTCGCCGGGTACCTACTGAGCACTCTCGGGACTGGGAGTTCGCCGTCGGCGGTGGCGGCGCGTGGGCCAGTCACGTCTGTGAGTCTGGGCACGTGCCATGTCCTTTGAGTCTAGCCAGACACGTCAGCATGAGCTGCCAGACAGAAGCCGGTGCCGGCAGTTGCTTCTCTCATAACTTCCAATTCCCTGTGTATCTCTTTCAGTGTCCAAAAAAGTCGGAACTGTGAAGATGATCTTCAGGGTAAAGTTGCCTGTGTTCTGCCTCAGGCTCCGCAAGCTGCCCGTCGTTAGAGCAATAGTAGCCGAGGAAAATCAATTTGAGGTGGTAGCAAGAGCAAGGCACTTCCCTTGCGCGCGTGTGTGCAGCGAAGCGTACGTCGCGACGCGGGGTATGGCCAAACATGCACACTGGCACACGCACGCACGCACGCACGCGCTGGCACGCACGCACTGGCTCGCAAGCGCCCGCCCGCGCCCGTCTGCGAGCCAGCACGCGATTACTGTGCACGCTCACGGCGATGCAAAGAATCGCCCGCACACTGAATCTGCAGGCTATGTACGCCTGCGCGCCCGCCGGCGCTCGCCGGCGCGCCAGCGCGCCACGTGAACGGCCCGTCATGATCACACGCAAGAAATACACGCCGCCGCCGCGCACGCGCCCACCCTGTTGCAGGCGCAGCTCGCCCGCGCCTGGCGCCGCCGCGGGAGGTCGCAGGCGTGGTCGGTCGCGAGGCACTCTCTCGGGCACTCCGGCGGTCGCCTGCCGCTGAGCCCCGCCCAATGCGCGCGGGCCTACGCCAGGTAGTTGTACACCGACGAGTTGTCCTTGTCGCGCTCAAGGTACTCGCGATTGATCAGGTCCTCGATCCTCTTCTTGATCATCCTGAGGTCGGGCTTGAACATCTTCTGCAGCTGCTGCATGCACTCCATCACCAGCTGCTGGTGCTGCATTGACTTGCGGGTCTTCATGATGCGCACGATCGCCGCGTCGATCGCGTAGCGCCTGTCCTTGTCGACGTCCTCCATCACCTTCTTCTTCTCGTCCATGGGGGGCAGCGGGATCTTGATCCGGCGCATCTTGTCGGTGAAGCTCTCGTTGAAACTGAAGACGTCCTCGGATGGCTTGATGGTGCGCCCCTCGGGCTCCTTCTTGAGCACCTTGTACTTGGCGCAAGAGAGCGAGTGCAGCAGCCGCGTGACGTCCTCCTGCTTGAGGTTGAGCTGCTCCTTGATCTCCTCGTACGACAGCTTCTCGTTGGTGTTGAACAGCATGAGCAGCGCCCCCTGGTACGTGCTCATCGACATCTCGATGGTCTTCGCCTTGAAGAAGCCCTTCATCTGCACGGTCCCCAGGCTGTACACCCACGTGAGCTTGCGGTGCTTGGTGTGGGAATCGTGGTACTCCTGGTAGAGGTTCACGCACTGCTCCAGCTCCTTGGGAATGCGCACGTCTTGGGTGGGGTACGTCGGCCAGTAGCCGGTGGTGAGCACCGTCACCGTCACGTCCACGAGCTTCTCGCTGCCCTCCTTTCCTGCCAGGAAGTCCTGGAACTTCGCGTGGCCCTCGCGCGCGATCGTCAGGTCGGTCACCATGCCTTCCATCTTCGACGTGAACTGCGCGCCGCACTGCTGCTTGAGCTTCGCCAGCACCGAGCGCTCGTGGTCGTCGTTGGCGCTCTTGTCGAAGAGCAGGCGCCGCGCCAGCTTCTTCCGCGCGAATTCGCCGAAGAGGTCCTTGTCGCTGACGTACGCAAGCAGTCGCACGACCTTGTCGAGCTGCTCTTCGACCGCGTCGTCGCTGAGGCGCTCGCCACCGCCCTTGCTGAGCAGATTGTTGCAGAAAGTCGCGAGCAGCTCCGCCGAGCTGCTGCCAGCCACCCCCTTGTTGAGGAACATCTCGAACGCATCCTTGAGCGCCTTGTTGAACAGGTGACTCTTCTGGAAGCAGCCCGTCACGTACTCCATGTACTTGTCGTGCAGCTCGATGGCGCGCCTGACGAACGCCTGCTCCTGCCCCGCCGTGCTGGCTGCCTTGGCCCGCTTGCCCCCCTCGGCCTCCGCCCCCGCTTTGCGCTCCTTGGCGGCCTCCTCCGCGGTGCGCACAATGCCCATGCCCTCCGCCTGCACATGCGCGCGGAAGGCGGCGCTGATCGGCGCGAGGCCCTCGGGGATGCGCGAGAACAGGCGGAACATGCGACTGAGGTCGTCGACCTTGTCGTCCCGCATGAGCGCCGCGCAGCCGCTGCTCTCCTTCTCCAGCAGCTGCGTCTGGTGTACCTTGAGCAACTCGTGCTCCGCCTTGGCCAGCAGCTTCTCCTCGCTCGAGGTGTGCAGGTAGTGGGCAACGCGCTCGCGCTCGCGTTTGAGGTGCTCCTCGGCCTTCACCATGTACTCTGGACACGAGTCGTCGGTGATCCACGCCGCGCTCTTGCGAGAGTAGTACGCGGCAGTGTCCTCGAGCAAGAATGCTTCGAAGTCCGTCTCGTAACCCTCGAGTCCACCCATGCCAATCTCCACGAAGATGTCCACAACGCTTTTGAGCAACGAGCGGTCCACCGACTCGCCCTCGCGCTCCTTGTTCACTAGCACTAGCACGGCGTCCTTGACAGGCTTCTTGAGCTCAGCGAACACCAGATCGCGGAACGCAACCAGCCCCACCACGTTCAGCTTGTTCAGCGAGTGCCGCGTGACGTAGTACCGGTCCAGGTAGTTGAAGAAGCGCGAGAGCCACCGCACCATCACCTTGTGGTTTTCCCAGCGCTTCACCAGCGCGCGCAGCATCTGCTCGTCGCGCTCCTCGCGCAGCGCGGGCAGCACCTTGGCGGTGATGTAGTCATTGAACGATTGCCGGTAGCGCTCGTACAGCTGCGGGCTGTAGTCGTGCGGCGGCTTCTGCGTGCACATGTTGTAGATCGTACTGCGCGCGCCGAGGGAAGGCGTCAGCGGGCGGCCGGTGGCCAGGGCGGCGGGGGCAAAGCGCGCGCAGCGTCAGCACGGCGGTAGGGCGCGCAACGCGCAGGCCGAGCCACCACGCGCGACGCGCGAGGCCCGCGCCAAATCAGACGCCGCGGCCTCGCCTCGGGCCCGCGACGGCGACCGCCGAGGGGCCAACACCCACCAGACGAGGGCGCGCGCGAGCGCGCACGAATGAGAGCCGAGGCGCCCAGCGGGCCGGCGCGCTTCGGATCCCGCGGGCCCAAGCCCACGTCGATCGGCGCCGCTGGGACGCGCTTCGCGCGCGGCGCGCTCACGCCCGCTCTGGCCGCGGCCGACCTGCAGGCCGTACGGTGCGAGCAGCGGGCGTGGCGCTCGTGGCGGCGCGGATCCGGGATGCGCAGAGGAGCAGATCGTCGCCGCCGCGCAATTGCGCCCGCGCCGCGCGCCGCGCCGCACGCACGTGTACAGGTGCATGTAGAGGTCGACGCCGAAGGGCTCCTCGTTCTCGCCCTCGAGGATGTTGATCAGCTTGGCGACGCCCTTCCTCATGTCCTCCCAGCCCGCCTCCAGCTCGATGATGGGCTGCCCCACCACCATGGCGCCGGCGGCGCCCGCGCGCGCGCGCGCGCGCGCGCTCTTTCCCCGTCCCCCCGCGTTTTGATGACGGCGGGGGGAAACCGGAGCGCGACACGCCGACAAAACGAGTGCGTTTTGATGGCGTACATCGGGGTCGGCGCGAGGCAAATCTACCGCCGTCGCCCCTCACCGCCACGCGCGCGCGCGTGGCGGTCACTCGCGGTCACACAAACCGGACCCCCAAATTTAGCGCCAACTTTTTCGCTTCAATTTCGAGCCATATACGTAAAGATTCATATTCATATATAGCGCGGGCGCCGGCATTTGCGTCCCGTCGAAAAACGGGACGCCGCGCGCGCCTCGCCCCTCTGCCGCGCGCCGCGCGCGCGCGCGCGCCGCAGCCGAAATCTTTTCGCCGCGCGGCGCGCGTTTTTACGTCGAGAAACGGGCGCAGCGCCCGTTTTTCTCGTGTGTGCGCGCAGTGTGTTCCAAAGGCGAAGCGCACCGTGATTATTTTTATTTTATTTTGTTTATCTTATTTTGTTGTGTCCGGCGAGCGATCCCGTCGGGCTTGATGTCTCCCGTGGGGNGGCGGATCAACGCGGCGTTCGACGCGTCGTCGCCGCCTCCCCTGCGCGCGCTCGTGGACGCGCTCGATGCCGCGGAGGAGCCCGACGGCGCCGACGCGCTCGCGGCCGTGTCGGCGGCGGCGCGCTTCCAGCAGCAGCGCATGGCCGCGCACGGACAGGCGTCGCTCGGCGACGACGCCACGCGCGCGCTCGTCGCCTTCCTCACCAGGGCGGGCGAGGTACGCGCGCACGCGCACGCGCTCTGTGCTCGTGCGATGCGCGCGCGTGGCCCATCGCGCACAGCGCACGTGCGTGTGTGGAAGTGCGGGCGCAGGCGAGGACGAGTGCTCACACGCGCCTGCGCGACAATCCGCCCGCGCTTGCGCACGCTTGCGCACGGCGGCACACACACACGCACGCGCGCACGCGCACGCGCGCGCAGCCCAAGGTCCTGGCGCGCCTCTTCCGCGACCCGTACGTGTACGGCCTGTCGCCCTCGACGGAGCGCGTCGCCGAGGCGCTCGAGGGCATCGTGTCGTCGGGCGGCGAAGCGGAGAGCGTGCTGGCGACGTACCACCGCACCAAGGTGCGTGGCGCTGAGAATGCACGATCGGAACGATTGCGGGCACGTCATGAGTGCGCATGCGTGCGCGCGCATGCGCGCGCGCGCGCGCATGTGTGCGTGTGTTGGCGTGCGTGTGCTTCTGTGTACGAACGCCGCGGCATGCGTTTGTGCGCATCTGCGCACACTCGCGCACACACACGCTCACGCGGCCTCCACTCTCTCGCGCGCGCTTGCACAGGCGCTGCCGGGCGCGCGGCCGGACGCGCGCACATTCGCCGCCGTTGCGACGGCGCTGCGCGGCGCGGGCTTTGACGGCCTCGTGGACGGCCTACGGGAGGAGTTCGAGGCCAACGGCGTGGGCGTGGCGGAGTAAGCGCTTACACGGCCACGCGTGCAACGCACGCACACACGCACGCAGGGTCGAGTAATTTTTTGTCACGTTGTGTGATGCATGGTGAGTCCCACATGGCGATGGTATGGTACACTTGTGTCGGTTACAGTGGTCGCGAGCGCGTGCGACGGCGCACAGCTTTTGCGGACGGGCGCGTGCGCGCGTGTGTTTGTGTGCACAGCGCCGCCGCACTTTCAGGCTCGCGAGCCCTTCTCACGCAGCGCCTTCTCGTCCTCGTCGAGATCCGAGTCGGTTTCCCACTCGTCCTCGTCTGAGTCGGGCCACGCCGCCTCCGCGGCGGTGGGCTCGTGCAAGCACACCCACGCGGGGTTCTTTTGCGCGCGTGTGTGCGCGCGTGCGTGTGTGTGAGAAAGAGAGAGTCAGAGAGATAATGCGTGCGTGCACACAGACACGTGTGTGTGTGCTGGCCTCGGGGGAACTCCTCCCCCCCCTTCCACGCCCCGGCACACGCACCTTGAGGCTGAGGCTCCATAGGTCGTCGAGAGTGATCTCTTTGTCGCCGATTTCCACGATGCCGCCATAAACGTACAATGTCGAGCCCGATACGGCGAGCTGCGCGTTAATGCGCCCGCGCGGACGGGGGGCATCCCGCGGGGGGCGCTCGCCGCTCGCGGGGGCGTACAGGAGCTCCGACACTGCGCCGCCGAGGCGGTACGTCTTGTACGCCTAGAATGTGTGCGTGCGCGCGTGTGTGTGCGTGTGTGCGCGCGAGTAAGCACTCGCACTCGCACCCGCACGCGCGTTGGCGTGCAGGACGCGCGCGGAGGCGGCGCTCACCTTTCGGACCGTGTGGCCCCTGTAGTGCGCCTGGATGAGCGTGGCCGCCCTGTCCTCGGGCGTCTGCGCGGCCCTCTTGGCCGCCGCCCTGCGCAGCGCGCGCTCGGCGAGCTCCTCGTCGCGCGCGCGCCGCGCCTCCTCCTCCTCTTCGGGGGTCGCGCCCGTCGCGCCGCCCTTGCCCTGGGGAGGGGGAGGGGGGCGGGTCAAGGGGTCGCGCGCGCGCGCGTGCGTGCGTGCGCGTGCGCGTGCGCGTGCCCGTGTGCGCAAGGATGCGTGAGCAGATGCAGATGCAGATGCAGCTGCGGACGAGTGCGCGCGCCGCGCACGCACCCACGCGCCAGACACGCACGCGCTCACCTTGGCGCGCCTGAGCGCCAGCGGGAACCAGCGGCGCGAGTCGAGCTGCAGCTGGTACAGCTCGTTGTAAAACTCCGAGATGAGCACCTCGCCGCCCTTGGCCTGGCGGCGGAGTTGGGGTTCGTATTGGGGTTTGCACTGAGGGTCAGATGCATGCTGATTGATGGTGCACGCGCGCAGGCTCTGTGCAGGGCTTGCGGCGGCGGCGCCTGGCGACGTACCTCCCTGTCCATGACGCCGCCGAAGAGCACGGCGCGCTTGAGGTGCGTGGTGAGCGCGAAGCCAGCGCGGGCGCCCGGGGGCATGCCCTGGCGCTTGAGGCGCTCCCAGCGGAGCGTGGACAGCGGCAGCGCCCACAGGTCCGTGTGGGCGGTGCCCCGTTCCGCGTCGAGCTCGTCCTCAGCCACCGACTTGGAGTAGCCGCCGTACAGCAGCAGCGTGTCGGCGTGCACGGCGAGCCCCGCCGCCGAGCGCGGCGAGGGAGCGTTGCCCGCGCCGCTCGCCTCGCCGACGGAGGTCCACGTGAGCGCCTGCGTGTCGAAGACGTGGGTGTCGCCGTAGTACTTCACTTTCTTGCCGTTGTCGAAGAAGCCGCCGAAGACGACGAGGCGGCCCTTGTGCATCACCGCGCGGTGACCCGAGCGCGGCGAGGGCGCGCCGCGCAGCTTGAGCTCCTCCCACCTGTTGGTCGACAGGTCGAGCCGCCACAGGCACTTGAAGTGGTGGAAGCGCTCCTGGTTTGGCGACGTGAACTCGCCGCCGAAGACGTACACGAAGCCCTTCCAGTAGCCCGCGACGTGCGCGGAGCGCGCGGGCGGGCCGCCGGGGCTGTGCACGCGGCTCCACACTCCCTTCTCGATGTGGTAGCGGTACAGGTCACCATAGACGCGGCACTTCTTGCCGTCGTAGTGCTCGCCGCCGAAGAGCACCAGCTCATGGCGCTTGGGCGAGATCTCGCACGCGGTGAGCGAAGCATTGCAGCGCGGGCTGGGCGGGGGGACGTCCGCGTCGACGGTCACCGCGCTCTTCTTGGCGTCCTCCAGCGCAAGCGAAGCAAGGATGGCATCGATGTCGTCCTCGCCGCCCTGCGCCTCGCGCTCCTTGCGGCGCTCCTTCTTGTCCGCCGACTTCTGCGTCTTGCGCTCCGTCTTCTCCTTGCCGGAAACCTTCTTTGCCACCTCCTCGGGGTGCGAGCGCTTCGCCGCCTTCTTCTTCTTGTCGCGCCCGGAACCCATCGCGGCAGGCGAGGAGATACACCGCCGAGAGCTCAAAGGGCCGCACGCCACGCCGCGCGCGCGCGCGCTCTGTGGCGCGCCGCGCCCGCGCCCCACCGCGGGCGAAAGCGCGCATGCGCTCGTTCGCAAAAGCGCGTGCGCATGCGCTGCAGCCACACACGCGAGCGCAAGCGCCCCGGGGACACGCGTCGCTGAAGGGGGAGGGGGGGGGCGTAACCCCCCTCCACGCGTGCGCGTGCGCGCGCGCAATTGTGCACAAGCGTACGCGCACGACCGCGCAGCGCCGCCGTGCCGTCGGCAATGGGCGTCGTGTTCAGCGCGCCGGTGGCGACCGAGGCCTACGGCTTCGCCGGGTTTGCCGCGAGCGCCGCCGCGGGATTGCTCTGGACAGCATGGGCGTACGCACCGCTGCTTAGCGCGAGCGCGGGCGCATCCCCGGAGGAGGTGAGATGCGCGGGGGATGGGTGAACGCGCGCACATACATTCGCGCTCCCACCCTCGCATTCACTCACTCACACTCACGGGCACATGGGCTCGTGTGCTCACGCGCTCGCTCACTCGCTCGCTCATGCGCATTTGCGCACCCGGGCACTCACACGCGCGCTCCCGCGTGTCGTTGCCCGCCCCACCGCCCCCACGCGCCCGCAGCCGCTCTCAGGTGCGCGTTACTGGGCGTTGGCACCCGCTGCCTGGCTGTGCGTGGCAACCTTCTTTGGTGCGTTCGTTGCATACGGCGGCGCCTCGCAGACGCTGTGTGCGGCCGCGCCTACGAGCTCGCGCGCGGCCGCAGACGACCACTCAGTGAGCGCTCGCGCGCGCGCCCGTGCGCGCGCGCAGAGTGCACACATGCACACGCAAGCGCGCACCCACGCGTGCGCAAGCACGCATGGCGTGGTGCCAGCCGAGGCAGATCTGCCGCTGCACGTCGCCAACGCGTTCACGCATAGCGGCGGCGGTGCACGCAGCGGGGTGCAGTGGGCGCCGGCCGGGCCGACGTGAGCGTGAGTTTGTAAATGTGTATAGTACACCCATGGAAGAGCTTCGGCGTGCCGCGCATCGCATGACGCCTAATACCTGCCACTGGCTGCGAGGTGTCGACGGAGACGTGCTGCTGCCGTCGCGCTCAACACACCGCCAACGGCGCCGCAGCCGCCGTCAATGGCTCGTCCGCCTCGAAGTCGTCGTCGCTGTACGCCCCGCACGCGCCCTCAGCGGGAGCATCGGACGGGCCCTGTGTCTCGCTCAGCGCTAGCGGCGAGCCACTACCGCTCGCCGCCCCTGTCCCGGCTCCTTCAGCCCCGGCATCGCCGACCGCACTGGCGCCGACGCGCATGGCCTTCTGCAGCCACGCTGGCCCCTCCCCCGCTGGCTTGGACTGGGATAGGGGCACCGCCGCTGCCGCCGCAGTGACGGAAGGCGCTCCGGGCTGCTTCTTCTTCTGTAGCCACGACGGCGCCGCGTCCGGCACCGACGAGTCATACAGCGGGCCATCGCTCTTCGAGTCGGCGCCTTCGTTCGAGTCCAGCAACGACGGCGTGGCGGCTTCATTCGCAGCAGCGACAGGTTCAGACGCAGCAGCAGCAGCGTCGGCAGCAGCAGCGGGCGCAGCGGCTATGGACGCCGCGTCCACGGCATCGCCACACTCGCCGCTGCCGGCAGCGTTCGGCCCTTCGGGCGCCCCGGAAGATGCAGCTGTCGCGGGCACCTCGTCATCCTCGTCATCGAAGGGGTCATCACTGTACCCTTGGTCCGAGGCCTCGTCGAGCGCCGCCGCCGCCGACAGCTCCGCTTCGAGTGCAATCGAGGCCTCCTTCCCCTCACTTAGATTCTCAGGCGCGGGCGTTGCGCTTGAAGTATGAACGACAGGTGCGGGAACGTCCTCGCGCCGCGCGGCTCCGTCTTCGACCACGTGGTAGGCCTCGTCCGCCTCTTCTTCGAACGAATCATCCAGCGCGGCGTTTGCCTCCGCGAGCGCCACTGCCATCAAATCCTCAGGGCTGCTATCGCCGGCCACAGCCGCGAAATGTGCAGGTGCTGCGAGTAGAGGCGAGGGTATCGAAAATGGCGACACGCTCGAGCTGGCGTTGGAGGGCGCGTCCGAGTCAGCGCCGCGATGCCCACGAATGCGGCCGCTCGGGGAGATTCGCAACTGCACGCCGCGAGGCTCAGCTGGCGGGTGTGGCCTCTTGGCGTCGAAGCCGGACCCCTGCTTGGATGCATGGCTCCCCGAGCGCTTCGATGGATTCGACCCAGGCACCCGTGCAACCCTGCCCAAGGGGCTTATGGCGGAGCGGTGAGAGTCCGGCGAACTCTCGACTCCACGCCTGTGCCCACCGCCCTTCGCGCCGCGCGAGAGGCGGGGCACTAGTGGCCGCTTGGTCTGCGGCGAAGGTGGGTCCTTCGCGGGGACAGCAAGCCGGTGGCCACCAGGCAAAGGCTTGGGCTTGTCTCGATACACGACTTTGACCTTGGATGCCGCAACCTTCGCAGCCACGGCAGCGAGCTTTGCGGTCTTTTCTTGCTCAGCAAGCTGCTGGCGCGCAGCCTCGAGCTCCGCGCTCTTGGCGTCGAGCTTCTCACGCAGATCCTTGAGCTTGCCACGTAATCTGCGCTCGCCGTCGCGCAGTTTCGCAGCAGATGCGCCGCTGGCGGCGGCGTGCGCGCCCGCGCCTTTGGCTGACTTCTCAAGCACTGCAATGCGCTCTGCTTGGTCTTTGATCTTGTCCTTGAGCGCCTTGACGCCACCATCTGCAGGCACTGACTGCTTCTTCGCGAGCTTCTCTTCGGCCTTGGCGAGCGCTTGACCCTGCGAGAACGCCTGGCGTTGCGCGTCCTGCCTTTCCTTCTGGAGGCGGCGGTTGGCCTCACGCAGCTTCGTCACCTCCTCAGCTGCGGCGCGGCCGTGGTCACCGGCGCCGCGCCCTCTCGCCTCTCCGAGTGCGGGGGCAGCGTTTACGAGCGCGCGCTCTTGCCTGGCCTGCACGAGGTTCAGCGCCTTGATCTCCTTCAGCGCATCCGCCAGCAAACGACCCTTCTCTTGGGCGACGTTCTCTGCGGCTTTCAAGCGTTCGGCAAGTACCTCGTCGCTTGATCGCGTGGCGCGGTCAAGCTCGCGCCGCAGGCGAGAGACGCGCTTACGCTCAGCATCAAGCTTGATGGCAAGCTCCGACTCGGAAGACTTCTTGCTGAGTGCATGATCAAGCTTCTTGCTGAAGTCGGCAAGCTCGGCTGAGAGCTCCTTGATGCGCGCTTCGGCACGGACGCGATGTTTTCGTTCCCCTGCGGCTGTGGACTCTAGGCGCCGCACGTCCTCCTTGTGTTCAGCCGCCCGAGCCTGCTGCTTAGCCAAAGCCTTGTCGAGCATGCCTTCGAACTCGTCACGCGCACGCTCGTAGCCGGCCGCCTCGCCCGCCTCGGCGGCGCGGGCAGCGTCCTCGGCAGACTCTAATTCCCAGCGCTCGCGAGCGGCTGCAACCGCCGCCTCGACATCCGCGACGCTGTTGTTGCCAGCGCTAGTATGGAAGTCACCACTGTTGGAATAGCGCTGGTAAAAGCCGCCATTTGACTCGATCGATGTGCGCCGGCTGAGTTGACGGATCTTGAGATGTGATAGGTTGGCGCTAGCCACCGACACCATGCTCTCCGACTGGCGTTGCAGGTGTTGCATTGGCGACGGATCCACTTCGACGTGGTGACCACTGTCCGAGTCTGCTAGCGCTTCCCCCTCCGAATTCTCCGGGCACGGAGCGCGTTGTGCATCCTCGCGGGGCGCTAAGGAAGGTATCTCCGCGGCGTAGAGATTATCAGGGAACAGGTGTAGCCTCTTCGGAGCGGCTGCCGGCGGCGGCGCTGCCGCTGCGCCAGTTACCGGCTCAGTCCCATCGGCAGATTCTGTCGCGGCCGTCCCAGCGGCCTCGGTCCCGCGTGGCACACCGACGAGCGGCTGCTCTACAGCAGGTGAACCGAATGCGTCGGACGAGGCAGGAATCTCGCGCGTGGGCGACTCAGCACTAGCTTCGTCGACGTTCGGGGTCTCGTGCTCAATAAAGGTAGCGTCGGAGCCACCCGGAGCGCTGGTAGCGGGCGAGGGTGCAGCATCCCCAGCGGTGTGATCCTCGCGCGCGGGCGGCGACGCATCAAGCTCAAAATCGTTCGCCTCGAGCACGCCATCGCTGTTCCCTGCCTGGGTCACTGCATTTCCCTCTACGCCCGCGTCCGCCCCAGGTCCATCTGTCACCTCAGGCACTTCGAGCCGCGGCACGGGTGTCGACATTGCCGCGGCAGCCGCCTGCGATGGCGCACGCACGCGCCAGCGCGTAGTACCCGAGGCTCGTCAGCATCGGCTCGCACGCACGCGCACGCGCATGCGCAAACGAGCATCGCACGCACGACCACGAAGTCACACTCAACGCTCATTTTTGCGGGAGCCGCGGGGGAGCACGCGGTCCGCGCGCGCGCATGGAAACATCGCAATCGCGCTTGCCACGCACATCGAGCACCTCGCCCTCGAGGAGCGCGAGCGCGCCGTCAGCAATGGCAGGTGCGGAGCCGCCGCCGTCGCCGCTGCCGGCCTCGACAGAATTCCTCTCCTCCTCGAAGTCGTCCTCGAAGCTGCTGTACCCCTCGTCCTCGGACGAGGCACTGCGCTCCTCATCCTCGGACGATGACATCGTCGCAATGGTCGCGATGGCCCCGTGCTTGACACGATCGAGGGGGGCCGAGCGATGCCCCGCGGAGGGACGGACGCGCCCAGCGCGAGCGCTCAGGCGCGGACGCGGCGCGAACCGTACGAACTGCGGCGCCTCTGCGCGCCGCGCGCGTCGCCGCGGCATTCAACG
>RQSC01000011.1:202927-218693 GCA_013416795.1 Prasinococcaceae sp. CCMP 1430
CGCTCGCCGAGTGGCGGGCGCGGCGGCGCGCGGCAGCCGCCAGCGCCAGCCGCCGCGCCAAAATGCGCTCCCCCATTTCGCGCGCGCGCTCTTCCGCAGGAACGTATCGAAACGAACCCGCGCGCCCTCAGAAATTCAGAATCATCACCACGACCGCGAGTACGAACGGCCTCCCCACGGGAGAGCGATACCGCCGCATGTTGGGGTCGGGGGTTGTTGTTGGGGTACCGTGTGTATGCGTAGGGTTGTGAATCGCCATCAAACCGCATCCACACAGCGCGGCATTATCCGCGCACGGCCCGCTACGCGCGTGTGGCTGCGCAGGTGTTGGGCAGAGGTGTGTGTGGGGGGGGGGACGCCACAGTGACGCGCGGGGGCGGGTTGACCGGCGGACGCGCGAGGGGAAGGGACGCGCGGAGCGCGGTCGCCCCGGGGGCGGAAGGGCGGACGGGGGACGCTCCATCGGCGCGCCGACCTCCCCCTCCCCCCGCGACGGAGTGGCTGCGCGCGACGTGCCCCGGCGCCGCCGACGGCGCCGAGGCGCTGCACGCGCGCAAGTTCGCGCACGGCCAGAGCAACCCCACCTTCCTGCTGTCCCTGCGCGGCGCGCGAGGCCGCGAGCTGCGCAAGCTCGTGCTGCGCAAGCAGCCGCAGGGCAAGCTGCTGCCGCGGGCGCACGCGGTCGACCGCGAGCACCGCGCGCAGGCCGCGCTGAGCCGCGGCTCGGACGTGCCCGTGGCGCGCCAGCTGGCGTACTGCGCCGACAGGGAGGTCGCAGGCGCGCCCTTTTACGTCATGGAGCACGTGGACGGCACCGTCTTCCTGGATAGGAGCCTGCCGTCGCTCGCGCCGGAGCAGCGCGGCGCCGTGTACGCGTCGCTTGCGCGCTGCCTGGCGTCCATCCACTCTGCGGACGTCGAGGCGATGGGCATGGTCGACTACGGCCGCGCGGACGCGTACTGCGCGCGCACGCTCGCGACGTGGAAGCGCCAGTACCTGCGCGACTGGGGCAGCGACCCCATGCCGGAGATGGTGCGGCTCGCGGCGTGGCTGGAGCGCAACGCGCCGCCGGGCGCGAGCGCGCGGATGCCGAAGCCGGCGCTCATCCACGGCGATTACCGCCTGGACAACGTCATCTTTGGCCTTGGCGCCCGCGGCTCGGCGCCGGAGGCGCTCGCGGTGCTCGACTGGGAGCTGTCGACGCTCGGCGACCCGATGGCGGACTTGGCGTACCTGTGCATGACGCTGTACCACGCGCCGCCCGGCGAGGTCCCACAGCCCGGCCGCGGGCGACTGGCGCCGCCGGAGGGCGCGCCCGCTGAGGCCGAGCTGGTGGCCCAGTACTGCAGGCTTCGTGGCGTGGCCGCGCCCGACGAGCGCGCGTGGACGTACTACCTCGCGCTCGCGTGCTACCGCATGGCGGCCATCTGCGCGGGCGTGCACGCGCGCTCGAAGCGCGGCAACGCGAGCGCAGCCAACGCCGAGATGGTGGGCCTGGCGGGCAAGGCGTACGCGGCGTACGCCCTGGGACTCATCGACAGCGTGCCGCCGCGCAAGTGGTACCAGAGCGAGCGCTCCGCCGCGCTGCTCGCACGCGTGAAGGCGTTCATGGACGAGCACGTGTACCCCGCGGAGAAGGAGTTCATGGCGGAGGACGCGGCGCGCGTGGGCGAGGCCCGCTGGCGGCCGTTCCCGCTCATGGAGGAGCTGAAGGCGAAGGCGCGCGCCGCGGGGCTGTGGAACCTCTTCATGCCGAGCGACACGCGAGACCTCATCGCGCCCGGCATCCGCGAGGCTGTGGACTGCGGGCCCGGCCTCACAAACCTCGAGTACGCGCCGCTGTCGGAGGCCATGGGCGCGTGCCCGTTCGCCCCCGAGGTCTTCAACTGCAGCGCCCCCGACACGGGCAACATGGAGACCCTGGCGCGGTACGGCACGCACGAACAGCAGGAGCGCTGGCTCAGGCCGCTGCTCGAGGGCAAGATCCGCTCGTGCTTCGCCATGACCGAGCCCGCGGTGGCATCCAGCGACGCGACCAACATGCAGGCGGTCTGCGCGCACGACGCCGCCACGGACCAGCTCGTGCTCAGCGGCCGCAAGTGGTGGGCGAGCGGCGCGCTCGACCCCAGGTGCAAGCTGGCCATCTTCATGGGGCGCGAGGCCGACGCGGAGGGAGACGCGGCCAGGGGCAAGGCCGCGCGCGAGCCGCACCGTCGCCACTCGATGGTGCTGGTGCCGCTGCCGCACCCGCGCGTCAAGATGCTGCGGCCGATGACCGTGTTCGGCTACGACGACGCGCCGCACGGGCACGCCGAGGTGGTTTTTGACGAGGTGCGCGTCCCGGTGGACAGCGTGCTGCTCGGGCGCGGCCGCGGCTTCGAGATCGCGCAGGGGCGGTTGGGGCCCGGGCGGCTACACCACTGCATGCGGGTGGTCGGCCTTGGCGAGCGCTCGCTGGCGATGCTCATCGAGCGCGGCGCGCAGCGCAAGGCCTTCGGGCGAAGCCTGCTTGCGCTCTCGGCGGACAAGATCGCCGACGCGCGCGTGCAACTCGACATGGCGCGCATGGTGGTGCTGTCGGCGGCGGCGGAGCTCGACCAGCACGGCAATAAGCGCGCCAGGGGCCCGCTCGCCATCGCCAAGGTCGCCGCCCCGCGCGCCGCGATCAGCGCGATCGACGCGGCCATCCAGGTGTTTGGCGGGTGCGGCGTCAGCCAGGACGCCCACCTCGCGTACTTTTACGCGGGTGCGCGCACGCTGCGCCTCGCCGACGGTCCCGACGAGGTGCACCTGCAGACCATCGCCAAGGTCGAGGCCGCGAAGCACAAGGCGCGCCTGTAAAACCGACAATTTTTCCAGCCGAGCGGAGCGTACGATACACGCTGCTCCTCAGCTCACTCGAAGTACTCGTTGGTGAAGATCGCCTCCGCGCGCACCTGGTCCCTGGGGATCCGCTCACCCACGTCGCCCGTTCGCAGCCCGTCCAGTGTCGCTGACTGGCCCTTGACCGGCTGCCGCGAGTTCGCGTACGTCGTGAGCAAGCCCTCTTTGTCCAGCCAGTCCAGGTACGCATTCCAGCGCTCGGGGGTCTGGCGCCCCCATTTGCCGTCGCCATCTAGGTACGCCGGCCCGAGCTTGCGCTGTGAGCGCACGCACATCTCGAGATCGAGACTGTCGTCGCCGCAGAGCTCGCGCGCGCCTTCCACGAGCTCGCGCGCTGCCTCCTCCGGATGCGCGGCCGCCCATTCATAGCCTTCTGCGGTGGCCGCAAGGAAGGCGCGCACGTCGTCCGCGCGCGCGTCAAGCGTCGCGGGCGCCGCGACGAGGCACGGCGAGCATGCGCGCGGTATTCCGAAGTCTTCGAGCACGAAGTAATTCAGCTTCTGATCGTCTCCGCTCATCTCGGCCTGCACGCCCTCCCAGCACGTAAATACCCACGTGGCGTCGGCCTCGCCCTTGAGAACGGTGTCCCACAGGCCAAGCATGGGCTCGACACACTCCTCGTAGTCGCCCGTGCCGCCGTCGGCCTGGATGAGGCGCTGGATGATGCGCCCCTCGAAGCGTGCAGCATAGCTGGCGTACCGTTTCCCGTCGAGCTCGCGCGGCCGGGCGATGCCCTTACGCGCGGCGACCGCCGACGTGTTGCGCTGGCAGAGAGCAGCAACGGCGGTGAGCGTGCGCTCGCGCCGGCCGCTGGCGCCGCACGCAGGCAAGTTCCAGCCTACCACCCCCTCCGGCGAGTTCAGCGCAAAGGTCGCCTCTCCGGCGGACGCCAGGTCGCACGGCGTGACGTACTTACCGCCATCGCCGCCGCTCGTGTAGCTGCCCTTATAGCGCGCGTCTGCCGCGGAGATTATCTCCACGGCGAGCCCCCTCTTCGCGTACATCCCACGCCTCGCGGCGACGAAGAACCCGGTATGGTTCGTGTTGGGCGTCCAGTCGAGCGCGACGACCACCGGCGCGCCGCCCCCACCACCACCGCCACAGCCTCCGCCACCACCCGCCGGGGCCATGGCGGCGCCCCACGCGCTCGCTCAGAGCCTACGCTGTGGCAGGAGCCCCCCTGCCGAGCCAGCCGGCGAGCACATCTGCGATGGCCGTGGCTGCGGCGACACGTCAACGGCGCCCGTGCGGGCAGCACCACGTGGGTTTGTGCGGGCACCGCCACGTGCGCGTTGGGTGGCTCGCGCGCCACCGTTACGCGTAATGCGGCCTGCGTGATACGCGCGGCGATGAGTGCGTGACCTCCGAGAGACGACAGATCGATGAAAGTGTGGAACTTCCGCACGAAGCTTCCGCGCGGGCAGCGTACGCGCGCGCGCGGGAGGAAAGGGGTGGGGAGTGCAGGGGCGCCACACTGCGCACGTGCCGCGCGCTACCTGCGACAGGGTCTACGTGTTGAGGTGCGTGGGGAGGCGCGCGGGGGGGGGATCCGGAGAGCGCTCGTTCGGCCCTTACGGCGCCACCAAATGTGCTCCGCGCATTTTTTGGGCGCGCGCACGTTGGCAGACAGGCCCTCGCCTGCCACAAAACCCTTCGCGTTCCGCGGGCCTCGTCCCATGGGCGCGCGCGCGCGCGCGGCGATGGTTCCCGCGCGCGGCATGCCGGGTGTGCTGCTGACGCCGAGCGCTGGCCATTTCTCCAATGTGTGCCCGCCGCTGTCAGGCTTGCGTCCGTGCTTGCCCCGAGTTCTCTCATTTTAGCGGCCTTTTCTTCTCACGCACGGAGGATGGTGCCGCTCGTGATGATGTCGGCGCTTGTCGCGGCCGGCGCCGCCGGGGCGCACGCGGCGGACACGTGCGGCGTGTGCCACATCCAGTACCTGCACAAGGATGCCTCAACGCCCGAGCCGGCTCTGATGGACACGGCGTGCAGCGCCTTCGCCTCGGGCTCGTGCTGCACGCCCGAGACGGCCATCCTCGCGTCATCGAACAGTGGCGCAGAGCTCTACGGGTGAGCACAGTGCCTGCCGCGCGCGCGCGCGTGCGTGCGCGATGATGCGACGCCATGACTCGCAAACCGAGCAGCTGGCTGACGAGACGCATGCGCGTTGTCGCCGCCACATATCTTGTTGCGCGCGTGCGATGTCCCCCTCCTTCTTCCGCTCATTCTTGCGCGCCGCCATCCGAACGCCATCAGACCGGAGTACCGCTGGGACCGCTGCGGCCCGCTCTCGCCCGAGTGCGAGCGCTTCTTCGTGGCGGAGGCATGCTGGTATGAGTGTGCCGTCGAGGCCGGCAAGTACAGGAAGCAGTACGTGGGGGGCGTTGTGTGTGTTTCGTGTGTCATGTGTGTGTGTATGTTGTGTCGTCGTCTGCGCGCGCGTGTTGGTGTGTGTGACTTTCCTCCACCTTGCCATCGCCACTCTCGCACCTTGAGCTTCGGTGCGACTGATGACAGCGATCGTCCGAGCGACTCTGCCGGCCGTTGCGCCGGCGCGAGCGTTGCTGACGCAGTCACTCGCCATCGAGTAGGGGTGCCCGGGGCATGGACACGCTCAGCGGTCCCTCTGCCTCGGTGCTGAGATCATACCCTCAATGACCGGACCAGGGTAATGCCTGCGTCGGAAACTCAGCGCCCTCACGCGCGCGGACTCCACAGTGGCAATCCGCTGGCCAGTGCTGCAGTACGCACGGCTTCTCCAAAGCCGGAGGCTGTGGAAAGCACGCCGTCGCGCTCGTGGACTGCAGCGCGGAGGCTCGAGGTGCTGATTGATTGATGTGCGCGCCTGCGCTGCCCCTCCCTTACGCCTTCGCTGTCGCCGCCGCCGCGCCTGCCGCTGCGCGCCACGCCACGCGCGCAGTGCCGACTGTGCTGCCAGCGCCAACGGCACCGGCAACTCATGGCAGATCTACCACGCCCCGATGAAGGGCTCCTACTGCGACGAATTCTACGAGGCCTGCAAGGCCGACTTCTTCTGCTCGAGCACCGGCACCGGCTCGTTTTTCGACACTGTCGCAGACGAGTGCGGCACGCTGGGCGACATCCAGTCGAACTGCAAGTCTTTCGAAGAGCTGTACGGCAGCGGCGAGGCGCTCTGCGAGAAGATGTGGGACGACAGCTTCATCTACGTGCCCACGACCAACTTCTCCGACCCTGACCACAACGCATCGGACGCGTTCGGTGCGCCCTGCGCGCGTGCTCTGCGGCCTGATGCGCCGCATTGTGCCGCCGCTTGTTGAAGCGAAGGCGTAGTGCTGACGCGACGTCGCCCTTGCGACTCCCGCAGTGTGGGACTGGCCTGCGAACGAAACCAACCCAAATGCCGCCGTGCTCGATCATGTCGAGTGGCCCGACTCCTGCAATGAGTCGGAGCACGACGCGTGGGTGGAGTTCGACCTGAAGGCGCTCGAGGAGTGCCCGAACGTCATCTCGGACGGCACCACTGGCAATGTGACCAACGCGACGGGCGGATACAACCCTTGACGTGAGACCTCCTCCGACGAGCGAGCGAGAGATGATCGAGCGCGAGTGGGCACAACTGCCACCCCGCGCACTATATGTGACGAGCGCATACGAGTAGACACTACTGTGTCACCCCCGCGCACTATGACGCAGGGGGATCAGCGCGCGACGAAGCGCAAGACAAGCCACAAGCAAGAGGAGCCGGGCGCGGGGCACGCGCAGCCCCCACTACCCCGGTCAGTTTCAACTGTCTTTGTTTTCGATTTGACGTGTTCGGGATCTCTCCCGTGGGGAGATGAGGTGGGAGCGGTTCGTTTGCCACGAAGCGGGTGTGCGCGGAGGCTGCAAAAACTGCCGAGGCGCGCAGGCCCACTGCGCGCGCGCGCGGCGCTGCGCAGGGCGGGGCGGGGCGGGGCGGGGCGGGCGCGTCGTGGACAACCTCTCCTTCCCTCTCTTCGAGGCTGGATGGGGCGCACGCGGACGCCGCGCCGCGAGGCGTGCCGTGGTCGCGCGCGCGGGCGCTATGGGCGCCACAGGCGGTGGCGCCACGGCCGAGAGCAGGCAGCGCAGACAGCGCGTCTTCGCCAAGTACAAGGGGGAGGCAGCGGAGGCGAGGCGACGACAGCAAAAGAGACAGCGAGGCACGCCCGCGCGGGGCGCGTCAAACGCGCGCATTGACGCCGTGTCGCTGCTCGTGTGCTACATCGCGCCCGCGGTGCTCGCGCTCGCCTTGCTCGTGTCGCTCGTCAGCGTGCTCGGAACGCGCGCGCTCGAGGCCATGGCGTGGAGCAGCGCGGAGTCTGTCCACGCTACGTCCACGCTGCGCCGAGCGTCGATGATGATGTCCGGCGAGAGGGCGTCGAGCGCCGCAGCGGGCGGCGAGCTGTAGCGAGCACCGGAGCGGCCCACGAGACGGGGACGGCCGTGCGCGTGCGCGCAGCAAGTGTCGTGGTCCCGCGCCGATCCTTGTTAATACTAATCCCATGTTGTATATGACATTCGCCCGCAAGAGCTTGCAGCGCGCGCGCGCGCCGCGCGGAGGGCCGTTGACACCGCCCGCCCGGCTGCCGTTGCAACCGCTACGGCAGGCTCGGTACTGTATGGCGAGGCTCCCCTGCGCGCGCGCCCGACCGCTCTACGCCCATCGACGGCGCTCGTCTCCCTCAGCGCTGTTTCTTGAACTCGCCGTTGCCACCGAGCGCGCCGTTGCCGTTGTGCGCGCCGTTGCCGTTGTGGTGCGTGCCGTTGCCGTTGTGCGTGCCGTTGCCATTCGCGGCGCCGCCGTTGGCAGGGCTGCGATGGGTGAGGCCATTGCCATTGCCGATGACCGCGACGCCGTGTCCGTTGAGCTCCGCAGGCGAGTTCTCGGCCTTGGCCTTCTTCGCCTTCTTCTTCTTGGCGTTGTACGTGTCGATATAGAACTGCACGAACAGAAGCAGGTACGAGCTGATGATGCCGACGCCGACAGCCGCGCCGTAGTCGGTGCCAACGCAGAACTGCGGGCCGAACACCATGCGGTAGCCGACGGCGTAATAGATGCCAACGAGGTCGACCACGAACTGCAGGATCTGCAGGGCGGTCACGCACTGCTTCCACCACACGCGGATGCCGAGCGCCTTATTTGACGGATGCCGCGGGGGGCGGGCGGGCGAGCGTCAGCAATGCGTTCAGGGTATGCACCCCGCGAGAATGCGAGCGGCGCGCAGCATGGGAAGCCGCGCGTGCGCCACCTGGCGCACCTGCAGGCCGTAGTAGTAGTACATGATGATGTGCACGAACAGGTTGATGACGACAGGCAGCCACTGGACGCCGAGCTCCTCGGTCATGGACACGTACACGAGCAGCAGGGTGGCGGGGTGGTGGTACACGTGCAAGAAAGGCGTGGGCTTGTTGCGCGCAGCCAGGAAGAACGTGTCGAGAAGCTCGTAGAACTGCGCGCCCGCGCGCGCCGAGCGAGGGCGCCGATCGTCAGCACGGGCGCGCTGGCGCGCTGCCGACGGTCGCTGGCACAACAGTCTTGCAGCACGCGCCGCGGCTGGCGCACTGGCGCGCTTGCCTGCGAGAGCCACGCGCGTCATGCGCTCACCTTGAAGACGTAGTTCGCGAAGTAGAGCGCCCACAGAAAGCCGGGCTTGATGAGCTCCTTCGAGCAGATGAAGCCTGTTCGCGCAGTGTCAGTCGCAGGCCCGCGCCTGTCACATCCGCGCCGCTGCTGTTGAAGTCTGGTGCGCGCTTCGAAAACGCCCGAACAGCCCTCTCAACACGCCGCAGGGGCGCGGCGGGGGGCGCACGCCGCTCGCGCGCCGATCAGCGCCTCCTCGCGGCGCGGTCGCTCGCCACGCACCGTGCAGGTTTTCGACGCGCGCCCAGCGCGTGGCGAGGCTGGCGACCATCATGCTCCACAGCGCGAGCGAGCCTGCGCTGAGCATGAAGTTGTGCGCCACGAGCATCCACTTGAGGCTGAGCGGCTTCTCCCCGCGCGCGGCGCGCGCCGCCGCCCAGCGCTTGGTCGCCCACACGCCCGCCAGGTACGCCGCGCACGTGCCCACCGGCAGCTGCCAGTGCTCCTTGTACACCGGCGGCGTGTACCCCTCGAAGCGCAGCGCCACGCCGCGCGCCGCCTCCGCGAGGCCCGCCATCCCCCCCATCCGCGCGCCCTCCCCGCCCCGCGACGACGCCCAACGCAGCCCGAGGCAAGACTCAACGCAGGCGGCCGAAAAATTGGCGCGGCTGAGCTGCGGCCGGCGCCAATTTCGCGCGCGCGCGCGCGCGGTGTGTGGAGCCGCCGGCCGCTCAGGGCCGCTCAGGGCCGCTCACACGCGCACGCGCACGCGCGCGAACGGATGGATGCGAACGGGGTGCTCCGATCGCGCGATCGGTGCCGGCGCCGCGAAAATCAAAAATCGAGACAGCGGAAAGCGGCGGCGAAAGGGGCGGCGCAGCGGAAAAGCGTGGGAGGAAAATCCGGAACGAGCGCGATTCGGGCGGAGGGGGCTGCCCGGGGCGAGAGCGCGGCGCGCGCGTTCGCGGCCGCGAATTCGGACAGACGGACGGACGGCAAACGTCCGGTTCGTGTCGTGGTCGCGACGCCGCGCGCGCGCGCGCGAGCCGACAGGCTGTTTGTGTGCAAGTGTGTGTGTGTGCGTGTGTGTGGTTGCGTGTGTGTGTGTGTGTGTGTGTACCCTGTGTGTGTGTGCGTGCACGGGTGCGCGGCTGCTTCAAGAGCAAGCGCCAAGAGCAAAGCCTCGCTCCTGCCATGCGGTGCTGTGCCTGCGTCCGCGAGCTGTGATCCATCCATCGACACTCGCGCTGCGCGCCGCCGCGTCTGGCGTGCTCCCTTGCTTGCGAGACGGGCGGCGCTCCACGTGCGAGGCGTGGTGGTGCCGGCGGCTGCGGCCGAGCCCGAGCCCGCGTGTGTCGCATGTCGATACACACACACACACACGCACGGTGTGTGTGTGTGTGTGTGTGTGTGTGTGTGTGTGTGTGTGTGTGTGTGTGACGAGCACACACACACACACACGCACACAAACATTCGCTTCGCTTCACTGCCTGCCGGTGGCGGTGGGGGTGGTGCGCTTGCATGCGCGCGCTCATGCGAGCGCGAAAGCGCCGGCGCGCCGCGTGCGCGCGAGCGCGCTCATCGAAACGCACTGACCGCCTGCATTGACACCCACACCGCAGGTCACCGGATCACCCCACTCCGACTGGCCTTTTCGCCGCGGCCAGTGACGGGAGGATTGATTGAACGAAACGGGGCTCACCGCAGGGCGGATGACGGGGATTCGGATTCGGGTCTGTGCTTCGGCTCACTGCCCGAGGATGACCGGGATGGCGTATTGGGTTTTTCTGGGGGAGCTCGCGCGCGGCGCGCGGCGCTGCCGCCTGCACCGCGGCAGCCGAGGGGGACGGGAGGAGGGGAGGGGCTTCTTCCCCTCGGCCTGATTCTCACGCGCGCGCGCACGCGCGCAAGTGCTGGGTCGGCGTTCGTTCCCCTCGCCCTCTACGCCCACCCACCGGGGGGCCACAGCGCGCGCGCGCGCGCGCCGGGCGCGCCGGCGCACGCGCCGGGCCGGCCGCCGCTCTGCGCGCGCGCGCGCCAGCTAGCTGGGAGGGAGGAGGGGGCGCGGCGCGAGGGCGCGCTCGCCCCAGGTTGCTGGCTGGCGCCCTCGTCCGCCGAGGGTGAATGTGCACCAACTCGTCGACGGACGCCCCCGTGCTGCCCGCTCAAACCGGTGGCACGAAGACGATATCGGGCGGCGCCGCGAGGGCGGTGTTGAAGTGGCTGCACGCTGCCGCGGCGGGCGCGGACGCGGCGAGTGCCGGCGACGCCGGCGCGGCGTCACGTCGCCCGCGGCGCGCACGGCGCCGCCCGGCACGCGGCCGATGTCCTCGCGATGGTGGCAGAACGCGCGCCGACATCGCAGGACGGGCAGTGCCCCCGGCGCAACCGAGGGGGGCGCTCCAGGCATGATGAATGGCAGCGCCAGCAGAGAAAGGCCGCTCGCCGGGGGGGCTCTGCAGCGGCTGGGAGGCGCCCTCATGTTGCCCGCCAGGCGCCACTCCACCGTTCGCGCGAGGCGCAATACCTTACGCCTATGCGCGTGCGTGCTGCTCTCGCTGTTCGTCCTATACCACAATCGGTTTCTGTTCTTCTCGAACGGCTCGATGGGCAACCGGCATGACTGGTACACCCTCGCGCGGCAGCGCCACACGCTGCGCGTGCTGGGTGCCACGCTGATGGACTCGGATGCCGCGCGCCTCCGCTCTGACTTCGGCGCATCGGCCGCGCCGCCCGAGGGCTTCGACGCGCACAAGCACGCGTGGGCGGTGACCATTGGCACGGCGACCTACGACAAGCGCGCCGTGCAGGCCACGCTGGCCTCCATCGCGGCGCACTCGGTCGTGCGCAACGTGATAGTGATGTACGCCGACAACATCCCGCGCGAGCGCGTCGAGGCCATGCTCACGCCAGAGCTTCGCCGCTGCCTGCAGCTCGAGCTCGTGGCGGCGGATCCGCTGGCCTGCCCCAACGCCGACGCGTGGCACACGTGGCGCTATCATGGCACCTACATGCGCTTCAATCTCTGGGGGCTGACGCACTTTGAGCGCATCGTGTACGTCGACCTGGACTTCATCGTGCTCGACCGCCGCTTTGACAACCTCTTCTGGTACCGCATGCCGAAGGATGCGCTCATCGGTGCCGCGCCTTACAGCTCGGGGTTGTGCTACTCGGGTGACGCTCCCACCACCTTCAGCCTGGGGCGGCCGTGGTGCCCGTTCGCGAGCGCGATGGATGACGGGCTGTTCAACGCAGGAATGATGGTGCTCAAGCCCGATGAGGCCACCGCGCAGGGCCTGCTGGCGATGCATGCCCGGACGCAGCTCGAGGCGCGCAACTGGCTGACGGGGAGGCGCTTCTGCGTGACGAGCCAACCGGTACTGCAGCACTACTTCGTGTGGCTCAAGCGGGGCGCGGTGGACTATCTGCCGGTCGCCTTCAACTTTTGGCCCAAGGCGGGCGCGCACCTGCCCGACACGAGATTCGGGGCGCACTTCGTTGGCGAGAAGAAATTCAAGCCGTGGGCGCTTGACAGGCGTAAGGCGCTGGCCACGTCCACTTCCCACGCGGAGTGGTGGGGCGACCTCGACCGCGCAGGCCAAAGTGGGCAGGCATGTGCCGCCAACGAGAGCGCAGCAGCGCTCGGCTTCCGCCCGCTGCACGTTGCTCAGCCCTCTCGCGCGGATGGTCACTGACGAGTGTGCTCCAAGAGCGAGCGCCCCGCCCTCCGTGCGCGCCGCCTCATCCATCTAACGGCTGGAGCGACCGCCGCTGCAGCACGTGGCCGCTCGCTTGCGCCACGAGCGCGCGCGAGCGAGGTAACACTTCTCTCTCCGGTCGCGCCGTCCTGCCTGCCGCGCAGATGTCGGTGCTAGTGCTCCACAGTCAGTCGCTCGCTCGCGTGCGCGCCGCGCGCGCATCGACACGTGTGGCTGGTGAAGGATCGTTTTTAGGTGGCCAAAAGGTCAAAACGAGACTCTCTGTTGCAGGACTCTGGTGCCTGCCCGGGCCACCGAATGTGTCGGTGCCGTCCACCTCTCGGGCCGCGAAAGACATTGCTTGAAAATTTTGTCGTGACCCGCTCTTGTGCTGCTGTCACGCAGGCCGCCGGGGCAGCTCTGTTGGGGTGCTGATACCACACCTGCGGTATCTAGCTCTGTACGTCGGTAGTAAAGGAAGAAGTTGGTGGGTTCGTTCGTTTGTCGTGTGCAGGTGCGCTTGTGGCGGCACGCTCGGCATAGGTCGGCTACTGCGGTGCCTTCCCTCGTGTTTTCATCGTCATCAGTGTGTCGTGAGCTCCTCGTGGCAAACCAACACGCTGGGCGCTTTCGCAGAAGGACCGGCATGCCCAAACTCAGACTCGTTGCTGCCGACACGCTGCAGGCGCCACCTGCTCGAAGGAGTCGGAGATGCCAGTCGAGCAAGGGCGGGTGTAGGATGCGCGCAGTCGATGCTCACGTCATCGCGGTCGACATCCATCGGGGCCGACACGATCGGCGCCGCGGCCGCCCCCCCGTGACTGCGGCATCCATCGTCGGGAGTGATCGGAGAGAACTGCTGCGCCCGCATGCTCGGCCGGCGCTGGAGCTGTTGCTGCTGCTGCGTCGCGCCCGACCGATCGTCGACAATGGACATCGTCTCCGACTCGCCGACGCTGAGGCCCGGTGAGGTCAGCTGCTGCTTTTGGTCGGCAGCCGCGAGGTCGCTGGGCAGCCAGCCAGCTTGGCCGCCAGCCCGCGCCTGCTGCTCACGCTGTCGCTGCTCCGCTTGCAGCTGCTGCTGCCTTGTCCTGGCCTCCGCGGCCGCCTGGTTGCTCTCTTCTATCCACCCGCTATGCATGACGCACATGGCGCGCCTGAGGGCGCGCACTGCGCGCTGGTCATCGACGCTGAGGTCAAGCAGTCGTCGCACGCGCTCCTCGGCGGTGGACACGAGCGGCCCACGGGGCGCGCCCGCGTCCTCGCTCAGCACGTGGACGATGCACGTGAGAGCCGCCGCTGCGCAGATGCGCGGCGCGACGAGGCGCGCGTTGTCGAAGGACATGGCCCCCAGGATCAAGTCATCGGCGGTGCCGAAGATCTGGTCCTGGTGAGACTCGTCCATTCCGTAGAGGCTCCACTGCGCCGACACCTCCGGCGATGCCTTCACGGCCAGGGCGAGCAGCATCGAGCGAAGCCCTAGATCCTGTCGCAGTGCGTCGACGAACATGAAGGGCGTCGGCGCGAGGGATTCAACCTTCCATCCCACTGCGGCCAGCACCCGCCACTCCATTGCCGCAAGCTCCTTCCGCGTCGACACGCGCGCGGCGCTGCCTGCTTCCGCGCCACCCGGCGCCGACGCCCCGCTCGCCTCGACGGGCCACAAGACCGACGTCAGGAAGATCTCGCCATACAGCTGGCGCTCCTGCTTGGGGTCGTATTTTTGGTCGAGTGCCTTGAGCGACAGCGTGAGGCATGCCACAGCCGCCACGACGAGGGGGCGCGAGGTGGGCGCCGAGAGCAGGGAGCGCGTTCGATGGCGGTCGGCAAGCGAGGCCTCCAATCTCGAGGATTGCTGCACCTCGGCGGCGACGTACCGCTCGAGCAGCTGCGACGCGTGCCACGTCGCATCGCGCACCCACTCGCACCTTCGCTGGAGGTAGCCCATGCCCATCGCGAAGGCTGCTTGCGCCCCGAAATCAGTGATCCATCGCGAGGCCTCGTCGAGCCACGCGGCGGCCTCGGCGCGAGCAGCCGGCCAGTAGGTGCTCTCGCCCCAATCAACAGAGGCCGTGCTGTAAGCGCCGCCGTTGGTACCCCCTGCGCGTTCTGACTCGGCGCTCGCGCGCTTGGCCAGAAACGCCTCCTCGCTGGCGCGCAGCTCCGCCACCAGGGCTGGAACGCTCGCAGAGGCCCTGAATGTTGCCACCGCGCCTACGGAAGGGGGCGCCGGCGTCGGGGCGCGCGTCGGCATGCAGGCGGCGCCGAGTGGGACCAGGTTCTTGGGCGCGTACGCCTGAAGGTGCCCCCGCCCCTGCTGGCCTTGCTGCTGCTGCTGCTGCTGCTGCTGCTGCTGCTGCTGGGTGTGCGCTTCTTTCTGGTCAGGCCGCATCACCCTCGCGAGACATTGCTGCTGCTGCTGCTGCTGCTGGGACCACGGCTTCGACTCCAAGGTGTGCGGCGGTCGCGGCTCCACTGCGGCCGCCGCCGAGAAGGCGCGGTCGGCCTCTTTTTGCGCGGCACATTGCCTCTGCATCTCGTCTGCCTGCGTCACTTGCGTCTGTCTGAGCCCACCAGCGCGCTCGCTAGGGCTTTGTCTGACCCGGCCAACCCACCACCAGGTTTTTCCGCGGCGCTCTGCTGCGGCCCGCCCTTGGGAGCCGACCCGCCCTCCTCTGGCGCGCCCGGCGCCTCCCCCTTCTCACCCTCCGCAAGGAGGGTCCAGCCGAGGCCTTCCCTCGCCGCGAGGCTCTGCCTCCGCCCGCGGCGTCCGCGTCCGCGCCGGCCCCCGCCGCGCGCACGCGCGCGCGCGCGCGAAGTCTGGCAGTTTGTGCGCGCGCGCGCGCGCGCGCGCGGCCGCGCCCCGAAAAAAAAACCATTCGACATTTCCACTCCCAATCCGCAGTCACTTCGCATTTCGCCCGTTCGCGAATGCGAACACGCAACTCTTCCGCGCGGCCCCGCCGGCAGATCGTTTTTTCGGTTTGCGCGCGCGCGTCCCGTGCGATTCGGTACTCATCACCCAATCACGCCGGCAAATGAGCGCGCGCGGGCGCGCGCGCGCGCGCGCGCGCCGCGCCGCGGCCCCGGATCGGATTCCCCCTTGCAGGGGTGTTGACAGCCGCGCGGCGATGCACAGCGAGGGCACACCATCGAGCGGGCGAGAGAGAGAGACACGGCTCCGGCCGGCTCGTGTCGACAATTCGATATCGATGACGCGCGTCGATATCGACTTGACACGCGCACGCACAGACGGCATGCCGCGCACACGCGCGTGCACACGCGCGTGTGGGCCCTCGAGCACACGCGCAAACACGCGCACGCATGCACACACACACACCGTCACACACACACAGGCATACACAGGCACACACAGGCACACACAGGCACACATACACACACACGCACACACACATGCACACGCACACACACACACGCCCGCGCGCACGCACACACAACCGCAGTGCCATGCCACACGCGCACACACGTCCGCGTGCGCGCGCGCGCGCTCCCATGTGCCGCGCGTTCGACCTCCGATTCGAATCTCAATCCGACGTGCGCGCGCGGGCGGCCGCGCCGTGCCCCGCCGCCCGCCCGCGTG
>RQSC01000011.1:218762-231287 GCA_013416795.1 Prasinococcaceae sp. CCMP 1430
GGGCGCGGCGGATCGGGCCGGGCCGCGCCGTGCGAGGCGCGGGCGCGCGGCCCTGGCCGGCGCTCTCGGTCTCGGTCTCGTCCTGGTTGACGCACAATGGACTGACTGTCGAAGGTCGACCTGAGGTTGCTACAGTACAAGCAGCACTAGTACTTCTATCATACTATCCGTCCATCGCACCATGGTGGTCGACGAGCGCTAGAGCTAGCTAGAGAGAGTCATGGACTAGCTAGAGAGAGCGGCTGGGCTGCAGGGGTTAGTTGGCGGCGACGACGCGCTCGAGCGCGCGGTCCTCGCGTAGCAGGTCCGCCCACAACGCCTTCTGATTCTTGCGGTAGAAGAGCGCGTTCACCAGGTCGAGCTCGCGCGTGGTGAACTTGCTGCGCATCGTGGCGCTGAAGGCGTCGCGCCGCGGGCCGCCCTGCCGACGCGTGTCCTCCGGCATCACTTCCTCCGCCATCGCGTCCTCTGCCATCTGATCCTCGGGCACCACGTCCTCTGGGGTCGCGCCGCGTGCGTGTTGGGCGACGCCGGCGCCACGTCCGCTGGCGGCTCGCTTGTTCTTGGCGCGCTGCCCCAGCGCGTGCGACAACGCGCCGGACGACCGTTTGTGAACGTCAGCCGCCTCCTCGTCGCCGACTCCTTTCTGCCCTTGCAGATTCCGCCCTCCCAACCGCGCGCCAGTGAGCTTCTGACCGGCGGGCACCGCCATCGCCTCGTCGAGGTGAAGCCACCGAAGCAGCAGCCGCGCCGTCCCTTCGATGTCGCTATAGTACGCCGTGTAATTGAGGCGCACCCACGAGGCAGGATCGAGCGCGGCCACGTGCGCGTTGGCGACGACGAGCTCGGTCTGTAGGGCAGTGACCTGCTTGAGAAAGCCCTGAAAGGCTTGGCGCGAGCCCGAACGCCCCGTGGTCGATGCGACGCACTGGAGCGGATCGCGCCACAAGCTAATCACCTTGACCTTGCCCGGTTTGTACGTGCCCTCGACGGTGTGCGGCCGCTCGATAGCGTCGATTAATTCCAGGGTGTCAGGCGAGTTGCCGAAGGCGTGGAGGTGCTCCTCCCGCACTGAGGGCGAACGAATCCAGTCATTCGTTCTCTGAAAGTCTGCGGACGTACCGCCAATATCAAGAAAGCCACATGGGTATGAGCACGAGACCATGTACACGACCTTGTTGCCTGATTCGCGGGCCTCGTGATCGACTTCCCTGATGGCGTACTCGAGCAACCTGCGGAAGCCGCGCGGGCCCGGCGCGAATGCCTGAATGTCCTCGTAGTCTTGCGGCACCCTCGTGGAGGGGCGTACCAACTGGTTTCGTACTGGTAGCGTCCCAAAGGGGGTCGTCACATTTTCGGTCACAGTCCACACGCCGCCCTGCGAGTGGGCGCGCGAGGGCGGAGCCAACCGCGGCGAGCGCATGCGCAGGAGCAGGCGCTTGCACTGTGAGTGCGACTCCATGCACTGGGGACAGAGCGACGCACCGCCACGCAGCGTTCCGGCGTGCTGCGACATGGCGTGCGTGGTCGCACACGCCGGGGTGTCCCAACGGGGCACGCACGCGTGTTGCAGCACCTACGGCACGCGCTCGCGACCATGCGCACGAGTCAAGACACGCGCGAGCTACAGCATTGCGCACCTGGTACATGTCGTGATATGGATGCGACATGATGTAGTTCACCTTGGAGAGGAGGGACATCGTGGAATCAAGCACGCCACCGTCGACGAACTCGCGAAAAAGCGCCTCGACCATGTGGTGGCCCGAGCCCTCGATGCCCACCGTGAACACCCATGTGATGGTGTCATCGTCGCCACCGTCGTCGCTGCTGCCGCTGCCGCTACGCCAGCGCGCACGCGTGGCATCTGCCGGCGACGTGACGCCTGCGCCGCGGGCATCGCAGCCACGGGAGTCGCGGGCGCTACGCGCATCAGGGCGCAGCGGCGCAACAGACGGCGACAGCGTGTGCGTCGGTCGGTCGGCAACAAGGGAGGGTGGCGGGGGGAGGGGAGACGTGCCTCTAGGGTCAGCTGCAGCCGTGCACGCTCCTAGCTCGCGCATCGCGACAGCGCGATTCGTGCCTCTGGCTGCCGCACGCACACGCGCGCCGCGAGGGCGGCGAGGGCGCACGCACAGTGCGCTCCAGCCGCCGCAGCCGCCCCCGCCCCCAGCCCGCCGCGCGCTGTGGCCCCGCGAGCGCACCGCACCCCGCGGTTCCCCGACCTCGGGCGCACGCCGACCGCGACCGACGCGCCGAGGTCCAACAAAACCCAACGAAAATGAAAAAGTTCGCATGGGAGATTGGAGTAGACCCTACCCAAAACACTGAGCTTCGAAGTGGTGGCGACCGTCCCGGAGCGAGGAGCGTCGGACGTGGACTGGGTGCCGACCGACCGACGGTGACGTCCTTCGACCTTCGGGACAACGGGCGGGTGGGCGACGAAGGGCCGCTTCGCGAAGGCCGGCCGCGCTCTGGCGGCGTTGGGGGGGGTGAACTGCGTCGGTACCAGGTACCACAGTAGCAATAACAGCGCGGCCGGTGAAGCAGACGTCGAAGCAGGCGCGGCAAGCCTAGCTAGGCGTATTCGGACGATGATTTGCACTCGATCGACACAGAGACGCCTGGCACTAATTAATGTACGTCACTCCTACAGCCGCTCAGTAGCCGCGCAGCTCGAAGCACGGCATGAGCTCGCTCTTGTCCATGACGCCCTCTTGAGCGAACGCCCGCTTGGCGTCCTCCACAAGCTCCTGCTCGAAGTCGGCAGTCGCAAACTTAAGCTCCGCCTTACGCTCGGCTGGCACGAACGCTGAAGCGAGGCGCAACGCCTGGCTCAGCCCGGTGATCGCCGCAGGCGAGTGTGGGTGATCGTAGAGCTCCCTGCGAAAGGTGCGCGCAGCCCTCACAAAGTCTGCAGACATGAGCTGCGCGGTCCCTAGGCAGAGTCGCATCGGGAGGTACTGTGCGCGATGCGGCGGTAGCCACGGCATGAATCGACGCGTTCATGCGTCGCGAAATGTCAGCCAGCCAGCACATCGACGCCACGCCATTCGATCGCTCTACTGGCACAATTTTGAGCATGTGACGCGGCAGCGCGCGGCAGCGACAGCACATGCTGAAGCTGCAGCCAAAACGCACCCATCGCTCTGGCTCCATGTATCCGAACGCGTCCTGGATATCGACGGCCTCCTCCAGCAACGGCACTACTTCTCCCCAAGCGGTGCTGTTGAAGCCAGGAAGCTTCTGAGCAACCTTCTTGTACACTGCGGCAGAGACCGCAGCCGCATACGCGCTCGCCGTGTGTGATGTCGACTCGGAGGAAGTCGCCCCAACATCATCGTTGCCAGCCTCGGATTCATAGCTGCCCTGCCCGTCTTCCCGTGCCGCCGTCAGTGGTGCCGCGAGCAGGCCTCGCCGCAGCAGGAGCCGCCGCGTGCCATCGGTATTCTGTCCGGGGGTGCCTTGGGCACCATAATTACCATTGGCCTTCGCAGCCCTTGCGTCGGTTGCTGCCGTGAGAGCCTGCTGCTCGCGTTCCTTTCTCCGCAGGTCACTTCGCGCGATGTGCAGACGTGCACGCAAGGTGATCGAGGCGATCTTCGCAAGCTCGGGCGCGTGTGAGAAGAACGGCCCCGAACGCAGGAGTGCGCCCTCGACGTCCGTGCCTTCCATCATGGGGCCGTCTGCTGGCAGCTCACTCGCAGCACGCTCGACCTCGGCCAGGTGGCTGGCGGCCTCTTCAAGCTCACTTTCGTCTCGCTTCCCACCCGTTGCGGCGAGGCCAGCAGCGTAGTGCCCGATCACGCGCGCGTACGGGTGCGCACCTGCGCCAGGCAGCGGTTCAGCTTTGATGACGTCCCACATGCCGAAGCGCGCCGCGACAAGCACGCGAGGGTATGGCCACAAGGCCTGTAGGATCTCCGCGAGCGGAAATTCGATTGCGACTGTCGGAACGCCCTGCTCGATCACGGCTGGACGCCCCATGAGCATTCCTGCGGCAATCAGCACGGCAATTTGGTGGCCAGGCGCGTACGGCACCATGCACTGTGCGCGCATCTGGACGTCGAGTTTCATCGCTTCCTCATTGGCCTCGATTGCGCGCTTGTACTTCCCAGACCGTATGTAGATGTGGCTCGCCATGTGTACCAGGTGTGCCTGTTGTGGTGCAATGGACTCCATTGCATCGGCGGCGGCCACAGTACCTCCCTCGGGACCTCCTTGTGCGAGCTGCTCCTCCAAGTGTATTTTGAGGTGCATCGCGAGGGGATGCTCGCTGTCCAGAGCTAGCGCCCTGCTCACCTGTGCGCGTGCAAGCTGCGCCTCCGGCTTGAGCGAAGGGGCCACGCCACTGGCAAAGGTGAAGGCGGACGGGTTCGTCGTGTTTTGGTAGTAGCGCCACGAAACGTTCTGCAATAGGCTCTCGCCGTACAGCGACTGCGCGGTCGCGTCGGCGGAGAAGGTTTTCGCGAGTGAGCTCAACCCTTCGACCCACGCCCCTTCCCTCAGGTATGACGCCACGACCGCGCCGGCCGAAGATCCACTCGGGGGCTCCGTCGGTGTGTCGACCGCGTCCGGATCGCGCGCTTGCGCTTCGTCCGGTCTCAAGTAGCGAGCGGCTATGGCCTTGGCATACGCGAGCTCCACATCCGTCCTGGCGAGTTTCAGTGCTCGCGCCGACATGGTCCGCGCCTTCCCTAGAACACTGAGCGTGGTGCCTCCATTCAGGTAGGGGCCCGTCGCGTACGCGACGCACCACGCGCACAGAGCGCAAGTGTCGTCCTCTTCGAGGGCGGCCTCGCAATTCCGCTGCGCCTCGGGCAGGTTGAAGCCAAAGCGCTGCAGGAGGCCTTGTTCGAAGAGCGCCTGCGCGTGCTCGTTCGTCGAAGCAGGTAGCCCCGAGATCCAAGGCATCTCGCCGGTGCCATATGCTCCCACGAGGTCGACGGGCATTGCACACTCACCGCCGTCGTCTTCGGCCGCACGGAGGCCCTCACCCTTGACGTCGGATGGCTTTGATTTTGGCGCAATGTTGACGTCCGTGTCCACGGGGCTAAATATGACCAGGCCGAGCGCGGCCAGGGCGACCAGGAGCGCCACAAGCGCAACAAGTGCGTTCGACAGGTGGCGATCGGTCACGCCGCTGCTGCCAGGACTCGGACCACCGCCCTCGCCGCTGGCCTCCCTGCCTTTGCTGGGGCCTGCCTGGGCGGGTGCATGTGCGTCGCCGCCGTCGCCGCCCGCGCCGGCCGCTCGCGACGCTCGCTTCCGCAGGCCGGTCGCGGCGTGCACCGAGACGGCGCCCGTCGCGGCCAGCAGTGCGAGGATCACGAGGAGGGTCATCATCGAGACCGCCGCCACCGCGGCGCGCTCCCTGGCGCGCGGGCGGTGTGGTACCGCGGCTCCGGGCAGCGCGCGCAGCGCCGCAGCGCCGGAAAAATGTCAGCGCCGGCGGGACCTCGCGCCGGCCACGCGCTGGTAAAAAAAAAAAAAAACTGACGTATCCCCGGTACATGACCCTGTCACCCCTGTTCAATAGCATCAAACCCGTTTGCATGCACACCTGCTCCGCCGTGACCCCGGGGTCCCTTTCTTTCTTTTCCCGAAAGAACAGGACAGAAAGAGATGAGTGTTTTTGTTTGTTGTGTTTGTTTGGTCTTTTTCCTTTGGCTTTCGTGGTGGCGTCGCCACCGTCGTTACGCGGATGGGTGGCCGCGCGCGCGCGCGTGGCGGCGCGCGGCGCGAGCTCGCTCGCTCGCGCGGGGCACAATGCGCGCCAAGCCCCGGCGCGCGCGCGGCGGCGGCGATGGCCGCGGCGGTGGAGACGCCCGCCCAGCTCGTCGCACGGCTCAACAGCGAGTACGACGCCAAGCACAGGAGCTTCGAGGACAACTTCTGGGCCACCAAGATGGCGCTGGATGGCGCGTCCAAGGAGGATCTCGCGAGCACGAAGGACGATTACGAGGGGTTCCTCGCCGACGCGGCGAACTTGGCGGCCGTCGAGGCCGCGCTCGCAGGCGCCAACGGCGCGCCGACCGAGTCGGAGCGCCGCGTGCTCGAGATCGCCAAGCGGACGTTCCTGTGCTACCAGATCCCCGACTCGGTGAAGACGCTCAAGAGCGACATCACCAAGGAGGAGGTCGTTCTCGAGAGCGACGTGCGCGGCGCCATGAAGCTGGGATACACTCGCCCTTCCGATGGCGAGTTTGTCACGGCGTCGAGCGTGCAGCTGCGCAACACGATGAAGACGAGCGCGGACGAGGCCGAGCGCAAGGCGTGCTATGAGGGCCTCTACTCCATCGGCCCGCACGTCGCTGAGCAATTCTGCAAGGTCGTCAAGATGCGCAACAAGCTTGCCAAGGCGCTGGGCCACGAGGACTTCTACCAGTACAAGGTGCTTCAGGCGGAGGGGTTTGGCAAGGACAAGCTCTTCTCCATTCTCGACGGGCTCGAGGAGCGCACGCGGCCGCTCATGGACGCTGCGCGCGCTAGGCTGGCCAGCGAGAAGGGCAGCTCGGCGCTCGAGCCGTGGAACATCTCTCAGGCGCTCTCAGGCGAGGTCGCGAAGCTGCAGGACCCGTACTTTCCCTTCGAGGACGCGGTCGACGCCTGGGCGCGCTCGTTCGCCGCCATGGGCATCAAGTACCGTGGCGCGACCATGCGGCTTGATCTCCTGGACAGGGCGGGCAAGTACTCCAACGGGTTCTGCCACTGGCCGCAGTGCGCATACGTGGATTCGGAAGGCAAGTGGGTGCCCAGCCAGACCAACTTCACCAGCCTCGCCACGCCCTCGGCCGTCGGATCCGGGCAGACCGCTCTGGTGACGCTGATGCACGAGGGCGGGCACGCGGCACACTTCGCGAACGTCGTGCAGCCCTCGCCCATGTTCTCGCAGGAGCGCGCACCCATGTCGGTGGCGTACGCGGAGAACCAGTCGATGTTCCTCGACAGCCTGTGCGGCGACGCCTCGTGGCTCGCCCGCTACGCCCGCGACAAGGACGGCAAGCCGATGCCTTTCGAGGTCGTGGAGCGCGCCCTGCGCGACACGAAGCCGTACTCAGTGCTCACGCTGCGCGGCATGATCGCAGTGCCCTACTTCGAGAAGGCGCTGTACGAGCTGCCGGAGGAGGACGTCACCCCGGAGAGAGTGCTCGCGCTGGCCGACGAGATCGAGAAGAAGATCCAGGGAGGCCTGAGCCCCAGGCCGCTGCTCAGCGTTCCTCACCTGCTGAGCGACGAGAGCAGCTGCTACTATCATGGGTACGTGTTGGCGGAGATGTCCGTCTGGCAGACCCGTCAGCATTTCCTGAAGAAGTACGGCGAGATCGTGGACAACCCGCAGATCGGCAAGGACCTGGCGGAGGTCTACTGGAAGCCAGGCAACTCCGAAGCGTTCTTGGACTTGGTGGAGAAGCTCACCGGCTCTCCCCTCTCGAGTGACGCTTGGGTGGAGGAGCTGCAGACGCCCGTCGAGGAGGCTGTCAAGGAAGAGCGCAAGGAATACGACGCGGCCGTCGCAAAGGGCCCCGCAATCGCGCCGGGGTCGGACGTGGACCTCGACATGCGCATGGTGTTGGCCCACGGCGACGAGGTGATCGCTGACACCGCCGACATGCCTAGCTTCGGCGGCGCGACCGCCCAGTTCAAGGACTGGGTTGCGGCGAAGTACGCTGCCGCGTAGAGAGCGGCGCCGCCCAGGCGGCGCGATCCGACGCAAGCGTAAGTGAAGATCTATTGTGGCGCAAGGTGTCACTCGTTACAAGACAGATGCCCTTCTCACGGCTCATCAGCGAGGCGGTCCATGTACCACGCAATGTGGGCGCGCAGCTGCATTGCGGCGGGAAACGACATGTCGCGCGGCACGCCCACGCGCTTCTGCAGGTACTCCAGGCAGGCCGCCAGCCCGGGGGCTGCGCCCTCAGCGCGCGTGGCGTCGGCCGCGGCCTTGGCCGCGGCCCCCGCGGTCCCAGCGGCCGGCGACGCGTCACCGGACACAGCGGAGCCATCCAGCATGGTGGCGGTGATGTGCTGCAATGCGCCCTCCACATGCGGTAGGAAGTCGAGGTCGGGCTGCGAGAGCACGCGCGACGCGCAAGGCGCACGCGTCAGAGCGCGGACGCGTCGAGCACGCACACATCGCGCGGGCTGGCGCTGCGCTCACCTTTGCGTTGGGGTCCGCCAGTGGCGCGCCGTAGCGCCCGTCCTCCTCACCCATGCCGCGGCAGGCGAAGCGGGCCACCGCCGCGCCATTCTGGCTGAGCTCCCACGCCGCCTCGTGCCGCCACGCCTCCTCGCCCTGCGCAGCGTGGTGCGCTGTCAGCGGCTCGGCGTCGCCCACGGATAGCTTCAGCGGCAGGCGCCAGCCGGCCCCGTCAATTGCTGCCGCCGCGCTCTTCTGGGCGGTCGAGCCCGAGCTGAAGCCGCCGCCGTACTGCGGTGGAATGTCCATCACGTGGGTGTAGTAGTCGCTCTGCGTGGCCCGGTACTCGGGCAGACGCTCGAAGGCGTCAAACCACGCGTCGAGGTGCTTGTACGTGCCGCTGCCGCGCAGCTGCACGCCCTTCCAGTACAGCACCGACGCATTCATACGCTCGATGTGCGACACGTACTGCAAATCGACAATGGTGGGTGCGTCGCCGCCCATGAACCACGGGCCAGACGTCTCGCCCAGCGCGTCGTCCACCTTGCGCAGCGTGGCGTCGAAGCCCCCCTGCGGGCCGCCGCCGAACATGCCGGCCCCGGGCATCTCCGGCCGGAACACGAGGCCGCACCAAGCCCCGAAGAGCTCGCGCTCGAGCTTCAGGAGCGCGTTGGCCCGCGCGAGGCCCTCCGAGTCGCCCTGCGCGGGCAGCATCGAGGGGCCGTACGGGCCATCCGCGCCACCCGGAAACTGCTGCTCGAGCAGCTGCATGATGACCAGCGACTCGGTGACCACCTGGCCGTCGAGCTCGATCACCGGCAGAAGGCCGCTCGGCACCTTGGACAGGAAGCTCGCCGGCTTGGGGCCATAGGAGCGCATGTTGATCCGCTCAATACGGCAGGGGATCTTCTTGAGCTCGATGAGCATCCACAGCTTCTGGCAGTACGGGCACCACCCCGCGTGGTCGCGGTAGTACGTGAGCCGCGCGGCATCCGCCTCGGTCGCGCCGGCGGGGAGGCGCAGCTCGGCCTCGACGTGCGCCTCGCCGCCGCCCTCCTGGCGCGCCGCCTCCTCTCGCGCGAGCTCCGCGCCACGCGCCGTCGCGGCTGCCTCAGCATGGAGCGACGCCCAACCGCGCGCGCCCGCCAAGGCGGCCGGGCGCATGCCGCCCCACGGGCAGCTGGGCGCAAGCACGAGGCAGGCCAGACGAGGCAGGCCGCGCCCCGAGGCGCGCGCTAGGCTCGCTCCGCTGGGGCCGCTCCGCGCGCGCGCGCTGTGGCGCGCCGGTGGATAAGACAACCTCCGGAACAGAAAATTGCGTCGCGCAAATTTCCGACTTTTTAACGAAAATTGACACGCAGGCTTGCACTACAATGCGGTCACTCACTTGGCCATGGCCTGCGCCGTGGGCGCTGCCTCGCCCCCACCGACAGGCGACGGCGCGGCGAGGACGACCGCGGGCGCCACGGGGTCGCCCTCGCGCTTGGGATCGCCCGCCTTGCGAGCGGCGCCGCTGACGGCCGTGGGGCCAGCTCCCTCCTGGAACTGCCCGCCCCCGTCCGGCGGGCGCGGGTAGACGAACTCGCGCCTCTCGGTGAGCGGTACGCACGCGGCAAAGCCGCCGCACAAGAACGCGCAGCAGTAGCCACAGCACCCGCCACAGCAGGGGCAGCAGGCATTGCAGCACCCGCCACAGCAGTCCGAGCACTGGTCGAGGCAGGGCACGCCCATGGCGGCAACGGCAACGGGGGACCGCGCAGGCTGCTGTCTGTCAAGTTGTCAACGTGACGACGCGCGGTCGGTCCGTCCGCTGCGGGCGTCCCTGCGTGCGGCGCTCACCGGGGAAGGGGGGGGGGTGCAAGCCCGGGGAGGGGGGGGAGAAGCCGGGGGCGGCGCTCGCCCTCGCTGCGCGGACGGACGGGAGTGCTCGGCTGCTCGCGCTGTGGCGCCCGCCCGCCACGAGAATGCCACGGCATCCAAAAAAAAAAAAAAAACGCTCGTCTGGACTCGCGCGCGGCACACGCCCCGCGCGCCGAACGCATGCTTTGTGATGGTCCACCATGAAAATGCACCGCCAAAACGCATATGTCACACACACGCATCAGAACAAGGGGTGTTTTGGGGGTCGGTCGGGGTACGACGCGCGCCCCTCGGCGCGCGGGTGCGCGCCCCAGTCCGGCGGAGGTCGGGCGCGCCGCGCGCCGCGCCGTGGTCTCCGTTCGGACTGGGGTGAACATGGAGTTTTCGCGGGGGCGGCGCGGGGGGGCGCGCGCCGCGCGCGCCGCGAGGCCGAGGTTTGGGTTCGGTTGTGTGTTTAGGGTTTGTGTTGAGGGTTTGTGTTTGGGTTTGGTGCCGGCCTGCTCCGCAGCGGCAGCGGGCTGTTGGCGGCGGCGGCTGCGGCCGCCGCCGCGGCGAGGGGGGACGGAGGGGGGGTGACGGGGACGTCGCACCAGCCTGTCCTTGACGTTGGCCACCGCGCTCGCGATCGCGCCCTGCAGCCGTGTCTGCGATGCGCCCTCCCCGCCGCCCGGCAGCGTCGTCCTGCCCCTCTCTGTGCGCCGCGGCGCGCTCGCGCTCGCCCGCACGGGCGCGCGAGCCCGGCCCGCCGGGAGTCCTCGCAGGGGCGTCATGAGACTGACGCGGCCGCGCACGCCGAGGGTGGGAACATTTCGCAGCACGAGACGGTGATGGGCGCAGTCTCGACTCAGGCCGGTGCCGTGCTCAAGGCGCTCGGCAATTGGGCGGTTGAAGCCTAGGAGCAAACCAGCGAGCGCGCCACGTCGCGTATAAATCGTCGTGCAATTAGTCCGATAGAGCGCCCCGGGCGGGACACAGGCATTGCGCACGCGCGGTCACATGTTCGGCACGTTCCGAAGTGCCGCGAGCACCTCGAGCGCGGTGGGCCTCTCGCCTGGTGTATGCGCGGCGCAAGTCTCGATGATGTCACGCAGCTCGCGCGGACAGCTCAGCGGCTGGGGCGGGCGCTCACCGGCGCACACGCGTGTCTTTATGTCGGCAGGCTCGACTCCGTCCCACGGGCACTGTCGCGCCACGAGTTCCCACAGCACCATGCCCAACGCGTACACGTCGCTCGCGGGAGAGGCCGCCACGCCCTGACTGAACATTTCGGGCTGCGCAAGTGCCCGCGTGCGTACGCGAGGTGTCAGCGCCCGCTTCCCGCACTCCTGGCAGCTCGCCGCCTCGAATCGGGGCCCATCGCGCTCGCGCGCCCACGCGCGCGAGCGAGGCGCGCGCGCCCGCACCGCCATGTACGCTGGTGTGCCCGCACCACGCTTCTTGCCAGACGCGAGGCCGAAATCGGCCAGTTTGCAGCGCCACGCGCGGTCGACGAGCACGTTTGCGGGTTTCAGGTCTTGATGCACCACAGCGGGTTGCCTGTTGTGCAGGTACGCCAGCGCGCGGCAGATGTCCGAGCCGACTTCCTGCGCGGCAGCGCGGCGCCGCGGCAGCAGCACGCCGTGGGAGCGTCGTGTGTGTGTCGTGGTAAGTGCTCTTGGTATTGCACGGGGCACGACCCCACGCGCACGCTCAGTCACAGATGGGAGGCATGCGTGCGAGCTCACGCTCACCTTGATGCGCTTACGATCAACGTCGATCTGCGACGCGTGCAAGACCTCGTGCAGCGACTTGGGCAAGTACTCGAAGACGAGGCGCAGCTCTGACGGCGGCTCGGTGACAGCGCCGAGCAGCTGCACCACGTGCGGGTGGCGTAGGTCGCGCAGAGCGAGTAACTCATCGTCGAACTCCGCGCGCGCGGCCGCGGCGTCGTCGGCACCCGCGCCGAAGAATCGCTTCACCGCCACGGGTGTCGACAGCCACATGGCCCGGTGCACCGTGGAGTAAGCGCCACCGCCGACGCGCTCGCGCTCATCGAGCTCGGTCGCGTCGATCGCGAGGCGCGCGAGGGACGACATGCCCGCGCGCCCGCCCGCCCCGGATCTGCGGGCCGGCAGCCGGCCACGCACATGCGCCGCAGCGCGCACGCGCTGTGGCCCACCGCATCCCGCCTGCGCCCCCCCCTCCCGCCCCCTTCCAATCCCCGCGCCCCGCCCCTGCCGCACCGCCGCCCCTCCCTCCGCCCGCGGGGAGGCCGCCGTGCTTGCTGCGTGCGCCCCACATCGGGATCGAGGCGCGCCACCGCATTCATGGTTTTTCGAATTCGCGTGGTATCGTCGCCGGCGGCGCCAGCCTCGCTCGCGCGCGCGCGCGGCGCGCGCGCGCGCGCGCGGGGGAACCAGAACCGGAACCATTTCTTCTCCGCGCTTCTGTCTCGGCGATGCGGGTGCGGATTGAAAGACGCGGAAGCCGGGCATTTCGACGCGCGGGTGCGTGTCGCCCTTCGAGTTTTCGCGCGCGCGCGCGCGCGC
>RQSC01000011.1:231726-249150 GCA_013416795.1 Prasinococcaceae sp. CCMP 1430
CGGGCGCCTGTGCCTGTGCCTGCGCCGCGGCGGGCGCCGGTGCCTGTGCCTCAGCGGGCACCGGCGCCTGCCGCTGCTGCGCAGGCGCAGGCGCCCGTTGCGGCGCGTGCGCAGGCGCCGGTCGTGCCCGAGACGCCTTCGCGCCAGAGGGAGACTGAGGTGCGTGTGCACGATCGCTTGCGCGCCTGGTTGCACGCGGACACGCGCGCGACGGCCGCTGACTCTCCTGTTGTGCCTGCTCGCCGCGTTCGCCGCATGCAGGCGCAGCGTCCCGCCCCGACGCACGCCGACTTCGCGGTCCACAAGGATCACTCGATGGCGGGCCGGCGCCCACCCGCGCGGCCTGCGCGGAGGACGCGCGGCATGGATGAGAGGGTTGATTACGAAATCAGGGCGATGCGCGCGCGGGAGGCACGCGCAATCGACGACAAGGTCGAGTCCGAGATCGCGCGAGAGGCACGCGAGAGCGACGACGACACTGACTACGAGATCAGCAGGTCGGCCCTCATCGGTGCGTGCGCCCGAGCGCGTTGCAGGCCGTGCGCGCCGCTCGCACGTGCCCTCCTGTCGGGTGAATTCTGTGATTGACTCCGCGGGCGGACGAGGTTGGGCTGTGCGCGCCGCCCGCTGGCGCTGACTGAGGCGCGCGCCGGGCTCGCCTGCGCGCGCGCCCCGCAGAGGCCAGGCAAAGGAACAAGAGGATGTCGGCCTACGAGATGCGCATGAGGGCGGCCGAGGCCAAGGCCCGCGGTGAGGACGTCCCCTGAGCACGCGCCCCACAGGGACGCCGCAGAGGCACCACCCAAGGGGACCCCACATCACCTCTAGAGCGAGAGAGTGCCCCGAGACACGCGAGTAGAGAGCGCCTGCCGCACGGCTGCGCGCAGCCGTGCAAGCCACAGGAGCTTCAGCTGTCCAGATTTTTAACCCTACTTTTCCAAACCCCAAACATGAAAAATCTGAGGCTGGGCGGTGCGGCGAGGATGTTGTGGAGCGCGGAAATTGGCAGCAGGTGTGATTCCGATATTACGACGCCGAGAGGCGCGGCGCGGCGATGAAAATATCTGGCGCGCCGACCGAATCTGTTGATGACGTGGCGGTCCGACGTGGCGCGCCGCGTGGGCGGGCTGGGCGTGAGTCTCCCTCGGAGAGTCACCGCTGCCGAGCGCGCGCGCGCGCGCGGGGCCCCGCCGCGGACCCTGCAGAGCGCGTCGGCAGGGCCCCGCCGCGCGACAGCGCAAACACGCACACACGCACACACACACACACACACACACACACACACGTTCCCATGCGTACACACGCGCACACACACGTGTGTGTCACACACGCACACACACGCCGGCGTAGGAAGGTTCGGAGCGCGTACGCACACGCTCCCTTTCCGGCCCACGCGACGCCCCGCGGGAGACTTTGCCCTCTTCTGACTCCTCGCCCGTCGCTGGCGCACACTCGCCGCCGGGTCTTCGCGTCGTCCGCCCCGCCGATGAATTCCTCGGCAGCGCCCCCAGCGCGCGCCCTGCCGTCCGTCCGCTGGAGAGCACGTGCGCGCGCGCCCACACACGCGCCAGAAGCAGGTGGGCCCGATGCCGTCGCCGGCCAGCGCAGCTTCCCAGCCAAAATGAACCGCAGGCATCGCAGACAGGTGACAGATGTCGCATGCAAAAAAAGGAAAAGACCTTTTAGATGGCCTCGACGCGACGTCGTCGGGCCGTCTGGCTTCCGCTGACCGACCGTTCGGCGTTGTTGACAAACGGTTGCAATGCGGGGGTTGGCGCGGTTCAGCGCCATTCAACTTGATTCGACGCGTGCGCCATTCAACAATGGCTGCTGCGCCATTCAGTGGGTCAATGGCAATGACTGGCGGGGCGTGACGCATATTCCCGCCTCTTTTGTCCCGGGTGTCATCTGTTGTTGTTGCAACTTCCGCTGCCGATGCGCATTGCAATGCGTTGTTATGTGCGCATGTGTGCGCGCGGAAGCGCGCGCGCCGAGGAAAAACGCGCGCGATGCTGCCGCTGCCAACGCCGGCGCCGCGCGCGCACGCCACACCGCGTTCGCGCGCCGCGCGCGCAGCTCTCTCTCGCTCTCTCGCGGCCGGGGATCTCCCAGTGCGCCTCTGCGGGGCTCCTGCCCTCGCCGCCCCCGTCAGCTCGCCCCGCGCAAAGGCCGACCGCGGCCCGCCGCGCCGCGGCTGGATGTCGGCCCGCGCGAGCGAGGCGTACCGCGCCAGCTTCTTCCGGGGGCAGACGACCACCGTTGCTGCGGGGCGCGGGATGCCCAGCGGGCCTCGGAGTCCAGACGTCGCTGGCCTGTCGGCGCCGGCCAGCGACGCCTACCTCAGCAGCTTCCAGGTGGTCACTCCGCTGCTCCACCCGCACCAACAACGCGCGGAACGCGCCGCCTCGGCGCACGCCGAGGCGGTCTCAGCGCTGCACGAAGCCAGGCGCGCACTGCGGAGCGAGCCCCGCTCCGCCACCCGACTCGAGGCGGCGCTGGCGCGCGTGGGCACCGTTCGCGACCTGAGCGCCGACTGCTGCAGCATGGGGGATGCGCAGGGCCTGGGGGACAAGCTCACGGCCGCGTATCGCCAGCTCCTCGTGGCGCTCTTCCAGGAGGACCTGCGCCGCACGGACAAGTGCCGGTGACACGCGGCCGCGCATGACCACCAACGCCCTCAGCCCTTAGCGTCGCATGCACAGCACATACATACAGCGCCCACGGACCGTGAACGCACGTCCTCAAGACGGACAGACTGAAACGAGGTAGTACATAGCGCTAACAACCAACGGAAGCCACTGTCACTCGAAGCCTGCTCGGTTCGGACCGCTGGAGAGAGCGGTAGACGCCGCCTACCTGCACATTGCACATAACTGTAAGTGTTGTATACTGTCAATTTCCACGCTGATCACTCGACGTCGTTGTCTGCTCGCTCAAGCCGTAGTTGGGTCGAGTCGTCTCGCAGATCTGGACTTGCACATTCCACCATCCGCTGACTGTGACCGTGAGGGACAACTGGTCCCTTTCCGACGAAGGCACCGTGCACATCAAGGGGCGGTAGCTGGAGTCGTTCGTGCTGCGCGCGCGCGGACGGCCAAGCATTCCCTGTCATCAAATATTGTTAAATCTCTCCACCGCTCGAGCAACAGAGGGTGCACGTGCGTTATCCATTACTGTGAGAACCAGCCGCCGGTGGCGATGCGGCCTGCCCGTGCGCGAAAGACTCCGATTGCGTCGGCATCACGCGTCAGTGCGCACGAGCATGCTGCCGCAAGCGCCACGGCTCGGGTGGTGGGCCCTCGTGGCGCCTGCTGCTGCAGGATGAGGGTGGGGCGGAGACACAAAGGCAGCGTGGCCGCCATGCTCCTCAGACGTGCCCGTAGCCTCCTGGTCATGCTGCTCATGGGCACGCCCGTCCGTAGCGTCCATCGCAGCTTCTTCAGGGCGCTTCTCCGCTTCGACGATGGGCTCTTGCTGCTCGGCCAAGCCGTGGTCAATCTCTTGGCTGACAGGCTCCCTCCCGTGTCCATCGAGTTCCGCTGGCGGCTCCCCCGGCGCATTCGCTTCAGATTCGCCCGTGCCTTCGTCAGCGGCGAGGACGGCATCATCTTCCTCGCACTCGTCGGCCTGCTGTTGGTCGCACGCTTCGCCAGCGTGGTCCTGGGCGCATCGCACGCCGAGCTGCTCGCCAGCGTTATCGCCCTCGTCAGCTTCATGCGCGAGCATGATGCGGTGGGTGAGCGCCTGCGTGCGGCTCGTGTACGCCATGGCCGCGGCCTCGAGGTCGTCAAGGTCGTCACAGAGCGCTGAGTATGCCTCTTCTTCGTACGTTGAGTATTCCTCCTCCTCGTACGAGTACGAGCCCTCGGCGCCAGTGCTGTCGGTGCCATAAGACACGCAGCTCCGCATGACGCTCGATGACGTCGTCTCCACGCTGTGCTCGCCAGCGGGTGAGCGCCGCGCCCGCGGGCGTCGATGGTCGTTCTCGGGGCCCAGAGAGGGAGTCGCTCTGCGATCGCCGCCACTGGCCCGTCCCCGCTCGTGCTCCTCCTCGGACGTGGCTCTGGCCGCAGTGCTTGACACCACCATCGAGGCAGCGAAAGCGAGCGCCATGGAACGGACCACCGCGTCGCTCATCGCTGCCTCCTTGATGCGCTCAGTCGCGGCGCTCACGGCGTCCGCCTCTGCAGCCGCCGCCTCGAGGGCGAGCTCCATTTCGGTAGCCTGGGCGCTCACCTGCGCCGTCGCGGCGTGCAACTGCCGAGTGGCGACGTCTACCTGTGCCGCGAGCGTCTCGGTGGCCGCCTCGGCCTCGGCCGCGCGCGCCTCCGCCGCGCGCGCGCGCGCCGTGGCCGTCTCAGCGGCGTCCTCTGCGGCGTCCACGCGCGCGCGCGCCGCCTCTGCGGCCCTGTAGGAGTCTGCCTTGAGCGCGACCTCGCAGCGGAGCCGCGCGTTCTCCTGCGTCTCCGCCAGAGCCTGTGACCACACCTCCGCCTCGGCCTGCGAGGACGCCTCGAGCGCCTCGAGGCGCGCGCGCAGCGACAACGCCTCGGCACTGGCCGCTGCTGCCGCTGCCTCGGCGGCCGCCGCCGCCGCACAGGCTAATCCTGGCGCGATGGCCGGCCCCGCCGCCCGCGCCGCCGCTGAGTCGCTCTCCATCGCGGAGCTCTTCCAGCTGCTCGACGCGTGCAAGCTCGACTACCGGGACGCGCTTGAGAAGGGCGAGCTGGTTGATAGGCTGATGCGAGCGCGCGATCAGCTCCCACCGGCGGCAAGCGCGCTCGTCGAGCGCGCGCTAGAGCACGCTGCGGCATCACAGAGCGCTAGCGGTGGCCTAGTCGCCGCGGGACGAAGGGGCGCAGCGGCAGGCATGCAGTCTCGCGCGCTGTCGACGCCGCTCACACCGAGCGAGGCCAGCACGGTGGCAACTTTTGCTCGCGCAGCGCCCAGCGTGGCGTTCATCACAGCGGTGGGCGTCGCGCAGGGTGGTGCACTCGTGCCGCAGGGTGGCGCGCCGCAGCCGGCCGGCACTGGAAGCGGGTTCGTGTGGGATGACAAGGGACACGTCGTCACCAACTACCACGTGATTCGCCACGCAACGCGCGTTGCAGTGTCGCTGGGCGAAGGCACCACATCGGCAACCTACGAGGCGAGCCTCGTGGGCGTGGACCCTGACAAAGACCTCGCCGTCTTGCGGCTGCGCGACGTGCCTGCGGGCGCGCAGCTCACGCCGCTCGACGTGGGGAGCTCGTCTGGGCTGCTCGTCGGGCAGAGCGTTCTGGCCATCGGCAATCCGTTCGGGCTCGACAGGTCACTCTCGGTGGGCGTCGTCAGCGCGGTGGGCCGCGAGGTTCGCGGCGTATCAGGACGCACCATTCACGGCGTGGTACAGACCGATGCGGCGATTAATCCTGGCAACTCGGGCGGGCCATTGCTGGACTCGGCGGGGCGGCTGATAGGAGTGAATACCATGATCTACTCAACGAGTGGCGCGTCGGCGGGCATCGGCTTCGCGGTGCCCGTGGACACAGTGCGGCGCAGCGTCAATCAGCTCATCAGACACGGCCGCGTGGCGCGCCCAGGTCTCGGCATAAATGTCTTCATGGGACCAGACGGCGCCATGGGATTGCCGGGAGTGCTCATCATGAACGTGCCTCCCGGCTCGGACGCCGCGCGAGCTGGCTTGCGAGGCACCGTCCAAGACAAACGCAGCGGCCAAACAGTGCTAGGTGCGCGCATGGCGCACACGCGCGCGCGTGGACGTGCGAGCGCAAATTTCGAACGCGCGCACCGTGCGCCATGCAATTGCCCGGACTGACACTCGGGACGCGGCGCGGCCAGGCGACGTCATCACCGAAATCGACGGCGCTGCCATCAAGGGCACCGAGGATTTGCTTAATGTGCTCGAGACCAAGCAGGTCGGGCAGACCATCCAGGTCACCGTGCAAAGGGGCACGATGCTGGCAAGCACCCGTCGGGTGAGCATCCGCCTGCTCGATGTCTCTCAGCCCGTGGACTGACCGCAGACGCGCGCGCGCCCGCGGCGCACGGTCGCGCGTGCGCTGGACGCTACAATTTTTGTTACAACAAATGAACAAGCGGGCGCTCATTGCAAGCACTCAAGAGATGATCAGCAGGAATATGCTGATGTTGACGCTCAGGCAGAGCGGCGCAATTACGTACGATGTGAAGAGCGTCGTCGACACGCTGCCCTCGTTGCGCTGCGCCATCGAAGTCATCATGACCACATTGTTCGCTGTCGGACAGCACGCTTCCAGTAGCAGCACGAGCTTGAACATTGGGTCGTTGTCTGGCAGGATCGAGGTGTATCTGCTGGTGGCGGTGACGAGCGCAATGGCGCACAGAGGCAAGAGCACCATGCGTGAGATTGCCACGCCGGCAGCGAGGCGCAGCGGCACTGCCGTGTAATCAGGACCATTGGACAGGTTGGCACCGAGTAGAATCACGCTGATCGGAATGGCGGCTTGTCCGAGCGTAGAGACGGCCGAGAAGAAGACGCGTAGCGGGGCGCCTTTGACCACCAGCAGCCCATGCAGCGGCGTGGTGCCCACGAGCACACCCAAGACAACCGCCACCACAGGCGGCGTGATTGCTCGCCTGACGAACTTGGCACAGTCCCGCGCGAACGACCGTGCCACCATCGGAGCGCGCCCCTGCACCGGCGTGGGCGTTCCCGGGAGCGCAAGGGTGTCGCTCGCAGTAGAGCCTTCGTGTCCTGCGCCATCCGCGAGCAAATGCACCTCCTCGAGCTGCTCTATTTCATCCTCATGGATGACAAAACGGACGTCGGCGCTTTCTGTGGCCTGCGACCCCCCCTCTGAGCGCGCGTGTGCCAACCCCACCATCTCGAGGTCCATGTCGCTCTGCTTGCGCGTGAGCGCACGTTGGAGGCCGCCCGCGTCGCTCTCCCCCCAGTCAGCCTCCCCATCGCCGGCCTCGCGCGCGTCTGGCGCTCTCATGCTCTTGGCGCGGTGCTCGTTCGCCACAGTGCTCGCGCTGTCGTTGTCCTCGCTCATGAGCAGCACAGGTCCCACACTCCACAACAAGAAGGAGAATATGCTGAGATACGCTCCGACGTACGCGGTGCCCGCCGCCTCAAGCTCGGCCTCCGTGCGCAGCGACGCGCCCTCATCCCCGCCTTCGCCCGCGCCGCTTGGCTGCAGCAGCTCGGAGCCCATGTGAACGATTGCTTGCATGAGCACGACCGGAAGGTTGTTCGAGTTGCCCAGCGCGCAGGCGCACATGAGCACGCCGCGGAGCGCTCGAGGGGCCCGCGCGGCGTGCGCCAGCAGCCTGCCGAAGAGCGCGCCGAGTGCGACATACACCGTCGCCGCGAGTGGGAGCGGATAGAGCTTTATGGCGGTCCCGGCGGTCACCGACGTAGCGACCTGCGAGAAGAGGAAGCACGGCAGCGTGAGGCGGAACGTCACCTCGGAGAGCTTCTTGCGAGTCGGGCGGTCGAGCACGCCGCGGCGCGCGAGCATCAGGCCACCGGAAGCGATGAACATCACCTTGGCAACCGCGAGCACGGAGGTGAGAACTACGGACGACAGGCCCGACAGCTCCATTTCGCGCGGGAGGCTCGAGGGTCTGACGAGACACGCGCTGCGCGGGGCGGAGCGGCGCGCAGCGCGCGCGCGCGTGCGCGCGCCGCCGTGTGAGCCGTGTGGCGTGGCGGCGGCGGCGGCGGGTGCGCCGTGGCACCGCGCCGAACGCGGCGAACGCTCGCTCATGCCGGCGACACTGATGGATGAAATATATATTAAATGTAACCACGGGAGACTTAAAGACATTGAACCCTGTACCAGAACGTGTACGTCATAATAAATTTAGAACACAAAAACCGTTATTATCGTCCGGTTGCGGCCCGCAAACCCAAAATTATCCATGGAGGCGGACCAGATCAAGAACGAGTGGCGTAGAGCGGCCCACGCGCGCGCAGCGCGCGCGCGGCACGCGCGGGGAACAAAGTGCACGAGAGGGCGACGGAGCCGGGGAGAGCGGGGCGATGGGCGAGCTGGGCGCCTGAGAGGGGACTGGAAAGAGGGGAGCGGGCTGCCACAGTCCCGCACGGGCGCGTGGGGCGTGTCCGCGCGCGCACGTGCGAGCAAGCAGGAGCAAGGGTTGGGAGGGGGGCGTGGCAAGGGGAGGGCCGGGGAGGGGCGAGTGCTGTGCGCGGGCTGCAACCGGCGCGCGGGGCTGCGGCAGCAGCATGGCGGCGGCAGCGGCAGCAGCGGCGGCAGCGAGAGTGCGCGCGCGGCCCGGAGCGCACTTGGTGGCGCGGAAGCGCGCGCAGGGGAGCGCGCGAAGCTTTCGCACTGCAGCGGCGACGGTCATCGCCGCGCCGGCAGAGGAGCCCAAGAGTGGCAACAGGTGCGCACCCTTGAGCAAAACACTGAAGCGCGAGCGCAAGTGCACGCGCTTTCTCGCACGTGCGAGCGCGCGATGTGCGCGAATGTGCCCGCTGCTGACGCGGCACGCTTGCGCCCGCGCACACGCCGGCACACGTGACCGCCTGCGCGAGCGCAGCGTCGAGTTCCCGTCCCTGCGCGAGCTGCGCATGGCAATCCCGAAGGCATGCTTCCAGCCGAGCACGGCGACGTCGCTCGCGTACGCCGCGTGCGACTTGTCGCTCCTGGCGGCGTGCGCGCTCGTTGCACGGCCGTTTGCGCTGGCGCACCCGGCGCTGCTGCCCTTGTACTGGGCGGTGAGCGGCTTGGTCATGTGGATGGTGTTCGTCATCGGGCACGACTGCGGCCACGGCTCGTTCTCGCGGAACCCCACGCTGAACGCGGTGGTGGGCCACCTGTGCCACACGCCACTCATGGTGCCCTTCTGGCCGTGGGCGTACAGTCACAAGATGCACCATAAGTACCACAACCACCGTACGAGGGATATGAGCCACAAGTGGTGGACACGGGAGGAGTACGCCGACGTGCACCCGCTCGTTCGCGCTCTGGCGCTGGACACGCCGCTCGGGATCGTGACGGCCTTTCCGGGGTACCTGCTGCTTGAGGGGAAGCGGTGTGGCACGGACGGGAGCCACTTCTGGCCGGGAAGTAGGCTGTTTGACAGGGCTCCAAAGGAACGCAAGAAGTGCGCCGTGAGCTCGGCCCTGTGCGTGGCGTTCCTGGTGGGCACTGCCTGGGCGTCGGGCAGCGCCTACGCATTCCTCGCTGGGTATGTGGGTCCCTACGCTGTCTTCAGCTGGTGGCTCTTCACGGTGACCTACCTCCAGCACCACGACGACGACACGATTGCGTATGAGGAGGGGGAGTGGGAGTACGTCAAGGGAGCCTGCCAGACAGTCGACCGCGAGTTTGGTGCCGTTATTGACGGTCTCACGCACAGGATCACGTCCGACCACGTGGCACACCACATATTCAGCGACATGCCGCACTATCGCCTGCCCGAGGCGACGGCGGCCGTGCGCGCGGTGCTGGAACCGCTGGGCGTGTACAAGCGCCGCGATACGCGCGACTACGTGCGCGAGGTGCTGCGCGTGCACGAGCGCTACGGCCACTGCTTGGAGAGCCCGCGGCCGCGCGCATTCGCGTTCGGGCCCCGCGGCGACGAGTGAACGCCGCAAGCGCTTTGCATTGAATTGAGTTGAATTGAATTGAATTGACCTGTGGGCTGGGCAGAGAGCTTTTTTTTGAGAAAACGCGTCCACATGGTATCGTTGCGTCACGCGGCGGGGCTTTCGGAAATTCGAAAAGGGGGTAGCTTGGCGTGGCCCGCGTCAAAATGAAAGCGGAGCGCGCTGAGGTTGAGTCGCGCGCGCGGGGGTCTGCGCGCGCGCGCCGGGCGGGCGCAGCACACACTGCGGCGCCTGCGGCGGTGGGGCAGGGGCGCCGCGGGGAGCCGGACAGGTGCATGACGTCCATGCTGCAGTCGTTCGCCGGGGCGTTCCTCGGCGGTGCCGTGTTGTCGCGCCCTGGCTGCGCGCTCGCGTTGGCGGCGGGAGTGGCCGCGGGGGTTTACTGCGAGCAGAACTACCGCGTCCCTGACGTGCAGGCGGAGGTCGTGAGGTGCGGCTCTTGCGCGCGAGCGCGCGCGCAACAAGCCCTCCTCTGCACGAGCTGCGCTGACGCACACGCGCGTGCTCCCCCCTCCCCCCTCGCACTTGCACAGGGCGTCTCGGGCGTTGTACGCGCTCGCGACGCAGCCTGAAGAGCAGCGCGCGTGGGCCGAGTGGGCGCGAGCCAGGGAGCGCGAGCTGCGGAAGAACTAGGCACGCGCGGTTCCGAGGCAGGACCCCGGCCGCCCCGGCTGCCGAGAGGCCCGTGCAAGAGCAGGCGGGTGATGACGCGCGGGGCGCGGCACCTGCTTGTGACGGGCTCACCCGGCGTAGGGAAGACGACAGCGGTGCTCGCCGCCGCGCGTGCTGCAGCTGCTGCTGGGAAGACGATCGGTGGGTTTTGCACCGAGGAGGAGCGCAGTCGCCCCGATGGCCCGCGCACTGGCTTTGCGGTGGCAGCGCTCGATGTGTGCGGCTCACCAGGCGAGCGTGGCACGCTCGCGCGAGAGGGAAGGGGCCCGCACGCCGTTGGCAAGTGGGCGGTGGACGTCGACTCCTTCGAACTTGCAGCGCTGCCCACGCTCACAGGGAGCACGCGCGCGACCGTCGACCTTCTGGTCATCGACGAGGTGGGAAAGATGGAGCTTTTCTCGACTCGCTTTGCGCCGGCCGTAGAGACGGCGCTGGACGACCACGCGGGCCCACGCGTTGTCGCCACAATTCCCACTCCCCGCTACGGACGCACGGTTCCGTTCGTCGAAGCCATCAGGGCGCGTGACGACGTCGCTCTCGTCAAGTTGACCAAGGCAAACCGCGACGCGGCTGCAGCCGCGCTTGCCGACGTTCTCACTCGGGCGCTCGATTGCGGGGGCGCTCTCGATATGGGCGCCCTCGAGCCCTTTCTCGACGATCGACCCGTGTTGGGGAAGGAGCAGCCCTCTGCGGCGGCGCAGAAGAAGGACGGCCCCGGAGGCGTGGATGCACCCATTGAAGGGGCAGGCCCGCTACTGCCTGGCGACACCGCGCCGCGAGTGCTGCTTCTGGGCGAGACGAGCTCCCCAAGATCGCCCGTGGGGGCTGAGTACTCTGAACGCAGCATGTGGCGCGTGCTTGGGCCAAGCCTGGGTGCCGGCAGCGACTACGAGGCTGCGCGCGCAGCCGCGTCTGCGAGCCAGATTGCAATCTGGGACGTGCTTTCCGAGGTCCATGACAAGTCGGCGCCGCGCCAAAAGCGGCGGCGCACGCTTGCGGCGAGCAACGCAAATGACGTCATCGGCCTGCTGCGCTCATGGCCCAGTATTGATACCGTGGCATGCAACGGCGCGAAGGCGTACGCCGCGTTCGGCGCACACGCTGGCACGGGCGCCGCTCTCGCTGCGCGGCTAGGACGCACACGACCGCCCCGAGTGATTAAGCTACCCTCCAGCTCCCCGGCCAACGCCCGCGGCGGCGTCGAGGCCAAGATCGCCGCATGGGCAGATGCGCTGCGTAAGCAATGAGGTACCGACACGGCCATGGGGTTAAGGAAGTTTGCGCCGGTGACCATGTATGCAGTCGGTGGGCACGAGGGCACAAGCACCGCATCGCGTCGCATGGCATCGCATCGCATCGAGTGCTGGAACTATTCCCCAGCCCGTGAGTCGCTACGAATCGCCCGCGTCTTCAAATGGCAGCTCGGACCGCACTGCTGCCTCGATGTCAGTGCACTGCTCCAACATCGGCAGTATAACGAACGGTTGCTCAATTTGCATTCCGCAGTCGTCTATGCCAAGGAGAAGGTAGGAGACGAGTACGTCCAGAGGTATCTCCTTCCACCCGAGCGTCTCGACCGTGGCGAGGGGCAGCGCGACGAGCCAGAGCATCAGGCTCCGACTGGTGTGCCTCGTGTATGTCAATGGAGTCGGCGTTTGCACGAGTCGCTCCAGTGCGGCGAGCTCCTCGTGCAGCGCGGTGAGGTCGTTGTCGATCAGGAGCACGCCGATGGGATGGACGCCAGCGGGCTCGAGCTCCGCCAGCTGGGACGAGAGCTCGGACAAGATGGCGCGCGGGGCGTTCCCATCGGGTGCGTCCAGCACGCGCGCGCACTCACCGGCGCTGAGGAGACGCCGCAGGGCCACCTCGCCTTCGCCTCCCTCGAGTCTCTCTATGCCCTGCGCACGTGCTTTGAGCGCCCACGGCAGCGCGGACAACAGCCTGCCCGTAGCCCTTCGCCGCTCCTCGTCGGCCGGGCCGCTCCGCGGGAACCACATGGCGCACTTGCGCGCGGCGTTGCGCGCGTGCGCCGTAACGCGCGCCATGCCGTCGCGCCCCGCGCAGAAGCGCGCGTAAGCCGAGTTGGTGCGAAACACCAGCAGCAAGCTCACGGCGCCGCCCAGCGTCGTGAACGCGCCGAAGCCCGCCGGCGAGAGCACCAGCAGCCCGTTGGCGTCCGGCCCGAGCGCGCTGTGCGCGGCCGCGACCGCTGCCGCCCAAGCGAATAGCCCAGAGCAGAGCGGCGCGATCCTGCGCGTGATGACCGACTGCGGCAGCGACCGGAGCTGATCGACGTAGCGGCGCGGGCTCTGGTACTGCTCCCAGTCGCCGCCGCGCGACGAGTCGAACGGGCGCGAGACGGACAGCTCGCCCAACGACAGCAGCTCGGCGTTCAGCCCGGGGTCGGGCATGCGCGAGAGCGACGCGTCGCCAACGGCGGAGCCATCCCTGCCGGTGGCCGCCGCGCGCGGTGAGGCGCGCCGCGTGGCGTCCCGGCGGCCGCGCGCGGCCTACCGCCGCGTGCGCCATGCCCACGCGCGCGCCGGGCGCCCCCTTTGGCGGGGCGCGCGGGGGGAGTGGGGGTGACCTGCCTGCCAGGGTGCCTGCGTGCCTGCGTGCCTGCGTCGCCGGCCCGTTGGTAGGCGGGCGGGCGCACACGCGTGCGTGGGACTGGGGGCTGTGTGTGCGTGTGTGTTGAGGGGGGAGGAGGGGGACAGAGCCTGTGCTTGACCTGCGCGCGTATCTGCAACACGCATATCTACGCAACTTCAAAATTTCGAACACGCGACGTCGAATACCATCATGGTTCCAATGTGTTCGCGCGCGTCACACAATAGGGTTCTATGTTTAGGGTTAACACCAACCAACCAACCAACCACCTGGCCCAGGGCCCGACGAGCGGGAAGCTGCCTGCCGCCGGCGTCGCGCGCGAGCGCGTGCCCCGCGCGCGCGCGCGCGTCGTGTGCGTTTTGATCAAGGCGCCGCTGTTCCTCCTGAAATTTTTCTGGCGGTTCCCCCTCCCCCGAGCAAATCTGGCCGCAGGCCTAGGGAGGGGCGGCGTCGTGCCCCCCGGGGCCACACTGCGTAGGGGGAGGGCTCCCCCCTCCCCCCCTCTCCGTCTTCTGCCACGCGCACACACGCACCGCCAAATACGACCGACCCCCTGCGGGCACCGGCACCGTTCGCCTTCGTTGGCGGCGACGAGCCATGCGGCGCGCGGCGCAGCCGCGCCTCCTCGCGGCCGCCGCGCTCGCGGCGGCCGCGCTCGCCGCCGCTGCGTGGGCGCCCACGCGCGTGGCCGCTGACGGCAACGCGCAGCTTGAGGCTATCATGGATGAGATGGAACGCATGACCATCGAGCTTAGAGACGAAGTGGAGAAGCAGTACGCGCGGCGATGCGCGCTCTCCGCCAACTCGTGCAAGGAGGCAGCCTACGAAGGCTGCGTGACCTCGTACACGGACCAGGCCGAGTGCTCGGCTGACTACATCAAAATTGGCGAGTGCGGCAGCTGCGGCGCTGTGTTTGACTTCACCACCTCGAACGTGCGCATCCCAAAGGCGTACATGAGCAACGGGCCCGGCTCGAGCCCAGACACGCCCAGCTTGAAGGAGACGGTGTGCTACACGAACGCAATCACCGACTTTATGGTGCGCCAGGCCGAAGAGGTGAAGGCGGGCTCCGTCTTCCAAGAGATACCTCAGACTTACTTCGGCGCGCACAATGGCCTGTTCCGCTTTTACCCCGCGCGCCAGACGGGAGTGTGCGGTGGCTACGACCCGCGGGTGCGCCCGTGGTTCACGGCGGCGTCCAGCGGGCCCAAAGACGTCGTCCTTGTGCTTGACATTTCCGGCTCCATGCACTTTCAGAACAGGTGGTCCCTCGCCAAGCAGGCTGCCATCGCGGTGCTCAATTCGCTTTCAATCGCAGACCACTTCGGCGTGGTGCTCTTCAGTACGGACGCCAAAATGCTCTCGGGCAGTTCGAGGAGGTCGAGGATGCAGCTCGCGACGGAGGAGAACGTCAAGAACGCCATCGATGCCCTCGAAAGAGTGACTGTGGGGGGCTCAACCAACTTTCTCGCCGCCTTTAGGCTTGCCTTCGACGTGCTCGACCACTCAGTCGAGCAGGAGAGCACGTCACGGTGCCACACCGCCGTGCTCTTCCTCACGGACGGTGAGATGACCTATCCCGAGGACGCCAACGTAGAGGACGTGTACGACCTGGTCTTGTCCCGCAACGCCGAGCACGGTGCCACGCTCTTCACCTACTCGCTGGGAAATGGCGCGGACCGCGTGGTCCCCAAGAACCTGGCATGCAGCACGGGCGGCATCTGGTCGCCGATTCCGGATGGCGACAACCTCGCCGCGTACATGTCAGCTTACTACAAGCTCTTCGCCATCGGCCTCGGCGGCGAAGAGAACAAGGACTTCGTCGCGTGGGTCGAGCCGTACCTTTACGAATCGGGGGAGGACTACGGCACCACAACCTCGGCGCCTGTGTACGACCGCTCGGTGAGCCCGCCAATCTGGCTAGGCGTCGTGGGGGTCGACTTCACTGTGGGCGCCATGACGCGCGTGGTGGGCGGCTCGGACGCCTACAGCGTGGTCCTGCAGAAACTGGTCGACACCTCCGTGGCTCGCTGCCCGGCTCTCACCGACACCGATCTCCCCTGCCTCATCGAGAGCCTGCGCAGGGAGGTGGGCGCGGAATCCTCGTGCAACACGGACAATTGTGCCACAAGCATGCGCACGGAGCCTGAGACGGTGCGCATCGCGCGCTCTCCTTCTGCGCGCACACTGCTCGCTTCACTCCGCTGCGCGAGTGTTGCGCCCAGCTGACACGCCAGCGCACCCCCCTCGCGCGCGTCGCTCATCCTGCGCCCAATAGTGCGGCGGCGACGAGCACTATCCGGTGAACCTTTGGGTGAACCAGGACTTCAAGGACGTCGGCTTTCATGCAATCAAGCCCTACAAGGAGCGCACATGCTGCGGCTTGGGCAAGGAGGAGGACGCTGAGTTTGGTGGCGGGGCGGGCACATGTGGTAGGCTGGAAGCCGCGGGTATTTCTGACACGGTCGTCTACGTGGTCGCCGCTGTCGGCGTCGTCGTCGTCTGCATTACCATCTACTCCCTTATGACTCGGTCCCGAAGGAAACGCCGCGAGGCGGTCGCCCAGGCAGGGGCTGGTCCTCCGCAGCAGCAGGTGCAGGTACGCCCTCGCGCTCAAGCGCCCAGGCGCAGGAAGGCGAAAGGCTCCGAGTGCACTGGATTTGCAAGCGCGTGCCTGAGCTTTCTACAGCTGACACGTGCCTGTGCGACGCCACGCCACAACAACGCGCGATTCAATCAATCCGCGCACCAAGCAGCCCGGATTCTATCCCTCGACAAGCGCACCCGCTGCGCCAACCAACGTGCAAATGTCTCATCTTGCGCCCGCCCCGACCGTCTATCTAGGCGCAGGAGCCTCGCAAACCCAGGGCGTCACATACGTCCCCGCCCCCGCGGTTGCGTCTGACCAGCCATACGGGACCGAGCCAGTCGTGGCCGTCCCGGTGGCGCAGATGCCTGACCCATCGCAGACGTACGCGGCCTCGGCGCCGATGAAGCCAGAATATCAGTAGAGCAGCTCAGACGGCCACCCGTCTAAACGTGCACGGGCCTCGGTCGGGGGCTCCGTGTCCGGGCAGAGAGCAGGACTGCGCGTGAGCGTACGCGCGCGGTCACGTAAGAATGCATTACCCGCACGCGCGCCCGCTCCCCAGCGCGTGGCATCCCAGGGCGTCACTTCACTCGCGCAGGAGGCTCAGCGGAAGGTACCCACACTGCACCCAATTATCCACAGTCGTCGCGTTGAAGAGCACGCCGCGGGCGTCGCCAGCATAAGCGCTGAGGTTCGCGTCGCCTTGCTTTGAGTGGTACTGCACGAGCGCGTGCGCCGGGATAAGCAAAGGAGGGCAGGCGCGGTCGCAGCCGCGGCGGTGCCGAGGTGTGAGCGATGGATCGTCCCGCGGGTGCGCAGCCAACAGTGTCACGCAGGCCACGCGCGCTCACGCACCTTGATGAAGACCGCACATCCCTCTGGCATCTCGATGGGCACACCATCAACATCAGCGCCGTGCAGCTTGCCGCGCGGCAGCCCAAGCGCGTCCGTCCACAGCCGCAGCGAAGCCATGCCCTTATCCTGGGAGGGCGCGCAGATGCCCAGCATGACCGTATGGCTGTGCGCGGCCGCCGAGATGACTGCTCGCCGCAGGGCCTGCATGCGCGCGGGAGGGAGTGAAGGCGCACGTGGTGCGCGCGCGACGTCAGCATTACGCCGATGCGAGGCGTGCGCATGGCGCCGCTGCAAAGAGCCGCGCACCTTCGGCTCGCATCCACCCAGCTGCCGGGGCGCTCGACGCTCGCGCGCGGCGGCCATCTGCTCGGCGTCGAAGCGCGCGAGCAGCCTGAGCGAGTCCGACACCGGCGGCAGCGCTGCACGTGCGGCCTCATCGCCCCCGAAGAATCCCTCCACCGCTACCTCTCTGTCTCCACTCCCGTCGTCGCCCCCACCCTCGCCCTCGGCTCCCCGCTGCCTCCGCTTCCGCCTCGCTCCGGCCGCCTCGACAGCGAACGGGTCGCCGGCGTGCGCGCGAGCGGCCGCGCTCCGCTCGCGGCGCTCGCACCGAACCCTGCCGCGCCCTGTGGCGGCGGGGGGCGGCGCCGCGGCCGAGTGCGCCGCGGCAGCCAGCCCGAGATCCTGTTTTTTGTTTTTGTTTTTATCGGCGCATCCAAAAAAAAAAAAGGCCAAACCGAAAATCCCTCGCTCGCCCCCCGGCAGAAACGAGGACGAAGGCGAGCACATGAAGGCGTTGGCGGGGAACACCAGTGGAGTCCGTTTGAATCCGTCACATATGGCATACCATGAGCGTATTCACATCCAATGATCAGGTACGAAAGCATTTAATTAGGGTTCCGTTTCCGCGCTTCGGCGTCGCTTCGCCGGGCGACGTGGGAGCGCCCGGCGTCCGCTCTCTTTTCTCGCCTGGTCGCCCCGGGCCTGCGCCACTCACACCGCGGAATTCCGGACGCGAATTCCGCGGCGTCGTTCGGGGCCCGCGCGGGCGCGCGCGGGCCCGCGCGGGGTGCGC
>RQSC01000011.1:257667-284882 GCA_013416795.1 Prasinococcaceae sp. CCMP 1430
CGCGCGGAGCACCATACTTGTTGTCACGGACGAATTCCAGGTGGTGCCCCTGATGAATTCGCGCGAGCGTGAGAAGTGGCGGAGGGATGCGTCAGCGGCGCACTGGCTCGCCCCCCACTTTGTTCTTGCATCTCTCAGGCGCGTGCAGGGCGCACCGGCGCGCGCGCTCGGTAACCCCCGAATTGGGATTCCGTCTGGATTCCGTCAGATTCATATGGGTTCCGCGTATGGATTCCGTTGCGCCCCCCCCGTGGCCCCTGCCTGCCTGCTGGGCGCGCGCGCGGGTGCCACCTCGGTGTGACGTGGGCCTGCACGGGTGGTGGGACTTCCCCTCGCTGCGAAAAGCCTCCGAAATGCATTCCGGGCATCCGCGAAACATCGGCGCCGAATGCCGCGGAGAGGCGCGCGACCGGGGCGCGTTTCGGCACCGAACGGCGCGCCCAAATGGCGGAGTGCGTGCGAGTTTCGACCGCCGAGAACCGCGAAACAATGCGGGGCGCGGCGCGCGCGCGCCCGGGGGCGGCCGCTCCGCGCGCTGACTCAACCCTAACCTCCGAATGGTGTCAGAATTTAGTACAAAATGATATGATATATAAACCCTACAATGATTATACCTCATGTTTGACGCGCTGGGCGGAGGCGGCGCTGGGCGCATGCGGATCGCGCGCAGGAGGGAGCGCCGCCGCGCGGGACCGCCGTTCGCAGCGCCAAATTGGACGCATTCCGCGGTTTTAACATGGTAGATGACGTCCTTAGTGACATTTACGCATTTTCGAGAGCAAATGCCGGTCGTCTGCGGCTGCGGCTGCGGCTGTATCCAGCGGTGGGCGCTGCGCGGCGGACAGGGAGGGAGCGAGGGAGGGAGGGGGGGAGGCGGAGGGCGCCGCGAGGCAGTGGCCACAGTGCGCGCCGCGCGCCGCGGCGGCAGAGGAGGTTGCGATCCCCGTTGGCCGGCCGTTTCCGAATCCGCCGCTTCGCGAGGATGGCTGTGGCGTCTGCGCGCGCCGCGCGCGCGGCCGGCGCAGCGGCGCGCACTGCGCGCGCACGCCGCGCCGCGCCGCGCGCGGTCGCCGTGTCGCCAGAGGCGCCGCCCCTCGAGGGCGACAACGCCATCTACACGCTCAAGGATGCCCCCCCCGTGCACATCAAGATTGACGGCACGTGGTATGACGCCACGGGCTACGCGATGGCGCACCCGGGCGGCGCGCGCTTCGTGCGCTTCTTCCACGGCCGCGACGCGACCGACGTCTTCTACGCGCTGCACTCGTACGGCCCCAACGGCGCGACGACGGCCAAGGACAGGCTGTCGAAGCTGCGCGTGCTGGACGGGCCGCCGGCGGGCGTGCGTGACATGACCGAGGTGGAGGCCGCCACCAGCGGCTCCTTCCGCGCCTTCCGCAAGAAACTCGAGGAGGACGGATGGTTCGAGCGCAACCCCGTGCACGAGGTGCGCCTCGTCGCGCAGACCCTTGGGCTGTACGTGGCGGGCACCATGCTGGCGGCCACGCAGCCCATCCTGGCGACCATCCTCATCGGCGTCGGCATGCAGCAGGGCGGCTGGCTGGCGCACGACTTCGTGCACGGGCGTGGGCGCTGGTGCTCGTTCATGCGGCTCTTTGGCGCCTTCACCAACGGTTTCTCCAGCGACTGGTGGACGCAGAAGCACTCCATGCACCACAGCTTCACCAACGAGGAACACAAGGATGAAGACATCATGCAGGAGCCCTTCTTCTACCTGCAGGACCCCGCCAAGACCGGCCGGCCCGACTCGCCCTTCCGGAAGTTCCAGCACATTTACGGCTATCCCCTGTACATGATCACCTTCTGGCTGTGGCGCTTCGACTCGCTGCGGTCCATCGTGCGGCGGCGCGACCTCATGGAGGGCGCGGCCGCCGTGGTGCAGTACGCGTGGCTATTCGCCGTGCTGCCGCTGCCTGTGGCGCTGGCGAGCGTGTCGCTCGGCGGCTTCCTGTGCGGTGCCATCGTGAGCGCCACGCACCAGAGCGAGGAGATCATGGACAACGAGCCGCTCGGCCCGACCGCCGAGTACGTCGATGCGCAGTTCCGCAGCACGCGCGACGCGCAGGCGGACGACCCCATCAGCAAGTTCTTCTGGGGCGGCATGGACACGCAGCTGGAGCATCACCTCTTCCCCTCGATGCCGCGCTACAGGTACCACAAGTTGCGCCCGCTGCTGCAGGCGTGGGCGGCCAAGACACCGGGCGTGGACTACAAGATCTCGCCGTGGACCACGATCATCAGAGACAACTGGCTGTCGCTTCGTGCCGTCGCCAGGGCGTAGGTGGGCCGACGAACGGCGGCGGCGGGGCGTGCGAGCGAGCGAGCGTGCCGTGCGTGCCGTGCGCGCGGGGTGTAGTGATGACTTTAATTTCTTCTGGCAAGCGTGGAGCGACGGCGGCGGCGTGCCGGGTAATGACTGAACAGTGTGTACTGAGGCGTGCCATTCGCAGCGCGGGGCGTAGCTGGCCCGCGCGAGCGAACAGTGCTGACGATGTGTTACTGGCGAGTTTGTGCGCCCGCGCAGCCATCTCCCTCGGCCCCCGCCTCGGCCTCCACCTGCCTCACCGCGGCCTCGACCGAGCCAAACCATTTCACCGCCGACCAGAAGAAAGCGGGTGCGCGCCTCGCGGCGCTGCGCGGCCGCAGCGCGGCTGCACCGGCGGTCGCGCGCCGCGAACGAGAGCTGCCGCGGGCGCGAGCGCCGCGGATTATGGCGCGTACCTCGTCGGCGCTGAGGAACTGAACGCGCTCCTCAAGCTCCTTTTGCAGGCCGCGGTAGCGCGCGAGGAGCTGTGGCGTCTTTGTGTTCGTCGACAATTCCTCCAGAGAGGTGAGCTTTCCCGCCATGACCGCCTCGAGCCTGTTGTGGGCGTCGCCCTCGCTTTGCATATTTTCGGTGGCGCTCCCTGAGCCGTCTTCGAAGAGTGATGCGACATGCGCATCGACGCTGCGCCCGGTGACGCGAGGTGCTCGCTCGCCCGCGTGCGCGCTCCCCATTGCTCGTCTTTTCTTCGCGCTGCCGGCGCCACTGCCGCCACCGGAGGCCTTCTGAACGCCCGCGAGGGTGTGCACGCCAACAGCCCTCTCCGTCGCCTTGGACTTGCGTTTGGGCACAGACTTGCGCTTGTGCGTGGTTGGTGCGGCACCCGCGACCGCGACCGCGCTGCCGCTCACGCCCCCCGCCGTCGCACCGCCGCCGCCGGCCTCGCGCTGAGCTCGCCAGCGCTCCGCCTGTGCGCGCCGCAGCGCGGCGAGCTCCTCCATGGCCGGCGGGCTCTGCCGAGCGCTGCACACCGCACGCGCTGTGGCGCGGAGTGCGCGCGCCGCGCACCTGCCGTTGCGCCCGGAGCTAGCGACACGAGGGGCCTCGGCGCCATTTTCGATTTACAAGCTCTACGAGTACGTGACCTTGCTTGCCGGCAGGTGGCCTTTGTCGCCAAAAGCATGGAGAGAGACGCCGCCGTCGGGCCGCACCTCGAGGGTCGTCATCGAGCAGTTCCACGCGGCCGTGCGAAGCCACGCCTCGGGGGGAAGCTGCAGCGCTCTGAGCACGCAGTAGCGAATGACATTCCCGTGACACACCACGATCTCCGTCACCACGCGCGGGGGCTCGTGCGCGGTTGCGAGTGAAGACTCGTCGTCGCCCTGCGCGAGAAAGGCCTCCAGGACGGACGGCGGCAACCATTCTGAACCCTGCTGTGCGGTGTATTTGTACGGGGCCGGCGCCCCTCCGCCGTCCTTGCTTCGGTCGGCATCGTCTTTGCTCTCGTCGCCGACCCACCGCCAGAAAAAGCGTCGGAAGGCGGCCTCGATGCGCGCCGATGCCGCAAAGCGCTCCCACTCCGTGGGCCTGTAGTGTTTGCTCGTTGGCGTGTGCTCACATGGATCACCCTCAGCCAGTAGGTCGCTCTCCACTACCGGGACGCCCGGCAGGCGTGCCGCAATGCGCTCGGCAGTCTCTCGTGCGCGTGGGAGCGGCGACGCGTGGATTGCCAGCACGCCAGCACCGCGTGCGCCCAAGCCCTTGCTATCGCTCTCGGCCACCTGTGCCGCGAATAGCTCGGCGAGCCGGTCGCCAGTCGCATCAGCCTGCTCACGGCCGAGGGGCGTGAGGCTGTGAGGTCGCGCACTCTCGTACTGGCCATGGCGTACGAGGATGAGACGGCGCGTGACGCGCGAGCGCGGTGCGGAGGCGCGTGCGTCCCAGTTGGCATCCCACGAGGCGCGTACGTCACGTGCGTCATTGGGTACCGGGCTCGGCGCGCGTTCTGAGAGCAGCGGACGCGGCGCCGGCTCGAAGTCTAGGCGCGCGTGTCAGCGTGCGCTCGCAGACGCTCGCACGGGCGCCCGCAGCAGGGGCAGTTGCGGCAGTCTAGCGCGGCGCCGCACGGCAGCCGCACCTGTGCCCGCATAGCCCGCCGCGGCGGCTGCAGCCGCCGCAGCAGCAGTAGCCGCTGCAGCGCGCGCAGCGAGTGTCCGCGCAGCCATCTCTCCAAGTCAGCTCTGCTCGGTGGCGCGCCCGCGCGGTGTGGCCGTGCCACCTCTCCTCCCTCGCCTCGGTGCGCCTCCGAGCATGCATTCGAATGCGAGCGAGTTCGTTGAGGTTCATCACCGGACAGGGTCCGCTTTACTGGATAAGGTTTGCTCCCATACGCACGGGTCGTTCGGCGGCCGAGCTCTCGCCGCGAGGGGCGGCGCGGGGCTGCTTGCCACACGGCGCGTTCGAGCGCCAACCGGCGCGGCAGCGACGGTGTCAGCGGCGGCGGTATGGCCGCGGCAGCGAGAGCGACTGGTGTGCACGTTGCAGGGCCGGCGCGTGCGGCCGGGCGGCAGCGCACCGACGATCCGCTGCGCGCGCCACGCTGCGCGCAGCCGCCGATGGCGGCGGCGACGGCGCAGCCGCCAGCGACGAGGAGGAGCGGCAGCGCGCACTCGAGGCCGCGGATGCGGCAGAGGACGTGACGGTGGAGGGAAACCAGGTTGTGAAGGACTCGGTGCGCGACCTGCGCGCTCTGCAGGCGTCGGAGAGGGAAGTGCTCAACAAGGTGCGCAGCGGCGGGGCGCGCACATGGGCTGGAACGCGCCTTGTAGAGCGCTGAAGAGCGTGCGACGTGCGGGTGGGTCCTGCAAGCTTACGTGGCGCGTGTGTTGACGAGTTGGCACGCGCCCCGACCTTTTGCGCGCACATCCGCGTGCATGCATGCCTGCACGCACGCGCAGGCCGCCGACCTGCTGGAGCAGCTGGGCGTGAAAAACATGCCTCGCGTGCCCGAGAACATCCGCGACCTCGAGGACGACGACGAGGACGACGAGCCGTGAAGGTGCGCGCGCAAGTGCACGAGCGCACACGCCCCGAGGAGAAAGGTACATATGTATACGGCATGGTTACATCAATCGCGCCTATCTTGGGCGCGCGCGCGCGAGGGTGCGCGAGGGCGCGTGCGCGCGTGCCCCAAGGCACTTGCTCGTTCATTCGAACGTCCTGTCTGGGAAGACGACGGGAGCGAGCAGGCTCCACATGTACAGGAGGCCGCCCAACCATCCCGACACTACCTGCACCCACATCGCTGCCCAGCCGTCCTGTATGGAGAGCACCCCCTGCGTGGTGCCTAGCTGCCAGCTGAGCAGCAGCATGGAGCCGTACATGGAGCTCAGGACCAGCGCGAAGTTAGAGAATGCGTAGGAGTACTGTGGGCGATCGTCCTCGAGGACGCCCTTGGCGACGTCGTCGCTGCCGCTTTCCTTGCTCACCCTGAACGCGTCGCGGCGCCCGCCGGCCGTGAACGCCGACACGAAAACGGTCCCAAAGGCTATGACAAACGAGACTACCTCGCTCCACCCCACGGTGCGCTCGCCGTCCTCGTTTGTGTCCTTGAGCGTGTTGCATCGGTAGGCGTCGGGCTCGGCCCCGAGCGCCGAGACAGTCAGGAATGCCATGTACGCGAACACGCACGCACTAGTGAAGAGCCCGGCGTGCTCAATTTGCGCCTTCAGCGATAGAAACACGTGCACGGCGCCGAACAGCAGACAGATGGACACGATGCCGATGTTGAGGGAGCACGAGCCCGATGGTGCGAACACGTGAAAGGCGAAGCCCACGAGCGCCAGGCCAGCGCCGTAGGTGATGAAGGTGCCCAGAGGCAGCAGAAAGCGTCCAGCGCCTTCCCACACGTCCTCTCTGAGCATCCAATCGTTGATGTTGTACACGGTAGCCAAAAGGATGATCCATTGGAACATCAGGAAGGCACCACCACCGACGCGCGCAAGCTGGCCATACGCATTCGCCGCGTCTGCGGACACCCCGAACACGCTCGCGCAGACCGTGCCGACGAGCACAATCACCTTCGCGAGCCACCAGCCGTTGTGCAACCGTCCACGCCACGACGTAACGTCGCTCACGCGAAAGGTGAGCATCGTCAGCGCGGCGAAGAAGATGCTCGCGCCGAAGGACACGCGCAGCACCATCTCCGCAGCGTGGCACTCAGCTGCGGCATCGCCCTCCAAACTCCCGCACTCGGCCTGCAGGGCCGGGCTGGCATTCACCTGCGCGTGCGCGCGTGCGTCGGCGCGCCGGGGTCAGAGTATGAACGTGCGTGTGGGCGAGCGCGCGAGCGCGAGCGCGAGCGGCTCGCGCACTCACCAGTCTCGCGTCCAGATAATCCCGCGCGAGCCATTGCAGTACGAGCGTGAGCGCGAGGAGCACTGTGTGGCCCAGCCGCGCGCCGCGCCCGCGCCCGCCACCACGCGTGCCTGCCCCACGCATGCTACCAGTCTCGATGTCTCCGGCCTCGCGCCGCGGCGGCGGGCCCGCAGGCTCGATCTCCACCATTGCGCGCCCGAGCGCGCAAGCGCCCCGCTCCAACCGCTCGCGCGCCCGCCCGCGCGGGCGCGCTCGGGCGCTCTCGGGCGCCTGCTCGGACCCCCGCACCGATCGCCTGCTCAAGCACCTCCAATTGCTGCGGGTGAAGGTCGTTAGACCCCCGCACCGATCGCCGAGCGGCGGCGGTGTGGCGCCGCCTTCGCGTGCCGCGCCTGCCCCCACCGGGCCCTCCACCCGTCCGCACACGCACACGTGGACGCACGCGCGCGCGCACCCGCACGCGCGCATGCGCCCTCTCCTGCCGGCCGCGCGCCCGGCGCTTCCTTCCGGCGCGACAGCTGGGCGCGTCGCGCCAAGACGCTGCCGGTTCCCCGAGGCGCTCGGGCGCTGAGGCGCCCGCGGCGCCATCAGGATGCACCTCTGGCGATGGTCTACGGACCGGATCCGGGCCGGAAGGCTTTGTACTATTAACCCTACGAGCTACTAAACCCTAAACGGTGCCTGAAGCGCCTCAACCGCCCGGTCCGGTTCCCCAGGCGCAGGCGCGGTGCAGGGCGCGGTGCATGCGCAGTGCGGTGGGGCGGGTGGGGTAGGGGTGGATGGGAGTGGGGAGGACGGGGAAGTGCGGGCGCGAGCGAGGTTGGGCGTGCGCACACGCCAGGGCGCGAACGCCTTGCGCAGCGGGGTGGGCGGGCCGGCGGGCCCGGCGCGGGGGCCACGCCCGCAGGCCTCCCTCTCTCGCGCGGGATCCGGTTGAGCATGGCGCGGAGCACGGGGGGCGCCCGCACGGTAGCGTTGGCGGCGGCCGCGGCCATGCTCGGTGTGCTGTGCGGTGTCGGGCACATCGCGTCTGCCGCACCCGCCGCATCCGCTGCACCTGATGCTTTGCCCGCGGAGGTCGCAGGAGTCTTGGTGCCGCCAGCGAGATTCGAGGAGCTCGTGCTGGGCGCGTATGCGGCAGCGCTGGTGGTGTTCGCGCCCTTCTCGTCCGACGCCCAGGCCGACAGCGCGCCCGCACCGTCTTGCGCGACGCTCGGTGTGTCGCTCACGCGGCTCGCGCTCAGTGCGACACGCGGTCGCGCGCTCATTGCGGCCGTCGATACGACCGGCGCGGGCGGCGCAGCCGATGCGGCACGCTTTGCGCCCGCCGCTGTTGCCGAGTGCGCAGGCCTGGTGCACTTCGCTCTGGGCGACGACAAGGCCGCACGCGGTGGCGAAGTGTACGACCACGCCGCCGCCGGCGTTGCGAGCGGCGGCGAGCACGTCGCGCGCCTCGTTGGCTGGATGGCGGCGCGAGCGCCGGACGTGCTCGCCCTGCGCGCCGGGGACGAGACTTTCGATTGGCTGAAGCGCGCTGACGGCGCGGGTGGCGTCGCCTCGACGCTCCAGGCTGACCGCGCGGGCGGGGCGGAAGAGGGCGAGGCCGAGCTCGCTACACTCGATGAGACTCACGTCCCCAAGGTGCTCGCACTCGTCGATGGTGTGGGCGAGGCGGGCGCCGGGCCTAACGTCCGGCTCGCGGCGGGCGCATTTGCGCCATGGCTCGAGTTTGCCTTCGTCGATGTGGGCGCCGACGAGGACCTCGAGGCGGTGAGGGCTCTTGGCGGGCCACTGGGGAAAGCACGCCGCGGTGACGTCTTCGCGACATTCGTCGGTGATGGCCGCGTGCACTTCATGAGGGGGCCGGACGGTGCTGCGCTGCACAGCGCTGGAATGCAGGCGGACGGCAGCGAGCCGGGCGACGACTGGGGCAAGCTCTTCTATTTCCTGCGCCAGGTCGGCGCCAAGCTCGGGCTGCCCCCGCCCGGCGGGCCTGGCACAGCGCAGGCTTTCATGGAGTCGCAGGCGGGTGGCAAAGCCGAGCTTGGGGAGGTGGTGACGCTGAGGGACCTCAAGGCGATCTGTGGCAGAGCGGGCGATGTGTGCGTCCTCGCTATCATCGGGCCGAAGCAATTCGACGAGAGCGGGAAGTGCACGCCAGCGCTCGCTACTACGCTCCTCGACGTGGCCGCCCGCCGCGGGGGCGCCGCAATAGGCTACGCATTCGTCGATGCCAAGAGGAGCGCGCCACGGCTCCCGGGACAGCTCGGCGTCGATATGTACGAGGACCTGCCGAGAGTGCTCGCAATGCGCCTCGACTCGGGCGAGTACGCGCTCAGCGAGTCCTACGAACCCGCCCATATCATGGCCGCCATCGACCGCGCGGCGGCGCGGCGGGCGCTCGAGAAGTTTATAGGCGGCATGCCCGACTTCCGCATCGGCGCTGTGCACGAGGACGAGCTGTGAATCTTGAAATTTTGAGTAATACTACACGCTGAACAGTGCGGGCGCAAGGATCCTCTCTTCACTGTGCAAAGGTGCAGTACTTGACCTGTCGAGTTGTGTGGAGTGGGTGTGTCGAGGGGTAGGGAGGAGAAGGGTGTCAGCGCGCGCGCGCGCACTTGCGCGGCCGACCCCAGCGCGGCGCGGGGCGACGCACCTGGGTGTAAGAGCCGTCGTTGGTACCCACCGAGTGCTGGTTGTAGTGCACCGCCCAGTCGCCGCCGCTCTGCACTGAGCAGCCCGGCAGCACCCAGCTCCAGGAGGCTGGGCCCACCAGCGAGCCGCGCGATGCGGTCACCTTGGAGCCGAACATGGCCTTGGCGGCGTCGAAGCAGTCCGCCTGGGTCACTACCATCGCTGAGGTCTTGCCCGAGGGGCAGTAGCAGCCGGCCTGTCCGGCACACGATGGAGGGGGCGCGCCAACCGTTGAGGACGTGTCGAATGCGCAGTAGCGGTACTCGTTGGCGTAGCCGCCCGGGAAGTTGGCATCAGTGCAGTCCACGCCCCACTCGTCGTTCTCGCCAATGCCGGCAGGGGCCTGGAAGCTCTTGTACACCCAACCGAATCTGTGATAGCCCGTGTAGTCCATGGTCCGCGGTCCCCGGCCCATGCGCATGCTCACCTCGCTCACCCGGCCCTTAAATGTGCAGCGCGTCTGCACCGAGGGCATGCCGTACTGGTTGATGCTCGCGCAGTGCTCCCACTTGGGGCCCTCAGTGTCGATGTACACGCTGGAGTGATCGAGGTTGCCACACTTCTGCCATGAGTCGCCCAAACAGTCCCACGAACACGAGTGGTCTGCGCTGAGCCCGTGAACGAACGCCGGGTCCTCCTCATAGCACTCGCACCACTGGCCCTGCAGGACGCCAAAATACTGGAAATTGCCCCTGGCGCGGCAGTGGCTCAGGCAGAGCTCGGGGTGCAAGTTGCTGTAGTGGGTCACCTCGCGCCCGAGCGCGTAGTGCTGGCCGCCCTCATCATGGTGGCGGCGTATGCATCCCCGGTATTCGTAGGCCTTGGCGGCGAGCTTGTTGGCGGTGGTGGCCTTGATGCGGCAGCAAAGGAAGTTGTCGATGTTGCTGAGCATCGCACCCGAGCCCTTGCGCTCGAGGCCAGCCATGAAGGGATACTCCTTCGGGCACGTCGACCAGCCTTCGGAGTCGAACGCCTGCGAATTGTCGATCCACATGCACTCCATGGCGGCGGCCACCTTGACGCAGTGCCAGAATTCGAGGCGATGGATTGACTCGCCCTTGTTCGTGTAGATGCCGCGCATGACGTAGCCCTGGTGGATGTCGCAGTACATCTGCGTGGCCTTGTCGAAGCAATTCTTGTGGTCGTTCTCGTTGGCCCAGCGCCCCTTTCTCGAGCAGTAGTTCCACGTGTTGTGTCCTAGCACCTTGCCCACATTCGTACACAGGTATTTGTCCAGGTAGCGAATGTTGCGGCCGTTGGTCCTGTAGAAGCCGCTGAGCACCCAGCCGTTCCACCCATGCTCGCACATCCAGTCGCCCCTCTGATCGGCAAAGTTGTACGTGTGGTCGACGACCTTGGTCTCAAGGCCGCCCAGGCGCGGCTTCATTCCGGGCCAAGTGGCGGACTTGTCTCCCGCACAGTAGAAGTAGTCCCAGCAATAGGTGTTGTGACAGGAAGTCTGGTAGATTCCTTGCAGGTACGGCATGTCGTACGGGCAGCCGTGCCAGCCGCCAGTCACGTCCGAGAAGCGCTCGATCACGGCCGCCTTGCGCGTCCAAGCGAAGTCGCGGTGAGTCACGCGCGCGCACCACACGGCCTCGATGCAGTATGTGTGCGGGCAGTTGCTGGCGGTGTTTCGCGTCAGGTTCTTGATGGCGTACCCGTCGGGGCAGTGAGTCCAGTAGTGAGTTTGGTCCAGGGTCCACCACGAATTTGAGATGTAGATCAGGTCCTGCTGCGCGCTGCCGCCCCAGGGGTTGATGGAGCTGCCAAAATTCCAGTGCGCAGCGTTCTCCTCGCCGTTGGCGTTGGTCTCGGCCATGCGCTGAAAGGAGGGCACATCGACGCACATCACGGACGACAGCTGCGTGATGTATCCGCCTCCTCGCCAGTAGCCCGACATGACGCTACCCTGCGGACAGTTGATGCCTCCACCAACGCCCCAGTGTGGCCACATCCTCGTCTGGCCGGAGGCCATGTTGCCCCATACCTCGGTGATCGGCTGCTCGCCCCACACGCTCGCCACCGATGAGACGGTCACCTCCTTGCCGCGGCTCATCACCTTGGGGCCGTACTTCATGATGCGCGAGCTGAAGACCGACGCGCAAACGATGAGCGCTCCCACAGAGATCTCTGCGTCGACGAAGACCGTGTACGTGTTGACGGGCTCGCAAGTGTACCGAATGCATGGCCACACGTCGATCGCGTCCTCTCCCCACTGGCGACACGTCTCCGCACACTTGGCCTTCTCGCATTCGCGCTCCATCATCATGTCGAATTGGATGGCGGCGATCAGGTCCACCTGAGGGCCGGCGTTACAGGTGCCCAACGTGACGGTGAGCTCACCCTTGATATAGGACTGCCAGCAATTGCGCCCGCCGTTGTACGGGTACGTTTTCAATACGAAGCCGTAGTAGATGCAAAACTGGAGGAAGGTGTAGCTCACGAAATCGGAGAATTTGCCACAAATCTTCTTGGAGCAGCCCACGGAGAAGGAAACGCAGCCGCTCACCTCAAGGCCGCTCCCGTTCGGGTTGTAGTCGATGCTCAGCGAGCCTTCGATCGTCACGCCGTAGACGTCCACCTCCGCGCTCACGCCGAGAGCGCAGAATTTGGGATCTGAGTACGCCAACCCGAATATGCCGAGGTTGATGCCGATGAGCGTCGTGTCGGAGCAGTAGCTGAAGGACTGGCCATATGAGATACCGATCATGAACGGAATGCCGTCGTCGTCGTCGGCCCTGCTGCTCGACTTCTTCTGCGCGAGCAGACTGCGCTCGCGAGCAGACGTTGCGGATGCCGCCAGCGAGCGACGAGCGTCTGAAGATTCGAGTCCATCGCCTTCGCCACTGTTGCCCAGCAACACCACCCTGCCCGCGCCTCCGGCGTAATATTCAGCCATGGAGCGGTCGAAGGCGTCCAACGCGGACACCTGCTCGGCCTCGTCACGGAGCTCGATGGCTGCCAGGCCGCGCGCGATTGTAGCCTCGGCTGCGGCGTCCAGCTTTCGCATGGCATCGTCCAGCGCCTCCTTGCCGAAGGCGTCGACGGCAAACTCGTGCGCGCCCTCGGGCATTGCAGCGCCGGCAAGATGGCGCAATGGCGGCCCGCCCTTGGGCACGAGCGGCACGAGGCCACCCGAATGGAGGCGCCGTCGCATCGCGTCCGAGGCGCCACTCGTGCCAACCCCACCGTCGCTCTGGCCGTCGTCCGCGTCAGCACCTGCGTCGCCGCCGTCCTCGCCCTGCTCGACCTCTTCGGCATCCGGGTCGTAGCCCGCCCAGTCAATTACCATGCGATCCAGGACATCTGCACCGTAGACCCTCTTGACCCACGTGCGGAAGCCCGCCTCGCTGAGGAAGGAGCCCTTAAACTCGTTCATGAGCGCGCCGTGAGAGACGTAGATGTCGCTCGCAAACGGCGAGAGGTTGTGGATCTCGAACACGTTGCGGTGCAGCACGGCCTCCTTGCTGACAGCGGGGTCGGTGCAGTCGTCGGGCCACTCACTGAAGAGCCCGGTTGCGCGCACCGCCACAGGGTCGTACTCGTGGTGCGCCTCGAAGAGGTCGTACACGGCGAAGAAGTCCTGATCCTGATAGCGCACCGTCGCCTTCACGGGCACGCGTGGGGAGGCCGGGTCGGCCGGATCGAGCGCCCGGTCGAACAGGCGCACATCTGCGCCCACGTCATCGAGCGTGTCGCCGCGCATGAGGAACTCGCGCGCGGCGACGCCGCCCGCTGCCTCGGCGAGGAAGACGTCGCCATTGTACACGCCGGTCACGTTGAAAGCGGTTGAGGCGTTGAGGCCCATGTCTGCGAACGTGCCGTTGCCGCACGACAAAGCACCGCCCGCAAGGCCGCGCGGCATGCGGATGCCACGGTAGTTGTCCATGACGTTGTCCTGCTCCCGGGCCTTCTCTAGGCTGTTGGGGTCGTCATCCCTGAGCAGCTCCAGCTGCCTCTCGAACGGCGTTGGGTCGTCGCCTGGTGGCACGCCCGTGGTGGCGTTCGGGTCGATGCCCTGGGCTTCGTAGGCGTACGGATCGGCCGAGGGAATCGCAGTGAGCTCGTAGAGGTCAAAGAGGTTGATGAAGGTCGCATTTCCCATGGTATCAGTGCCGTTGCTCACGCGGCCATCTGATCTGAGCGAGATCTCGACCTCGGAGGCGTCCAGCCCCAGCTCCAGGCCAATGGCGCGCGCGCCGTCGATGGCGGCGCCGGTGCGATTGCGCTCCACATCGGCCGCCATGCGCACGCCGGACGCCTCGAGCCGTTCCATGAAGTAGTCCTCAGGCGTGTCGTCGATCTGGAAGAAGCGCTTGCGCTCGGACACATGAGCGGAGGGATCGGTATCGTTGACGATGTAGACCACGCGCATGTGGGGCGCGCGCACGGGGTAGCGGTACTCCTCGCGGCTCAGTGGACCATCCATCCACATCTCGCCTTCAACCCAGGTGTAGGTGTGGCCAGCCTGCACCATCTTGTAGCCGTCGTACTCCGCGCCACACACGCTGAGCTTGCCTGCGTCGGGCTCGTCGCCGTTCTCGTCGGTCTCGATGCACTCGGCGTCACCTGGAGAGCGCGGCGGTGGAGGGTTTGCGGGGTCATAGCAGCGGTAGTAGAGGCGAAAGACGGTGTGGAACTGATCTGGGAAGCCCGGCTGCTCCTCTCCGGCCTCGAGTCCCTCCCAGTTGTCGATCGCATTGAAAAATCCCACCATTTCGTACATGCCAGTGAGGCGACGGCGGCTGAAGTCGACGGTGAACCCCGCGCGCTCGAAGATCTCCATGGAATCCGCCGACTTGAAGCTCAGTACCTCGTCCTCGATCTCTACCTGGCCCGCGGCTGTGAGCAGCACCACAGTCGAGTCGGTTCCCTTGCAGCCGCGCGGAAGGCGCGTCCACCCCTGCACCATGAGCACCAGGCGCGCCCCGGTGCCGCTGCGCACGTCCAGCTCCTTGAGTTCCTCGAAGGCGCTGTCGGGCAGGCGGCTGGTCAGGCGCGACGCGCGCAGCGGCGCGGCTGCCGTCGCTAGCACGCTGCCATCCGCCGCGGAGGTCATCACCGCCGTGTCGCCACCGCCTAAGACCAGAGTCCCGCCGTCGGCGTCGAGCAACCCGCGCTGGCGGCGCGCAGAGGCGGAGGACGGCTGGAGCTCATACTCTTGGGCGGCCGTCTTGACCGTCTGGGTGCTGTCTGCGGCGCTGACCATGGCGCCGTCCTCTGCGACCTTGCTCTCCTTGCTCAGTTCAACGACGGCGAAGGTGAGCCCCGCGATGGCCCCCAGCGTGAGGCCCATGAGCAAGAGGAGGACGCCAGCAAGCCGAACGAGCTTCTTTGCCTTGTTCTTCTCGCTCTCGTAAAGCTCCGCAGCACGCACCATCTCCAGCGAGCCGATGGTGCCGTCGCCGTCGCTGTCGAAGACGGCGAGCTTCTCCTGCACGGCGCGCGGGAATATGTCGATAGGCACTTTGTCATCTGACTTCATCTGCTCGTAGAGAGTAATGGCCTGCCAGAGCTCCTCGGACTCGACGACGCCGTCGCCGCTCTTGTCGAGATGCGCGAGGTCCGTTCGAATCTTCTCCGGCAGGTGTGAAAGCACCAGGTGGTCCTGCCTGCCTTTTCGCATGTCCTCGAACATCGCCGCCGCCTCCTCGAGCTCGCTCGCTTCCACCACGCCATCGGCGTCCAGGTCGAAGCGCGACAGCAGCTTGCGCTGGTCCGCCCTCAGGGAGTCCAAGCGGATGCCCTCCTTCCGACCCTTACCCATGGCGAACTACTTCGGTCGTCGCCGGGGTGCGCGCGCTCCGTGTACCGGGGGTGGCACATGCGGTGGCAATCGCGGGAAGGAGGCGATAAGCAAGGGGAGGAATTGTGGTGGGGGGGGGGTGGGGGGGTGGGGGAGGGAGGGAGCAGAGCATTGTCTGCCACCGTCAGCACATTGGTGCTGCGCGGCGTGCGCCCATGCGCGTTCGCGCTGGATCGAGACGCGAGGCGATGCGAGCTTTGCCCTTGAGCGCTCGCTCCCTCGGCGCGTTCATCTCACCGTGTGCTGCGGCGGCGACACGCGCTGGCGGCGGGCACAGCCCGCTGCCGGAACGGTCCCGCGGGGGATTCCCCGGGGCCGCGCACGGGCGCTGCGCACGCGCTGTGGCGCACAGCCGGCCCGCCGCCCATCGCCCCCTCCCCCCTGCTCGCCGCGCGCCATTACGGTTGCGATGGCCCCGGGTGGTTGGGACGACCCGCTGTTTCTGTGGGGAACCGATGTGTAGACCCCATCGGACCGTCGTTTCGGCATGCGCACTGTGCTCAAAATGATCATTTCGTCGTGAGGGCGCGGTTTCTTTTCCGCTCGTTCCCCCGTTCGCGTTCCCCGGCCGGGGCGCGGCGCGGCGCAGCACGGTGCGCCGCGGCGCCGTGGCCACTCGCCTCGCTCCCACCCGCCGCGCGTGTGTGTCCGCCAGCGAAGCGCGCGCCCGCGCGCTGTCGCTCGCTCGCGCGCGCATCGACAGAGCGCGTCGACCGAGCGCGTCGACCGAGCCTCCGCCCCGGAACGAAGGGCGAGGCGGGTAGGTACTGTACCATCAGGCACCATCGAATGGTACTGTACGATGGTACGTACGGGTTCAATGAAAAGTGGTTTTAGGGTAAGGTTGTTGTAGGGTATGACATCTTCTGAGGCCATTTGTGCACCCTCCGCCGCGTCGCCCCAAAGAGGGAGGCTCTTCGAAGTCCCCCCCAAAAAATTCGCAAGCTCGCCGCGCGGCGCCGCGGCGGCGGCGGGGTGCCTCGCGGGCCCTCGCCTGCGTCGCCCGCGCCCGCGCCCTCGTTCCAAACCGCGCCGACGGGCAAGCCCTCCTCAGCGCTCTACGGGCCCTCCCCCGCGCCCTCTGAGTCCCACGCCGGCCGCGAGCTCACCACGGGCGGCCGCGGCACCACCACGTCTCGTCTCCCCAAAAAACCGTCGTACCCCCCGCGCTCCCGCCAGCCATTTTTGCGGTACACCCAGTGCGGCTTCGCGGGCATACGCGGCGGTGTGAGACCCTCCGCCACCCAGTAGTCCCACGCACGCTGTGAGCTGACGTGCGCGTCGCCTGCCAGCGGCATCGTGCCGCTAGCGGTCGCGCGGCACGCCCACGCGCGCGCCTCCTCATACGCGAGGGGTGTGCCCAGCCAATCGTCCCAGCCTTGCCACGACGCCGAGTAGTACTCGTCGGGGCACGAAGGGATGTACGGATTCTTCTTGCCGTCGCGCAGCCAGTCCTCCCAGTCGTCGCGCGAGCGGAACGCCAGGTTGCGGTGCACCCACTCGCGCGCCACCTCGAACGGCAGTGCTCGCGCGAGCACGCAAGGCCGCCTCCGCGCGCGCGGCCGCGCGACCCCCGCCGCGCGCGGAGGCGGCGAACGCGAGCGGCTGCGCGCTGCTCGCGGCGCGCAAAGCGTGGGGCATGCGCGCCTGCGCGCGCCAGCGCGCGCGTGTGTGCCCCTCCCCTCCCGCGCCACAGAGGGAGAGCGTGCGTTGCGCACCGGTGCGCGCGCGCGCATGCGTGCGCGTGCCAGCCACGCGCGAGCGTGTGCTGTCTTGCGTACCATGAGATGGTATGCGCATGTGGCATATGCATGCGCATTCGCGCATGCGCGCTATACAACTGGTATCCTGACTCAGCGTCACAAAGTTCCCGGTTTGGTTGCCGGTCGTCGATTCATTCTTTTGCCGCAATTGGCGCCGCGCCTCGAATGCGCGCAGGTGGGTCTAAATACGCAGTGCCGAGGCGGCTCGGGCGCGCGCTCAGCTCCCTGGAGCCCGTATTTGACGTTCCTCGGTACGTGTGCGTGTGCAGGATGCTGTGCACATCTCTCGGGCGCGCAGTCTAACTACGGAGCCGCCGCCACGCACGGGTTGGGCCCGAACGCCTCAAAGCGCATGTCGAGTTTGATCTGGGCATCCTGGACGATGCTGTCAACCACCCCGATTGCGATGGCGGGCATGTCGATCGCGACGCTGTCGAAGATGGCCTCCAGCGGGATGGAGATCTCCTCGTCGCTGATGTATCGCAGCTGTCGCTTGCCCGCGCCGCCGATGAAGGGCATCGCCAAGAGCTCGGGCTTGCCCTCCTCGTGAGAGCCACCCATGGCGATCGGAAGAGGCGTGGTGCTGTCGAAGACCAACCCGAGTGTGGTGTTGTCGTTGCTCACGTTGATGGCACCACCCTTGGCCCACAAGCGGAGCTGTTGCTCCACCGGGTTGAGCCCAGCCAGCGTTGCCGCGGAGGGACCCTCGAAGCCTCCACCGTGCGGGGGCAGCGGCTTGCCTAGCGGCGCGAACGCCTCCTCCTGGGCGCGCACGCCAAACACGGCGTCGGCGACCGCCAGCCGCGCGGCGCGCACTGGCCGGTCCAGAAAGGCGTCGGTGAAGATCTCTGCGCGCCAGCCACTCGGCGCGCCAGTGTCCTCGAACAACATGCGCAGGTCCGAGTCGAGGTGGTACGCTCCGTCGAAGCCGCCCATGGTGTCGGTGCAGCGCAAAACGAGGTGGATGCGTCCCTGTTTGGCGAAGTCGAAGGGTTCGACGCCCTCGAGCGTCACTTCGTCGCTGCCGACGAGCTCCACGCGCGAGCAGCCGACTGGCGCCACGAAGCCGCTCCTGCTTGCGTCGGTTGCGTTGGGGCCGCAGGCGGAATCGGTTTTCAAGTCGAGCGTGGCGAGGGCCGCATACTTGCCTTCTGCGGCGGCGAGCGCGGCGAGCGCCGCGGGCACCGAGGGGGGTGGCTGCAAGACCAGTGGCGCATCTCCGTCCGCCTTCGTGCCGGGCGGCAGCAGCGCCGCCATTGCAGCAGACGCCGCCAGCGCCAATAATCTGAGTCTCATGGTGGCCGCCGGCGGCTGGTTAGGCCGCTGTCTGCGATAGCGGCACAGGCGAAGCGTGAGGGCGCGGCGGACGGGCCGCTCTGGGCTTCGACGGGATGGGCGTATGCTCGCGCCGCGTGCGGACTGCGCGCCGTGTGGCGCGCGCGGCGGCACGCCGCCCGCATCCGTGGCGCCGCCCGCAATTTCTCGCGCCGATCTGCTCGTTCCCGCCCAAACTTGACGCGCACAATTCCCCAAAACTGGCAACAGCTACTGTACCTACCATGATGGTACTCGAGCTGATAATCAACTAAGGTGACGGATCACTGCGCGACACTGCGGCAGCGTTCAGCAACCGACACTTGACACGTTCGGGCGCATGGAATTGCGCGGACGAACAGATCGGCACGACAAAATGACGATCACTGCGTGACGCTTTTGGGGGTCCCAGATCTGGGACACCACAGATATGCGCTGCCACGCGTCAGGGTTAGCACCACGTGGCGCCCGTTGGCCAGCCCGCGACCCGAAAGGACAGCGCGCGAACGTGTTCGTCTCGGCGAAGGTCACGCACTGAGAAGGCTCTGTGTGGTGCCTGGTACCATGATGGTACATCAAAAGGCAAATCAGTAGTGGGGCGACGGGAGCGAACTCATAACAAATACTTCAAGCACGAGTAGAGTCACTCTCGCTGGCTCCGCACCGCATCCTCCGGAGTGCCGCGCGCAGCTGGCGTCACGCACGGCCGCCGCCGTGAGATGGTGTCACGATGAGGCCATAAGACGACGGTTACTCCGTTCGCAACGCCGCTGGCGCAGCGATGGGCAGTGGACCGAACGCCGCCCCCCTCGTCCTGCCCCTGCCTACCAGCAACGCCTCGTCTCCTGCGCCATAATAGTCCGCCGGCAGTCCCACCGCATCGACCAGCTCGCCCGAGCGCGAGAGACTCAACGAGCGCCCCACGGTCGGGACTAGCACAGGCGGCACGTCGTGGCGCGGGGCCTCGCTAGCCGCCTGGACGTCGGAGACGAGCACCCGACCGCCAAGGCGCAAGAAATCGAGCCGCAGTGCACAGCGTAGCCACCAGCTGAGCGCGCCGAGCCCAGCTCGCGTGCGGTGCTCCTCGTAAGCTTCGTCTCGCCCGGCGCCCGTGACGCGCAAGGTCGCGGTGCCATCGGCATCCGCGACCGCCCTCTCGAAGAATCCCCAGACCGCAACCGTCTCCCCAGCGAGGAGTACCTCCTCTACAAACCACGACGTACCTGCGCGTTGCCAGACGTCGATCGCCCGCTCGCTGTGCTCTTCCTCCCAATGGTCGGCGCGCAGGAGGAACTCCCGGAAGCACAGGGGCCACCGGCCCGTGTCGCTGTGATCAGGCGAGGCAGCACCTGCCTCGCTGTCGATGCGGTAGGCGTCCTCGCCGCGCTCGAGCAGCTGGCCGAGCGCAAGCGACACCGGCGCGCCTGAGCCGTCGTCCACCACGCCGTCAACGCCCGCCTCCTCACTCGCGAGGCAGTCGGTCACAGTGCGCTTGCCGCTGCGCCGCGAGCGAAAGCACGAGGCGCGGTACCACACGCACTTCCGCCCCGTGAGGGCCGACAGCAGGTGCGCTGCGGCCGGCTCCAATTTTCCGACGACGCGCCCCATCACTGCCTCAGCGGGGCTCGCTCGCACGACCTCGGCGAGCGCAGCAGCCTTGCTGGCGCGCGTGCCGCGCATCAGCCGCCGCTGCGCTGCGTCTGGCCGGCAGAAACACCACATCACGCAGGCGCAGATCGTCAACAAGGGCACCGTCCCGAACACTCCGAAAAAGATCAAGCCCAACGTGACGTCCGACATTGTCGTGACCGGCGGCGCGGGCGGCCCGGGCGGCGAGGGGGGCGGTACAGGCGGCGAAGGCGGCGCGGGCGGCGGAAGTGGCGGAAGCATCGATGGTGGCCGCGCTTGCTCGTTCTCAACGCCACCGCCGCCTATGTCTCGCGCCCCACCGACAGCCGCGCCAACACATATGATGGCGACGAGCGCGCCAAAGATGAGGAGCGCTCGCCACCGTCGCAGGCAGGCCCGCCACCCCGTGGCCCTGCGCCGACCTTCAAAGTATGGCGACGGAGAGGTCACGGTGGCTCCGATGCTGTCGTTGCTCTCGAAGCCACTGCTGCTGCTGCTGCTGCTGCTGCTGCTGCTGCTGCTGCTGGCGTCCTCGTTTGAGGACGACGTGCTGCTGTTTGCAGACGCGCTCTCGGAGTTGCTCCTCGCAACATAGCTGCTTGGCGCGCCGCCCGCCTCGACGTCTCCATGCGCCACTTCAGGCGCTCGCATCTGTCGCCTCGCGCGCTCGCCACGCGTGAATGCCCCTGGCAAGGACACGCACGCCCCTTGGCCGTGGCTCGGCGCGGCACGGCGCGGCGCAGCGCGGCGACGTAGCGCGCCGCGGCGTGGCGCGCAGCCGTCGTGCGCCCGCACGCCCTCTCCCGACACTCAGTCGCTCTCACTCGCAGCTCTCGCGATGTTCTAGGCCCGCCCCTCTGCCTCCCACCGCCCATCGCCTCCGCGCACACACCACGAGGAGTGGTCAGCACAGTGTCGACCGCCCCTCCCGTGCCGAAACGCGCATCTCGGGTGGGGGAACTCGGCAACTGTTCCGAATAAAGTTGCACGCGCGCTGCGTCTTAGTCTTCGAGAATGGAGGAGTCCAGTGACTAGCATGGAGACATAAGTTACAACAACTCGCCACCCTCAGCGCACTCGGAGAAGAGTGAGGCCTCGCCGTAGTTCGTGGCCGCGTCGCTGAAGCGCGTGCTGTACACGATCTGCAGGATGGGCCGCTCGCGTGTGCCGCTGTTGGGTGAGCCTGCGCATGCAAGTCAGCGACAGCGCGCGGCGCGGAGACCCGCCTGCGAGCAACCACAGCGACGGCGACAGTGCGACACGAGCGCAAGCGCGCGAGCGCTCGCCAAAGCACCCTTACCACAGTGCACCGTTCGGAAATCGTACACGATGGCCCCGCCCGCCCGAAGCGGCGCACCAGGCACGACGGTGGCCCCGCGCAGCTCTCGTGCGGACGCCGACCCCATGTGCAGGCAGCCGGCGTGGCGGTGGCTCCCAGGCCAGAAGACAGTGACGCCCTCCCCGCCAGCCTCGTACGGCGCGACGTCAACAAGGGGGACAAAGGCGCACACAGCGTACGGAGTCGCAGCCGACTCGCCACCGCCGAAGGCAAACTTGGAATGGCCGCCATCGGCGTGCCACCGTCCGGCCGGTGCCCCCGGGCGGCTCACGATGACGCTAGCGCGCCATCTGAGCGCGCTTGCTCGCACCTCCTCCCTCCCTGCATCGCCCCCCTCCGGTTGGACACGCGGGATGCCAAGCGCGACGCGCACGGCGCCCACCCAAGGCCCATGCGCTGCGATGGCATCGATGGCGTCGCCGCCCTCGAGCGACGTGTCCAACAGCAGGTCCCACCTCCCCACGCCCCGGGAGGAGAGCTCAGCGTAGTGGTGCGTACCGGCGCCGAGGTCAACTTTGGTGCTGCCACCTACCGCTGCCGCCCGCTTGCGGAGCGCGTCCTCGGCCGCCGCGCAACGCGAGCGCGCACTTGCCGCCGCAGCTGCCACCTGTGAGGCGTCGAGCGCGTCGGGGAGGGCGAACACGCCCAACGTGGCGAGCAATCGTGCGCCCTCGCGCTCGCCCGCAACAGTCGCGAGCTCAGCGGTGCGCAGTGAGATGCCTTCCAACAGCGGCGCACCGCCCTGCACGCGCGGGCGCGCCAGCGGCAGCACCGCACACTCGCGCTGCACGAGCGACGCTCGCGCTCGCGCATGCAGCGGCAGCGCAGCCAGCGACGCCGCGGCGCTCTCCGCGGTGCGTTGGGCGGCCACGGCGAGGGAGGCGTGTTCCTCGAGCGGTAGCGAGAACGACACATGCGCGAGGATCTCATGCCAGCTGCGGCATTCACCAGGCGAGTCCGTCTGCGCCGTATGCCAAGTGCTCGCTGCGCACGTGGGTGCGAGCGCCGCCTGCATCTCCCCTGTGAGCTCCTCCACGAAGCCGCAGCCGTCGGCGCCGTCGGCCGCGCGGCCATGCCACTCACCGCCCGCGGCGCCCGCAGGCGGACCTGCGGCGCATAGTGCGTCAAGAGCACGCGACGCGCACGCGCACGCGCACGTGCATGCGCCCATCCCTGGGACAGCGTTCGCGCCCACCGAGCAGTGGCAACGCAAGGCAAGCGAGACGACGCCGCCGGCACGCGAGCGGCCAGCGGCGCGGCGCGCGCGCGAGCGCTCGCCCCGCCCACCGTGTCGCGCGTGGCCCGGCGAGCGCCGCGCCTCCCGGCGCGTCGCGCGCCCCCTGCTTCCGCGAGTGCAGCCGCCGGTGCCGCCAGCGCCGCAGGAACGACAGAGCAGCTAGCACATGGCCTTGAGCTGCTGCGCGGCGAGACGGCCGCCGCGCGCGCGGCGGCCGTCGACTGGGGCAGCGTGGAGCCACTCAAGGCTGATTCTGCCTTCATTAAGCCACAGCGCCTGTCGTTCGAGCAGGACGGCAGCGACCGCAGGTGGGACATGGTTGCGTCCATGCCATCCGTCGCAGTGTTGCTCTACCATCATGAGCTCGACGCCGTCATACTCGTCCGCCAGTTCAGAGCACCTGTGCACGCTGCTAACGTTGCCGAGGCTGCACGCGCCGGCGCACCTGCGCCGCCAGTGGAGGGCGCGCTCACTTACGAGCTCGTCGCAGGGCTGCTCGACAAGGACGCGTCGCCCGAGCGCACGGCAATCGAGGAGGTCGCTGAAGAGGCTGGCTACCGTGTCGAATCTCTGCACCGCGTGGTCTCATACGCAGAGGCGATCGGCATCTCCGGCCCCAGCCAGACCCTTTTCTTCGGAGAGATTTTCAGCGAGGCGCAGCGCATCGATGGTGCCGGCGGCGGGCTCGCGGAGGACGGCGAGGCTATCGACGTGCTCACACTGCCCGCCAAGTTTGCATTGGATTTCGCGCTCGACGACAACTACGCGAAGAGCGCGGGGCTGATGTTCGGCCTGGCGGCGTTGCCCCACCTGCTGGAACGCTACGGCGAGCGCCGCTGAGGCAGGCGGTTGCGCGCGCGCGCAATCTGTGTACCAACCCGTGTGATCTACTTAGCCGCTGTCCGTGCCGAAACCCTCGCTAGCTTGAGAGCGAGATGGGATGCGACTCGAGGGCAGCATAGGCGCCTCCCTCGACAGGCGCCCCCCCGTCCACGTGCCTGGCGGTGGCACGGGCACTCCGTAGCCCCTGCTCACCCAGGGCGCGCTCGATCAAAGGCGTGTGCCGATGCGCGAGCATGCGCACCGCGTGCCCGAGGTCCTACGAGGTCGCGTGCTGTCATGTCAGCGCGGGCGTGGGCACGTGTGGCTGCGCGCGCGCGCATGGCGAACCGCGCACGTGTTGCCGCACATCGCGAGCGCCCAAGCCGTGCGCACGGGGTGACACGCACCCATGGGTCCTCAGTGGCGGCAGTCTTGTTGAGCATGTGCTCGAGCATCTTGTTGGACGAGCACCCGCAGCGCAGCAGCGCGGTGCGCTGCGAGCACAGCAGCGCCCCGGCCAGCAGCGCGGCACCGCCCCAGCGGCCGTCGCGGTTCAGCTGCGGCGGCGATGCTGACCACAGCGCTTCCCACACGGGGAGGCAGTCCTCAACTGAGAGCTCCCTGGCACGCGCGCGTGAGAGAGTGTGCGGTCGTCGCGGGCCGGCACGTCAGTACGCTTCCGACGAGTGGACGAGCTGGCCGCCGCGCTCGTGAGCGTTCGATGCAGCGCTCTCGTCGCGCGCAGCACCTACGCACCTCCTGAGCATGACGAGCAGCGGCCGCAGCGCGAGCGTGCGCATGTCCACCTGCGCGGCGTCGAGCGCGGCTGCGAGCTCGGTATCATTCGCGCGTACCAGCGCATCCACGGCGCGCGCGTGCGCGTCTATGTGCGCGTAGCACTCCTCGAAGACGCCGGCCTGCCCACGCATGAGCGCCTCGAAGCACGCGTGCGCGAGCGCCTCTGCGCGTGTGCACGGCGCCTCGGCCGCTCGCGCGATGTCCTCCAGATCGACGCCACCACCGCCCCCGCGCTCGAGCTCTTCGAGGCCGGCAGGCAGCGGGCCAGCCAGCGCAGCCATGGCTGCGCTGGCCGGGGGCGCGCCACGGCCGCCGCCGCCGTCGGCTTTGCTGGTCTCCATAAACACCAGCAAGAAGGGCGAGAGTAAGTCACCCATGCCCTGGTAGAAGCCTACGCTCTCCTCGTGCGTGCAGTGCGCCAGCAGCACGCGATTGAGAGCCGCGCGCCCGGCGCCACCGGAGGCCAAGAGCGCGAGGTGCGGGTCGGTGCGTGGAGCGTCGACTGCGAGCTGCCTGAGCGACTCACACGCGCGCGGCTCGCGTGCGCGGAGCGCGGCTGCGGCAGCTCGTAGGCGCGCGTCGAGAACCGCGGCAGCGTGTTCGGCCACGGCGCGCTCGTGCTCTGCGTCGTGCCCGGCGCCGTGCGGATGAGGCTCGTAGACGCCCAGGAGATACGGCCATGCCAGCGCGCGAGCGGCAGGCGCGACACCTGCGCCCGAGCCTGCCACCAGCGCGCGCACTCCAGCGACGCCGCGCGACGCCAGTGCTGCGCGCACCTCGCGCGTGAGGGCAGGCAGCCCGCCATCGCCACCATACCGTCGTTGTCGCGGCCGCTGCTTGCGGCGCGCGGCAGTGGAGCGCTGGCTCCAGCCATCCAGATCGGCTGCGTGCTGCTGCTGCTGGGGGCCCGGGGCATGCGACCGCGCGCCCCCGTGCCCATCCTCGGGCGGCGCGCGGGCGTAGCGCTCCGGCTCGGTGCCCACAGCCGATGGCGATCCGCCATTGCGGCGCTTGGCGGCGCATGCCAGGCAGCTGACCATCTCGCCCGCCTGCAGGAGCTCTCCGGCGCGGCGGCGCAAGCGCGCTCTGCGCAGCGCACGGCGCTCGCCGCGCTGCGTGGGGGGCGCAGGGGGGGGGGGGGGGGGGGGGGGGGGGGGGGGGGGGGGGCTCTTGCGCCCACCCGCTCCCGCGCTCCCGCGCGCGTGTGGTGCCCCTGCCCTGGCCGCTCGGCCCCAGCCCTTCAACCTCCCTGGCGCAGCGCCGCCTCTCACGATCTCCTCCCCCGCCATCCCCCGGGGGCGTGGCCGCGTTCGTAATTCCCCCATCACGCTCGCTCCCTCTCGCTCGCGTTCGCATGCGCGCGAACGCGCGCCGCGGCGCCGCGTGTTCCCCGAGCCGGAGCGCCGGGGCCTGCGCGCAGTGCCTTGGCCTGCAGCGCGCGGCTCTTTCTGATTCGCCTTCGTCCTCGCGAGAAGCGAAAGCGAAAGCTGCAGCGCACTCGTCATTATCGCGCGGGTTTTACATGCGTTTGTATGGTACATCATCTCTCGCGTGCCGATGGGAGCGAGAGGCCCCGGCGCCTCCCGAGAGCATCGCCCAAAGCTCCGCATCGGCGCTCGCACCCCTGCTGACTTTTCTGTGCAGCCCCGCGAGGTCGGCGTGCTCGTCGTAGAGCAGCTCGTAGCAACCGATGCGGGTCGGCGGATCTGCCGGCACGCCACCTGCCGACGCCCCAACGCCCACGGCGCCCACGGAGGGGCGCATGAAGTCTGCGCAGCCTTCGCCGTTGTTGCTCGCATCCCTGCTCGCGGCCACTACCCTGAGCGTGTCGTCGATGACCTGCGCTTTGAGCACCCTGTCTGCGTCCGTGGTTGCGCTCAGGCTGGGCGATGCGTTCACCTCGATGAGCCAAGGCTTGAGGGCAGCGTCGACGATGATGTCGTACCCGTAGAGCCTGTCGAAATGCGGCGAGCGCGCGCGGAGTCGTTCGTCAGTACCGGCGTTCAACGCGCCCGCGCGAGCACCAGCCGTGCCGCGCCAACCCCTGCCGCCCGAGGCCAGCGCGCGGGGGCGCGGGCGCGCACGCACTCGAAACAATGCCTGTCGTTGACGACTACTCCCTGCACGGCGCGCAGCGAGTGCACGACGATCATCTTCATGGCGTGCCGCAGCTTCTCAACCGCCTCTCGCCCGCGCGTGCCCTCGATGTAGAGGAGCATGTCCGCCATGCTCCACTTGTTGCCGTGCGACTCGTTGTAGTCTTCTGCATTCTTCTGTATGGACACGTTGGTGAGGTGCATGTACTGGTTGCCGAGCTCCGACGGATCGCTCGAGTACTTGACGTTGGTGAAGCGCGCGAAGCCCTCGTCGCACCACCACACCCGCAGCGGTCGGTACGACGTCACGCACACGTAGATGCGCATGTCGAACTTCTTGCCTCCCACCAGCAGCGGTTTGTCGATGTAGCGGCTGCACACGTACGCGTCGCGCCCGCTCAGGTGCGACGTGTACGCGCTGCCTCGGCTGGTGTCGATCCCCATCTGCGCCGCCCAGCGCTTCACCTGCGTCATGCGGTTGATGAGGAATATGCCCACGCCGCGAGCGCGCGCAGTCGGCTTCATGATCCACGTCGTGCTGGGGTTGCGACGGAACTCCTCGGCGAACAAGGAGAAGTCAGCAGGCAACACGTACGTCACCGGGATGAAGTCGAGCTCGTCGCGCTCGGTCTCGAGCATGAGCGCGGCGGCGCTGGCGCCGGCGCCGGATCCGCCCACCTCGCTCTTCTCCAGCGACTTGGCATAGCGCTTGACGTTCTTCACGAGCAGGTCCTTCCTCGTGAGCTCGTAGTGGTTGGGAAAGTGGTTGATGATCTGGGTGTCGGAGAGCCTGAAGCCCGTTTCGGGATTGAATATGGCCTTGGCGGAACCCACCGAGGCCCAGTACACGTTCCAGTCGCCGCCCGGGTTGTACGCCTCGCGGGGCGCGCCCGGGTCGTCGTCGTCCGCGCCTCCGCCGTGCGGGAGGCGGCAGCGCACCCATCCCCTCCGCTCGAACGCGTGCATGATCACGAACTTGTCGAAGTCCGTCCTGAACTTGACGACGACCATCGCGGCGCGCGCCCGCGCGGCGGCGGCGGCCGCCGCCGC
>RQSC01000011.1:285767-299174 GCA_013416795.1 Prasinococcaceae sp. CCMP 1430
CTTGGTGCACCACACACGCACGCCACCGCGCGCGCGCGCAGGCGAGGCACGCGCAAGCCGCGGGAGCGGCAGCAGGCGCGGCAGGCGAGGGCGCCCCGCGCGGTCCGAGGGAGCTCTTGCAGGCGTTCGCCATGGGAAAGGGCGGTCAGAAGGGCCTGTCGCCCCCCCCCGTGCTCGTCACGGGCAAGGCGCCGTCCGCGGTGCTCAGCCGCGCGGCCACCGGCGGTGCGCCCGTCAAGGCCGCCGACGTCTCCAAGCACGCGACGGAAGATGACTGCTGGATCGTCATCAAGGGAAAGGTGTACGACGTGTCGGGGTGGAAGGAGCACCCCGGCGGCAAGGTGCGTCTCCGCGCTGTCGCGACCCGGCGCGCGGGGCGCCGAGCGCGGAGGCGTGCGCCGGGCGCATGGGCACCGATCGCGGCTTGCGCCGCCGCGAGCCAGGCCGGGGCGCGTGTTGACCCCCCCACCCCAACCCCTCCCCTTCCAACCCCTCCCCACCCTCCCCGCCCGTCAACCCGCCATGCCCAACGCGCACCCGCCACACCCCGCCTCTTTCCCTCCTCAGGCCGTGTTCTCGCACGCAGGCCGCGATGCGACCGATGCCTTCACCATCTGGCACCCGGGGAGCGCGTGGAAGGACCTGGAGCGCTTCTACGTGGGCGAGCTCGACGGCCCCGCGCTCGAGGCGGACGCGTCCGAGGCCGATCAGGCGCTGCTCAAGGATTTCCGCGCGCTCCGCGCGCAGTTCAAGAGGGAGGGGCTCTTCAAGTCGAACAAGCTCTTCTACGCGTGGAAGGTGCTGAGCACGTTCGCGCTGTGCGTCGCCGCGGCCGCGCCGGCCGCCATGTACGGGCGCGACATGTCGTGGGCCGCGTACGCGCTCTCCATGTGCACCATGGGCGTCTTCTTTCAGCAGAGCGGCTGGCTCGCGCACGACTTCTTGCACGGGCAGGTCTTTGAGAGCCGCGACCTGAACGAGGCGTTCGGCTACGTCATCGGCAACGTCTGGCAGGGCTTCAGCGTGGCGTGGTGGAAGAACAAGCACAACTACCACCACGCCGCATGCAACGAGATCGAGCAGGACGGCACCGCTTGCGACCCCGACATCGACACCATCCCGCTCTTGGCCTGGGACGAGAGGATGCTTTCGCAGCTCGACAACGAGTCCGCGCTGCAGAAGTGGGTCATCAAGAACCAGGCCGCCCTCTTCTTTCCCATGCTGAGCTTCGCCAAGTTCACGTGGAACCTCTCCTCGTGGGCGGACGTGCACCTGGCCAAGGAGCGCTCGTCGGCGCACTACGCGGTGGAGGTGGCCGCGCTGGCCGCTCACTACTTGTGGACTGCCGCGCTGTGCGTCTACTCCTTCGGCGTCTCGCCCGCCGCGCTTGGCTACTGGATTGGGGCCAACGTGGTGGGCGGTTCGCTGGTGGCGTTCGTGTTCGTGCAGAGCCACAACGGCAAGGAGGTGCACGCGTACGCGGACGTGAGCAAGAACTGGATCCGCATGCAGGTTGAGACTACGCGCAACCAGTTCGCGACGCCCTTCAACGACTGGTTCAGCGGCGCCCTCAACATGCAGATCGAGCACCACCTCTTCCCGACGATGCCCAGGCACAGCCTGGGCAAGACGCGTGGCCGCGTGCGCGAGCTGTGCAAGAAGCACGACTTGCTGTACGAGGAGCACGGCTGGGTCGAGTGCACGCGCAGGGTGCTCTCGCACCTCGACCACATTTCCAGGAAGCTTGACTGAGCGGAAGTCGATCTGCGGGCTAGAGTCCGCAAATGGGCGAGCTTTGGGGGACGGTTTGGGGTTGGCGGGGTTCGAGAATCGATAGCAGGCCCCTTCGCACGCGCCGGGGCGGCCGCGGCACCATTACACGCCGCGACTGCAGCGCTCGGGGATGGCTTGAATAATTACACGTTTATTTGTTAGCGCCTCAGAGCGAGGCGGCGACGTCCTCCGCTCTCCGCCGTGCCGGTGCCAGGGCGGCGGCCACACGCTCCCTTGTGAGCGCGCACGCCGCAGCCGAAGCCCACTCGCACACCGCCGCGGCGTCCGACGCCAGCCTTGCGCCGTCCGACGCCCGGGCGCGCTTCGGCAACGCGCCGGCCAGCGTGCGAATGGCAGCCGCCGCCGCCGACTCAAGCGCGAACGCACGGGTCGCCGGGTGAGCGTGCACGACCGCCTCGCCAAGGGGCTCCAAGAGGGCGTCGGTGAGAGCGCCGCGCCCACCCCCCTCGGCGGCAGAGTGTGCAAGGACATCCGCGCACGCGTCAACCGTCGCCGTGCCGATGGCGCTCGCGAGCGTTCCGATGACCGTTCGCAGGGCCAGGCGCGATGGGTGCCGCCCGCGGAGCACGTCCGCGGCGCTCTCCTCCACGAGCACGCATTCGGAGTGGAGAACGCAGAGTTGGCTCAGCGTGCGCGATTCCGGGTACAGTCGCGGCACGCCGCATGCGTAGTTCGCGAGCGCACCAACGGTGGCGCCGGCCATGCGCTGCAGCTCCATCGCGCTCGGCGCATCGCCCGCGCCGGCCGTTGCCGGCGCTGGAAGGGCCGCGAGGGCCGCAAGCGCAGCATCGAATGTCGGCGTCTGCGCACGAGGCGCCTTCAACTCGCTGCAGCCATCCGTTTCAGGCGGTGCGCGAACCGCCAGCTTCTCCTTGCGCGCGAGGGCGAGCGCCTCCCTGTGGTGCTGCCCCCACCGCCGCGATGCGCTCTGAGTCGGTGCGCTCGCCTCGGCGCTGACGCTGGGCGGGGCAGCGGCAGCGACCCAGACGGACGCGCTGTTGAGAACTGTCCGTGCGGCGGCCGGGGACGCGGCGCGCGCGGCCATCAACACGGCGAGCGCGCGGCGCTCCTCTGCGACCACCGCATCGGCGAGGCCGGGGACGCTCTCCTCAGGCATGGTGGCCCTGATCAATACGGCCTCCGACGCCAGCTCGAGCTCGGCATTAAACTCGCCGCCAAGACATCGCGAGCTTGCGAGCAGCGCACGCGCCTCGGCAAATAGCCGAAGCGCCTTTGAGAGCGCCTGCCCCTGCCGCTCCCCATCGTCGCCGGCGGCAGCAGGCGAGGATGGGGATGTTCTCCATGAGGCCAGCACGTCCTTGGCGCCTCTCGCGAGGGCGTCGAGCCCCGGCGGCGGCACCGTCAGACGCAGCACGGCCCTTGACGCGCACGCTCGCGCCGCGTACGCCGCGGCTGCGGCGCTGAGCCAATGCCGCACGCTCACATCGTCGGTGCGCGCGGCCACAACCGCCTCGAGCGCGCGCTCGTGGGCCGCCTCGGCCTGGGTAACAGCCCTCATGACCGCCTCGCCAGCCACCTCGAGCGCCTCCTCGAGTGCGCAGAGCCTCTCGACCACGCCCGGCTCGCGCGCGCCCAGCGCCACGACAGCATGCGGCGCCGCGGCAGGCACGGCCGCCGCGGCGTCCGCGAAGGCCGCCGCGCTCGCGGCAGCCGCGCGTGCGCTCAGCGGAGCGAGCGCCTCGGCAGCACTCGCGAGGTCCTCCAGCGCCTCGGCGTCCATTTCGCCGGCCCCGTCCCCGGCAGGCGCCCCTGGCCGGCTGTCTGGCACACTGTGCGGCGCGAAGCGCACGTTGTGAGCAGTTTGGCCGAGTTTGCCGGGCGGGGGGGGGGGGGGGGGGGGGGGGGGGGGGGGGGCAGGGCGAGCGAAGCACAGCACCGCGTAATCCAGAACTTTCCCGTGGTTTCATCGCGCTCCGGCTGTTGACTGTTGGCCCGACAGGGATGCGCCTCGGCCGGACGCGCGCGCTCGGCGCGCCCGGCGGGCAATTTTTGCGCGCTGACTGGAGCTCGGACAGCGATTCCGATTCCGGGAGCGCGCTCCGGTCACATGCTGCGCGCAGATTTGCGCCCGTCGGCGATCGGCGGAGGCGCGTTGCGTGCCACTCTGTGCGCGCGCGCACGCACGCACGCACGAGGGGCGGCCATGGCGCGCGGCGCGGCGCCGGGACAGGTGTCGACGAGCGTGAAGGGCGGCGGGCCGGGACCGCGCATGCAGGGGAACGCGCCCGCGGGCGCCGTGCAGAAGTGCGTGCGCGCGCGACTCTCCTCCCCCCCCCCCGCGCGCGCACGCGTGGCAGCACGCGGCTCGCAGCGCGCAGAACGAGCGTGCGAGCGAGCGCGTGCGTGTGTGGGAGCAGTTGGCGGTGGGCCGATCGGCGCTCGCGGCGCCGGCTGGGGCGGCGGCGCCGTGCTAGCGGCGGGGGGGGGGGGGGGGGGGGGGGGGGGGGCTTGGTGAGGGCAGCGAGGAGGGTGGTCGGGCAATGCTTGGGGACGCTGCGCCAGCCTCGCGTGTGCATGGGGCGCCCAGGCGCACTCAAGTCGCTGCAGCGGTGGTGCTGTTAAGGGGCAACCCTAACAGGAGTGATGGAAAGCAACGGCGCTGATCGGCGCTGCGGGGCGCGCGCACGAGCGCGCGAGCGCACTCTCGTGCGAGCGCGGATGGGGGGAACGCGCGCCGCTGGCTGCCTCTGCGATGTGGAGCGCTGACCCATGTCGACGTCGGCGCCGCCCGCTCCGCGCTTGGGCCCATCGCCACCCACCTGCCGGGTGTCGCGCTGGCTCGCCGCTGGTGCCGCCGCTTCTGCCTGGCTCTCGCAGGCGCCGCGCCGGCGGTGGGCGTGGCAGCCAGGGAAACGGCAAGAACATGCTGCGCTTTTACACCGATGAGAGCCCGGGCCTTACAATCTCGCCAGTGACCGTGCTGGTGATGTCGCTGGGCTTTGTCGCCGGCGTGACGCTGCTCCACGTGATCGGCAAGTTGTACAGCTTGGGCGCCTCTAGCTAGCTTGGGCAGGAGCTCGTATAAAATGCGTGGGTGGGTCTACTCGAAGGCGATGCGCGTCTGTGGCTCGTGTGCGCAGACGTTCATCGGGACCCCGCGCGAGGCGACTCGCGCTCGCGCTCGGGATGCCTTCAGAGTAGCATCGTACAGAGAGTAGATTACAGGGGGGCGTGCGAGCACAGCCGACTAGTCTTCAAGCACCTTCGGCGCCCGAGTCCTCCTGGTCCTCCTCGCTCCCGCTGCCACTCACGTCGATGCCTAGGTCCTTGAACGTGGAGAGATCAATCTCTGAACCGCCATCGCTGCCATCGTCGTCCCCGGCGGAGTCCTCGCCGGCGGCGCCTCCCTCTGCGGACGCGCCCGGGGACTCGGCCAGCACGTTCATGAGCTCCTCCAGCTCAGTGTCGCGCCTCAGCCCGCCGTCGGTCACCTCCTCGGCCTTGCTATCGTCCGAGTTGCTCGTAGGTGAGATGTCCGACGCGGGGTTCGTGCTGATGCTGTGCACCGACGCTGACGCGCGGCCGACCATCTGGAAGGACATTTGGCTGCTCACCTCGCTGTCGCCGCGGCGGTGCGAGCCCGGCACCTCGAGCGGCTGCGGCAAGCCGGCAGGCGCCATCGCTGCCATGGGCGCGGCGCCCTCGGCGGCGACGGCGACACTGGCGCCTCCGGACGGAGGCAGCACCCGCGACGGATGAAGCGGCGGCTTGTCCGCGCTCGTACCGGCGCCCGCGCCTGCGCCCGCGCTTGCCACGGCGGGGCCATCCACTCGGCCCCTGTTTTCCAACAACGGGCCAGCGAGCGTGAAGTAGATCTTCCAGAATCTGCTCTCGGGTATGTGCTTCGGGCACAGCTCGTAGCGGCAATGATCGAGGCTGGGCTCCAGTTTGGTGATGAGCAACGCGTGTGTCTCCTGCCAGGGGCTTAGCCGCCACGATCTCCGGCTCTCCGTCTGCAACTCCGCCAACGGGAAATCGAGGAACGTTTTCACCGTGAGCGACTTGGCCAGCACGCGCAGCTCCGGGCTGATGCTGTGTTTCGCGAGATTGTCGTCGGTGAAGGACGCGCGCTCGTCGCCATCGGAGCTGCCCTCTGCGTCACGCGACAAGTCCTCCCTGAGCTCCTCAAACGCGGCGGTGGCCCTCTTCTTCGCCTCGAGCGCTCGTGTGCGCGTCGTCTGCAGGCGCTCGCGGGCAGTTGAAGGGGGAGGCGTGTAGCGCAGCCGCGGCGTCAGCCAAGGGCCAAAAGAGAAAGGCGCCACCGGTCAGTTCACTCCACTCTGGCCGGCGCGCTGGCCGGCGCGGCGCCGCACCTCTGCCACCTCCGCGGCCTCCGCAGAGAGCTTCTCCGAGAGCTCACCCGCCTTGGCTTTGGCCTCGGTGGCCAACTTCTCTGCCTGCAGCTTTGCTTTCTCCGCTTGCAGCTTGGCCTCGTTCGCCATCTCCTCGGCCTTGGCTTTGGCCTTGTCCCAGCCCTCCGACACGAACGCCGAGAACGCGCCCCACCCCGCGGCGGCTGCTTGACCCGCGGCGCCCGCGGCGCCCCCGTCCGCCATCGCTCGCGCCCACGGGTTGGCGCGCACTCGCTGCCTCGTTGGCTGCCTTGCCTCCTGTCCCTCCCTGTCTGTCTCTGCTCCCCCCCCCCCCCCCCCCCCCCCGGACCCTTCCCCCTTTCCCCCGCGCACCTGCGCGGGGGGCGCTTTGTGCCGCTGCCCCCCCTTTCCCCCTCACCCCAGCCCCCCCCCACCACCACCGCCACCCACGGCCGGCTCGCGGCCCTGGCGGACGGCTACAACCCCGGCGCGGAGCCGGGCCGAGCCCCAGCCGGGGCGGGGCCGCGCGAAGCCCGCTCGGGCTGATGATGAGGCTCGGTCAGGCAACGGCAACGGACGGACGTGGTGGGGGGGTAGGTAAGGGGGCACGGACAGACACACAGACAGACAGACAGACAGACAGACAGACAGACAGACAGACAGACAGACAGACAGACAGACAGACAGACATCGCCAGCAACGACGGCATTCTCGGCATTCTCGGATCAAACGCTGGGCCCCGCGCGCCCGCGCGCGCCGAAGAGAGGGGGAGAAGAAGGGAGGGGGGCGGCAAAGGAAGGGGAGAAACTTCGAAGAAAGGGTGGGGAGGGCGAGCGACGGGCACAGCGCGAGAAAACCAAAAAAAAAGGGGAAAAAAACGCCGGAGCGGGCGCGTTTTTGAGGCGGGCGCTCCGCGCGCGGCGGGGCGGGCGGGCGGAAGAAGGGTGGGTGGGTGGAAGGGGTGCCTGGGCCGGCGCCGGGCGTCGCGCGCAGCGAAGGGGCATCCACCGACACTCCACGACCACGACGAGTGGCGCCAACCAACCAACCAATGCCAACTCATCATGCCATGACGTGATTGAGGATGATGAGTGATGAGTGGAATGGACTCGGTTCGGCACATGCGCTCGTCACAGCCGGCCGGCCGCCCCAGCACGCAAAGCCGCGGAACCGTTCCGTTTCGGTGCGTTCGGTGCGCCGTTTGTGTTCCGAAACGGAACGGCGCCGCGGCGGCTCTGGCGCCCGAACGGGCCGATGTGACGTGGCGCCCGGCAACCCGTGGGCGCGACGACGGCAAGGGGGGGGGGGGTGGAGCCGAGAGAGTGGTCCACGAAGGTAGAACAGCGACGCGGCGCAGGGGAGGAGCGCACCCTCGCTCGGCGGGGCCGGCGGACGCGCGTGGAGGGCGCGCAAGCCCGCGGGCACGCGGAGGGGGACGCGGCGACGCCTCCCACGGGTGCGATGGCGATGGCAACGCCGAATGCGGAAGTCGAGGCAATACAGGGCGTGCCCTCACCGCATCTGCTCGACATCGGTGAGCGCATTGAGCTGCCTACGCTGAGCAGCATGGCGCCGGTGATGCCACCGCGGCGCTTGAGCGTCGGCACACGGTGGCGCAAGGCGGCCGCGGGCAGCGCCAAGCCGTCGATCGCGTCGCTGCTCCCGGCCGCCGTGCTCAAGCACCGCAAGAGGAGGAGTCGCGAGCCCTCGAAATCCGCGCTGTCGACCGAACGCTCCGGCACGACCGGCGCGATGGACGCTGTTGGCCCCCTGGAGTCGATCATGCGCGCCGAGCGCGCCAAGGACATCGAGAGCACGCGCAAGCAGCTCGCAGCTGCGCACGTGAGTGGGCGGTCGGCCGAGGAGGTTGCGGCCGAGGTGGATGCGCTCCCGTCATCGCAGCGCCAGGTCGTGCTTGCCACCATGCTGCACAACGAACGCGCGCTGCGTGGAATCGCGAACGCATGCACGCTCATGAGCTCCTCGCATGACATGACAGAGACCCTGACCAACGTCGCGCGTGCGACGCACGAGCTCCTCAAGCCCGCTGGGGGTGTGACCGTCCACGTGGAGGTTCCGCGCGGCAGTGCGACGGCCGGCGGTGCTGCCGGCGCCGACATGGAGCATGACCGCACGCTCAGCGCTAAGCTGATCGAGCACGCGCTACCCGCGGAGCGCGCCGGCGTCCATGCGCTGCACCCATTGCAGCAGCTCATCGCAAATGCCTTCAACGGCGAGGTCAAGGTGTCGCACAAGAAACGCATGGGGGAGTCCAGTCTCGCCACAAGGACGTGCGCGTATGTGTGCGTACCATGTGCGAGCCCTGCCGACATGGTCGCGCAGGGCCACTCGCCAGTGATTGCCGTGATTTTGCTCAACTTCGGCGAGGGCACGGCGGGAAAACAGGCGACGGAACAGCTCGATCATCAGATCCTTTTGTCGCTGGGGCGGCATGCAGGGACGTGCGTGGCCAACGCGCTTGCTAAACAGACGTAGGAGGAGCTCGCGCGCACGACTGCCACTCTTCTTAGCTTGACTCGAAGTGACGCACGCTCCGTTTGTACATAAGATTGCATCATGGTGATGGGCACAGAGCTGGGCGGGCCACAGCCGCCTCGTAGACGCGCTCAGAACAGACCGCCAAACAGCCCATTCTTCTTTGAGACGCCCCCCGCGAGGTCAGCTTCGAGCCTACTGACCAGGAACGCAGACGTCTCCTCTCCGAAGGCCTTCTTGTAGCCCTCCCTCTTGGCGCATCTGAGCGCATATGCCGCTGTTGCCGGCAGTTGCGCATAGCTTGCGTCACGAAAGAATTGCAGCACGTACAAGAGGTACGCCCCAACGTTGCAGTCGGCGGCGGAGAAGCCCGATGGCAGCAAGTAGGCGCCCTCACCTGCGGCCGCCAGGTGCGCCTCAAGCGCCGCGAGCGCGCGCGGAGGAGTCGCCTCCCGCACGCCTGTGTCGTACACTTTTCCGTCCGGCGTTTCCTGCGGGAGGGCGCGCGTCAGCCGCAGCGACCGAGTCGATAGGAGCGATGCGGCTCATGCACTACAGCACGCGCGCGCGCGCGCTCACTTTAAAGAGGACGGGGTCGAGCGTCGCGTTGGCGAACACCAACCACTTGGTGATGTCAGCGCGCTCTGCGGGCGTATCAGCGCCGCCGTATGCATCGGCAAGGTACGCAAGGATTGCTCCCGACTCGAAGAGCGCCACGTCGCCGTCGCGCAACGCGGGCACTTGTCCCATCGGATGCGGATTGGACGGATCGCGCGGCGCCGCCATCTCGAAGTCCACACCACACTCGTGCATGTACCAATTGCACAGCGGCGAGCGCGAGCCCTGCGAGCCGTAGAGCGTGACAGACGCTGTGGCGGCGGCGCGCCTCCCATGCGCCCCAGCCGCGGCGCGCTTGTGTGTCATTCCGCTCCTCTCCTGCTCGTCCTCCCCATCCTCGTAGTCCAACGCGCCCGCCCTGCGCGGCGATGCCCCGCCCCGCTGGGCGAGCCCCAGCAAGCGCCATCACGCCCCAGCCCGCCCTCCCACCGTGCGCAGTGTGGCCGCCCCGCCGGTGCGCAGTGCCCCGCCGCGCCGAGCGCGGCGCGTGAGCGTGAGCCACACACACACAGTGTGGATAGAGCTGCTCGACCTGCACCCTTCCGGCCGGGCCGGGCGCGGTAGTGTAAACCCTACCTCAAAACAAAACCCCGCTACCTCAAAACAAAACCCCGAAACGCACGCACGCTCGGTGCCGGTGGGCTGACTTGGACTTCGCGGACGCCACACTGCAGCGCAGCAGCGGCGCTCGCGCCCACCCGCGAGCGCGGGTGGCACCGGGCGGAAGGCGAGGTGTGTGGGGGGAGGACGGCGGCGGCGTCTGGGCCGCTGCGATGCGCCCGCGTGGCACGCGGCGCGGCCGCAGCATGGCGCGAGCGGCTGCGGCGGTGGTGCTCGCGGCAGGGGCGCTGGGCGCGACGATGGCCTTCCTGCACCATGTGCTGAGTGCTAGGGGGATGGGCGGGGCAAGGCTGGAGAGCCTGGCCCCGTCCGTGGCGAGGAGGGGGGGGGCTTCACTTGTGATCGCGAAGGCTGTGCACGCGGCCCTACCGCCTGTGCTGGCACGCGCGCAGGCGCCGCTGTGCGCGTCAAGGCCGCACGTGGAGCTCGACGGCGCCGTGGTGCAGGCGGGCGCGGGCCCCCGTGCCGCGGCGCCCGCTGCCAATGCCGGCGAGTGCTGTGCACGCTGCACGGCACATCGCGGCTGCAACGTATGGGTGTTCTGCAGGGAGGCGTCGTGGTGTGCTGGGCAGTGCTGGCTCAAGCAGGCGGAGGCAGGCACGAACCCGCGCAACGTGCGTGTGCGCGCGCAGGGCGAGAGCGTTCCTTGGGAAAGCGGCACGCTGGACAAGGACTGGATCGATCCGGCTCGCCCGCTGCCAGCTGTCGATGTGTCGATATCTGCAATCGCACTGCGCACCGCTCACGGTGACATCGTACTGCGCCTGATGCCGGATTGGAGCCTCCCGAGCGTCGACTACCTGCGCCGCATGGCCGCCGGACTGCCCACTCAGCATGACGTGTGCACGCAGTGCGAGTTTTATCGGACAGAGGTGCGTTGCACGATCCGCGATGGGTGCAGTGCATCACTTGGAAGTGTGCACATGATGCTTACGCGTGCGTGCGCGCGCACGGTCCGGGGGCTGGATGGGTCTCGCGATCTGCTGCGCTGCTTGCGCGCTCGGCAGCCCGGATTCCTCCTACAGGGCGTCCTGCGTGGCCTTGTTCCGGCAAACACCGTGACACAGAAGGGCCCGAAGCTCATGGAGCGAGGCGAGGTCGGCTGGGCGGGAGGAGGACCAGGTCCCGACTTCTTCATCTACCTCGGTGCTCGACCGGCAGCGCACTTCGGACACGACCACACGGGTACGTGTCCGTGCGCATGCGTGGCGCGCGTGCGCACGCATGTGCGCGCATTCGTGTGTGCGTGCTGACCCCCCGTCTCCACTGCCCAGTCTTCGCACGCGTCGCCGACGAGGCGTCCATGCAGCTAATTGAGCGTATCGTGGCGATGCCGAGCAGTACACCTGGCGGACCTAACACGATGCGATTCCTCGACGAGCGCCCGCAAATCACGGTGTTGCCGGCGAGCGTCGCAGCGTCGATTTGAGAGCAGCCCTCTGGCCGGCGCGCCTAAAAGTACCATATATACAGTGAGCAATCGATGCGAGGACGCAAGGCGTCGATGCGAGCAAGGCGTGCGCCGTCACCGCGTGTGCAATTGCGGGCGGGCGGGCGGGCGGGCATGCGGGCGTGCGGGCATGCGGGCGTGACGGCGTGCTTGCGGGCGGGCGGGCGAGTGTGCTGCTCGCGAGTGCTCATCCGTCAGAGCTCGTCCTTGGCGTCGCCCTTCTTGGCGTACCTCGCAGCGAGCTCTGCGATCTCTTGTTCCTTCTTGGTAGTTCGGTCCGAGCCCGCGCCGTAGAACATGGGCGCAAACGGCTCCATGTGCACGAACTTGCCGGTGCCAGCGCGCGCCTCCTGGGTGAACTTGCCGTTGTCCCACATGACGCGCCCGCGCGAAAGCGTGGTGACAACCTTGCCCTGGTACGCGCGCCCCTCGTACACGTTGGTGTCCATGCGCGAGTGGTGCGTCTTGGCCGAGATGACGTTCTCCGCTTCGGGGTCGATGATGGCGATGTCGGCGTCCGAGCCGGCCGCAATCGCTCCCTTCTTTGGATAGACGTTGAAGATCTTGGCGGCAGCGGTGGAGGTCACCTCCACGAAACGCGAGCGCGATATCTCGCCGGTGGAGACCATCTCACCCCACAGCACGGGCATGCGCTCCTCGAGGCCGTTGACGCCGTTGGGAAGGATGCGAAAGTCGTCGCGGCCGACGGCCTTCTGCGTCGAGTTGAACACTGCGTGGTCTGTGGCGACGAGGTCGAGAAGGCCGCCCGCGAGCGCGGCGCGCAGCACCTCGCCATCCACGGCGCGCTTGCGAATGGGCGGCGACATGACGTACTGCGCGGCGAGCGTAAAGTCCTCCTCCCACATCATCGACTCGTCGAGGACGAGGCCCGACGTGACGGGCTCGCCAATGACGCGCTGGCCGCGGCGCTTGGCGGCGATGACCTCGTCGGCGGCGCCATCGCTCATCACGTGCACCACGTACAGTGGCGCGCCAGCGAACTGCGCCAGACGCAGCGCGCGCCCGGTCGCCTCGGCCTCGAGCACCTTGGGCCTGCTGAGCGCGTGGCCCGCCGGGCCGGTCACGCCGCGTGCGATCATCTCGGCCTGGCCAACGGCGACCGCATCGCCGTTCTCCGCGTGCACCATGGGCAGCGCGCCGCTGGCAGCGCATTGGCGCAGGCCCTGCACCAGCTGCTCGTCGTTCACCATGAGCGCCCCCTTGTACGCCAGGAAGAATTTGAACGAGTTGACGCCCTCCTTCTCGGCGAGCTCGGCGAGCTCGGCGGCGACGGTGTCGTCCCAGCTCGTGACGGCCATATGGAAGCCATAGTCCATGACGGCCTTCTTGGCCTTTTGGTGCCACTCGGCCAGGCCTTTCTTGAGGGAGCCGTCGACGGGCAGCGCGAAGTCGACGTGCATGGTCGTGCCTCCCGCGAGCGCGGCGAGGTGACCGCTCTCGAAGTCGTCGCAGGCGACCTGGCCCATGAAGGGCATGTCGAGGTGAGTGTGCGGGTCGATGCCGCCGGGGACGACGTACATGCCTGTGGCGTCGATGACCTTGACGCCGCGGGTGGCACGCGCAGCGGTGGTGGCCGCCTCGCCGACGGCGGCGATCGTCTCGCCGTCGATGAGCACATCGGCCACGCGCTCACCGTCGAAGTTGACGACGGTGCCGCCCTTAATGAGCGTCGCCGCGTCGGCGCCCAGCGCATGCGCAGACACGCCGAGCAGCACCACGGCAACGCAGCGGCGAAGTCCTCGCACTGGACCCATGACTCGGCCCGGACCGTCCACACCCGAGCGCACGGTGTGCGCGGGGGGACGAACGGGGGAGTGGGTGGGTGGGGTGGGGGGAGTGGCAGAGCGTGTGGGCCTGAAGGTGTTGGTTGGTGGGGCGCCGGTGTGTGTGTGTGGAGGGGAGCAGGGGGGGACTTGCCCGCACGCGTCCGCTGCTCTCGCGCGCGCGGCCGTTTCGCCGCGCACCGATTTTCGCGGAACGCATTTCGCCGCGCTGTACGCCGCGCTCGCGCTCCCCGCCCCCATCGCCCGGCACCCGCCGCCCGGCCGCGCTCGCGGAAGGGGCGGCGCTCCC
>RQSC01000011.1:299324-316078 GCA_013416795.1 Prasinococcaceae sp. CCMP 1430
GAGGGGGCGTACCAGGGGAAGGGGTGAGGTGGAGTGGAGGTAAGACGAGCGGGGGAGGGGGGAAGGGAGTGGGGGGCATGTCGCAGAGCGCGCATGAGCGTTTCAAGCGCGCGGCAACTGCCGCGCGCGCGGCAGCCGCGCTCGGCGGCGCGCAGCGCTACATCGACATGGACGGCGGGGACGTAGCGGAGGTGCTCGACGGCGCTCCCTTCGACGCAGACGCGACGCCTCGATCACTCAGGCAAAGGAGACCACCGCAGCTGGAGGGCGCGCCTGAGACCCGGACGGGCGTCGCTCAGACGCACGCCAAGCTTCGGAGGATGGTGCGTGGCGCCCGCGCAGCCAGCGCCGGCGCGCCGCTGCACAGTGTGCAGCTCGGAGGGGCGCGGGCGCACGCGCGCTTCCGCCGCCAAGGTGGGCCCTGACGCGCGAGAGTCACCGCGCCATCGCCACTCCGACCAGGCCGACTTCCAGTGCCACGACTACGATCCCCCCGACAACGACGTGCAGGCCGAGGTCCTGCGCGGGCGCACGCTCAACACGTACAAGACCATCGAGGGACTGAAGTGGGTGTACAGCGCGATCATCGGCGTGGTGATGGGCGTCATCGCTTTCTCGGTCGACAGCGTCATCGAGCACATCAACGAGGTCAAGTTTTCCACGCTGCGCAGCCTCGTGGAGCGTGGCGAGAACGCCGGCGCATTCATGACCTACCTCCTGATGTGCCTGGTCTTCGCCACGGTGGCGGGCAGCATGGTGAGCTACGTGGAGCCGCTGGCGGCGGGCTCGGGCATCCCCGAGCTCAAGACGTACCTCAACGGCGTGCACCTGCGCGGTCTGCTGCGCCTAAAAACGCTGCTCGCCAAGGTGGGTGGCATCGTGTTCTCCATCTCAGCAGGGCTGATCGCGGGCAAGGAGGGGCCCTTCGTGCACGGTGGCGGCCTGGTTGGGGGTGGCATCTCCGCGATGGGATCGCGCGCGCTCTCGTTCGCGCTGCCGTCGAAATTCGCCACCTACTTCCGCAACGACGCCGACAAGCGCGACTTCGTGGCCATTGGCACAGCCGCGGGCGTTGCGGTGGCCTTCAGCGCGCCAATCGGCGGCATGCTTTTCACCATCGAGGAGGGCGCGAGCTTCTTCTCGCAGCGGCTGCTGTGGCGCTCGTTTCTGGCCACGTGCTCGGGCGTCTTCACCGTGCACTGGCTCAACCAGCTCAAGTGGGACGCGAGCGACTTCCTGCTGGCGCGCTTTGGCACGCACAGGGACTTCGGGCTCTTTACCGACGACCAGGCAGGCTACTCGGGGATCTTTTGGTGGTACGTGTGGGAGGTGCCCATCTTCGTGCTGATGGGGGCGGCAGGCGGGCTGATGGGCGCAATGTTCATACGCGCCAACGTGCGCATCACCGTGTGGCGGCAGCGCTTCATTCCCGTCTCGTGCAGACACAGGCGGCTGCTCGAGGTGCTCGTGGTGGCTGGAGTTACCGCGCTGGTGGCCTTCAGCGCGATGGCGATCAGCCCGTGCGCTCCGTTGCCGCCCGCCATCGCGCGCTTCATGGCGGACCCGAACGCGACGGCGTCTGTCATCGGCGCGGGCAACCGCTACGAGTACGACGAGAAGACCCTCGCGGACATCGAGGCATTCTACCAGCCGTGGATGTGTCCCGAGGGCACGTACTCGACCAACGGGCAGCTCTTCGCCTCGCCGCTGAGCCACTCGCTCAAGTACCTCATCCACCTGGGCGAGGTCGCCAAGACCTCGGAAGACGAGGGCGTGCACACCTTCCACGTGGGCTCGCTGTTCACCTTCTTTGTGCTGATGTTCTTGCTCATGACGTGGACGTACGGCATCGGTGCGCCCGCGGGGCTCTTCGTGCCCTCGCTTGCGGTCGGCGCCGCCTTCGGCCAGCTGGTTGGGCGGGGCGTCATGTATGCGGCCGAAGCCGACCACCTGAGCGAGAACATCGATCTACACACGTATGCGGTGGTGGGTGCGGCGGCCATGCTCGGCGGCGCCACGCGCATGACCATATCCATCACGCTGCTGGTCATGGAGACGACCGGCGCTATGGAGCTGATCATCCCGCTCATGCTCTCCATCTTCACTGCCAAGTGGGTGGGCGACCGCTTCGGCCATGGCATTTACGACGCCCACATTCACATCCGGGGAGCGCCCTTCCTCGAGGAGCACGACGAGACAGGCTTCCCCATCGCCGACAAGCTCAGCGCCGGGGAGGTGATGGCGCAGAAGATGATCACCGTGCGCCCCGTCATGCAGGTAGGCGACCTCGTTGAGATCCTGCGGACGTGCCAGCACTCGGCCTTCCCGGTGACGGAGCGCCCGCAGGAGAGGGCCGGCGAAGAGGTGGAGCTGCTGGGGCTCGTCATCAGACCCATGCTTCTCAACATCCTGCACCGTAGGATAGCCTTCGACGCGCCGGACGTCGGGACGGGCAGGCCCGGCGCGTCGGACGCGGAGGCGTCGCAGAGCCCGGGAGCTGGCCGCCGCGCCGGCAGGCGCGCCTCGCTGTTCAGCTCCAATGACGAAAGGGACAGGCTGCTCGAAGCGCTCAAGTCCATCCCTTTCAAGCCCCCGCACGCGGAGGACCTGGTCCTTCAGGGCCACGAGCTGGAGTGCACCATCGACCTGCGCCCTTTCATGCAGCGCCACCCCTTCGTGGTGCCTGCCGACGCGCGGCTGTCGCGCGCCTACCGCCAGTTTCGCACGCTGGGCCTGCGGCACATGTTCGTGGCGCCCGAGCGCCCGCGCATCGTGGGCATGCTCACGCGCAAGGACCTCATCCTCGAAAACGCGCAACTCACGCTGCTGGAGAAGGCCGCCGATAGCGCCAAGTCGGGTGTATCGTCGAGCTACGACCTGCCCTTCGTGCCGTACTACCAAAACACGGAAGGCGACAGACACAGGAGCCGCTCGTACGGCGGAGAGGACGACACGGAGGGCTTCGGGGGGCTGAGCGGGGCGCGCGCGCGCTCGCGAGGCGGCGGCGGCGGCGGGAACAGGCGCGGGAGCGGGGAAGTCGAGGGCATCAGGCTTCAGGAGTTCTCCGACGTCGGGGCATCGTCGCTCGCCAACGTCGACCTCTAGACCGTTAAACGTCCTGTAACGTGCATGCGCCTACTCACGGCGTGGCGTGGGGTGGGGTGGGGTGGGGGGCAAGTCCACAGCGAGTCGCGAGCAGCGCCCGTGCTGGACGGGCGCGCGCGCTTTGGGCCCCGCGCCTTGCCATCGATTGCATGCCCAAATTACACGGCAGCGAGCGAACACATTTCTACGCGCGCAGAACGCCGGCGACTGAGGTGCTATCCATCAGAAGGCAGCTGCGCGAGGAGTGGTGCACATGGCGCGGGCCGCGCGTTACCGGTTGTTGTTGTTCAGAAGCACGCTGGTGTGGATGCTCCTCATGGCCTGCGGCTGCGTCGGAGCTACCCCAACGCCCCTGCTGATTGGCACCCTGCCGCCGTGCTGCTGCTGCGCGTGGTGCTGGGCAATCAGCACCCTCTCCTCCTCGCGGTGGCGGTAGATCGCCGCCGTGCGGCGCAGCTCCTCGTTCTCGCGGCGCAACATCGCGTTCTCGCTCTCCTTCAGCGCCAGCTGCGTCGCGAGCTTCTGCGCCTGGGAGACGGCGGCCGATTGCTTTTGGCGCGCGCGCCTGTTCTGAAACCAGGTAGACAGCTTGCTCTCGCTGAGGCCGAGGGTCTCGGAGAGCAGAACCCTGTCGGCGGGAGAGGGCCGCGGGCTCACCTCGAAGGCGGCTTCGAGTCCCTTCACTTGCGCGTATTCAAACTTGGTGCGGTGGTTCTTGCGCGCCTTGCCGCCCCTGCCCTTCTTAGCACCCTCGTGGTTCTCGGCCGTGCCTGCCGTGGCAGTGCCGCCGTCGCTCGTCGCTGAGCCACCGTCCTTACTGTTGGTGTCCTGCTTGGTGCTGGCTGCGGCATTGCCCCCGCTGTTTTTGACGGCCTTGGCCTCCGAGTGCGCCAGCTCGTTGCCGCCGCCGGCCGCTGTCTGCCTGCCGGTGACGGGCTTGTCGCGCCTTGGATCGCGTCTGCTGGAGGCCCTCTTCGGGGTCGGCGGGGAATTCTCGGCGTTGATGATCGCCTGTTGCGCGGCGCGCGCGGCGGCGTGCGCAAGCTCGCTCGGGACGCCAGCATCATGATGTACGGCGGCCGTAGTCTGGAACGCCCGCGGTAACGCAAAACCCCCGTTTCCCATGTTGGCCGGCGAGAATCGACCGGGTGGCACAGCAAAGTGGGGTGGGGGCGGGGGCGGCAGCACCGACGCGCCTGCGGCGGGTGCCTCGCTGGCGTAGGGGACGTGGTCTGGCGCGGCACCCTCTCCCGCCGTCCCCGCGTCTGGGTCGGTCTCGCCCTTCCCTTGGTTGCGAGTGACGGGTGCGTTGGTGTCCATCAGGCACATGCACCCGTACGCTGTGACCCAATAGTCACGCCCGTGCGTTCGCGCGCGCGTGTGAAGGGGGTGATGTGCACAGCAAGTTAGAGCGGGCCACCCCCGACACATTAGGGTGCCAAAAAACGCGGCGATTCTCGAGCCGCCCACGCGCGCTGCGATGCTCCCGTGCGGGATGGCACAGCCGAGCGGGCAAAGACGGGCGGAGCGCTCGCCAGATGACGCATGACGCTCTGGGCGCGCTCGCGGTGGCACTGCCGGAGCTCTGGCAGCACGCTCAAGGTGCTTTGCGCGCTCGCGCGCGCCCGCCGGCCCGCGCGCCAGTGCGGCCGCGCAAAAAATGGCAGCGCGCGCGCGTGGCCGAGCTCTTGCGGCTGCACAACGCAGATGGGTGCGGCGCGCCTGAAGGGCTGCGGCGCATGCAGGCGCTTTCCCCCCTTCCCCTCGTTTCTCCCCCCGCCCGCCCGCGCGCGTCCTCACCTCTGCGCCCGTCTTAGCGCGTCCTGCCGCGGCAGGGGTCACAGCGTCGGGGGATGTGCGGTGGGGGGAGGCCCGCGAGGCGCGCGGTGTGGCCCGCGCCGCCCAATCGGCGCGAAGTTGTAACATGCGCGCGCGCGCCCGCGCGCCGGCGGACCTTCTTGCCCGAAGGATTCGGCAACGAGGCACCCGCGCGCCGGCGCGAGCGCGCGCCCCCGGCGGCGCCGCGGATCGCGCTCACGGCCGCGTGATCTCTCCGATTTTTCTGGCGCCGAAAATGATTGAAAAGATCATCATCGTGCGGCGCATGGCGGGCGTGTGCGAAATGCACGCCGGAATTCCGCGGATTTCACACGTGCGGACGAGGGTTCGTTCTGTGGGCGCATCGTCGACTCTTTGACGACCGCGGGCAGCTGCGACGCGGTTTGCACGAGGCACGGTTGCGAAGCGCTCCGAAGTGCTCTGTGGGGGACCACTAAGGCGCACTCATTGCGTGCGCGCACTGAGTGGCGCGGCGCCCCGTTTTGCCGGCGCGTGGCCCCGGCCGGGGGGGCGCGTATGCGCGTCTGGGCGCGCGGCGCGCGCNCACTCCGTGTGCGTCGCGGCGCGCTCTCGGCAACCGCCTCGCCGTCCTTGCCGCCCACCCCCTACCTCCGGTCGGTGCAGCGACGCGCCGGGGCTCACCGCGGGCGGCCGCGTCTCTCGGCGCGCGCGCCCCTCGGCACGCGCGTGCGTACCGCCGCGTCGCCATGTCCGACGATGGCGACAAGAAGATAGATATGGCCGACATCTTCGGCGACTCGGACTCGGACGACGACGGAGCCGCGGCGCCAGACCTGGGGGCGGATGGCGGGGAGGACGCCGAGCAAGTGTTGGCTGAGCTCGCGGACTCCGACGACGATGGTGCCGGCGCCGCTGGCGCCGGCGCGGGCGCTGCACCGCGCGCCGCGGCGCCGCCCATCGAGTTTGACGCGCCATACGAGCCCAACCCTAGCGCGGACGAACCCGGTGGCGGCGACCTCTCGCTCGCGCGCCTCACGAACGTGATCGCGTTCGAGGAGAACCCGTTCGATGCGGACACCTTCGAGAAGGAGGAGGAGGTCGTCATCGACCCCGAGACTGGCGCGCAGCGCATGCGCCTGCGCTCGACGAACGTGGTGCGGTGGAGGGTGAAGGTGCGTGCGCCGCGCCGCCCACGCTCCTGTGCCCAACCTCGTGAGAGGAGGATGCTTGGCCGCTGAAGCCACAGCGTGACTGCGCGTGCGTGTGTGTGCGTCACGAACCTGGATCGATCGCGTACTTACGCTCTTGGCGCATGCGCCCTGCCGCCGTGCCTCGCAGCCGGGCGAGAAGCCGGGCGAGAAGCCGAGTATCGAAAGCAACGCGCGGATGGTGCGCTGGTCCGACGGGACCACACAGCTGCTGGTGGGCGATGAGGCGTTCAACGTGACCACCAATAGCATCGTTGGCGAGCACAACCACCTGTTCTTGCGCACGGCCACCGTGCTCACCGCGCGCCCGCCGCTCGCCGCCGCCCGCGCCTCGGTGGCACAGCGTGTCGATGCCGAGAGCGTGGCTGTGTCGATGAAGTACAGTACAAAGTCTGATCGCACACAGTAGCTATATCCATAAGAAGGAAGCGCCGCCAGCCGGGCGGCACTGCGCGCCCGGCGCGCGCAAGGGCGGGGAAAGGGAGGGAAAGGGGGCCGTGACCGACCGGGACGAAAGAAAGCCGACCCGCGCGCGGCAAGGCCCTCCGTGGCCTCCAGCTCGCCCGCCTGGGCGGGCGCCCAGCCGGCCGGCCGGCCGCCAGCCAGTGCCTGCGCCTGGCCGCCTCAGCGCGCGCGGCGTTCACAGCTCCGCGGCGATTCTGCGCACGCCTCTTTTTCCCCCGGCATTGCGCAAAACGATGAGCTGGCAGGCTTACATGTGCGTGGCCTAGAGGGTGGGGCGGGCGCCGCGCTCCCCCCCCGCTCTCTCGTTCTCTCTCTCTCTCGCTCGCTCGCAGAGAGCGCTCGCCTGCGCGGTGCTGACGCGCCGTCGTCGCCGTCGAATCGCAGCGACCAGCTCCTGGAGGGAGGGAACGTGAGGCGCGCGTGCATCTGCGGCCTCGGCGACGGGCAGCCATGGGCGACCAGCGCGGGGGTCGGCGTCACCCCGGATGAAGCGAAGGACCTCGTGAAGGGCCTGGGTGCGTAGCGGCGTGGCTCTGGCGGCAACACTGGGTGCCCTGCGGTCGCAGCGCTGCGTGTCACTCCGGTCATGCGTCTCTGCTGCGCGATGGCGCCGGCGCTGACGTCCTGCGACTCGCAATCAACGTCGCGCGCGCGGGCGCCCCACCGACGCCCGGGCGTGGACCACCTCCGCCTCGTGCAGACGACCACGCGCTGGTGTACGCGAACGGGGTGCACGTTGAGGGCAAGCGCTACACAGTCGTCAGCGCGGGCGACCACGAGCTCCACGCCAAGTCGGGCGCGGCGGGCGTGCTGGTGGCTCGCACGTGCCTGGCGCTCGTGATAGCGTTCTACGACGCCGAGCAGCGCGCCGAGAGCTGCAACGCCACCCTCTTGGCGCTCACCGACTACCTGCGGTCGTGCAGCTACTAGAGGAGAGAGGACGGACGCACTGCGCGTACAACGAGGGGGGTGACTCTCGTCCCTCCTCGCCCCTCCGTGTCGACGTTGGTACCCTGGATCTCGTGGATGTGTCGCACACCCCCGAGGCTGGAGAGCGAGCTGCTCCAGCGAGCGCCTTCTCTCTCGCGCGAGAGAGGGCAAGCGAGCGCGAGCGCGAGCGCCTCCGCCTGAGCCCGCGCCGTTCTCCCGAGCACACACCGTCATGATGGTTGTCTACTAGCTAGTACTACTGTATTTGTACTGCGGACAATCAAAATGCGTGCGCGCGCGCCGCGCCCCCCCTCGAATCCCTCCTTCCTCAGCTTTGGCTCTGGGTCGCATCCGCATCCGCCGCATCCGCCGCCCTCCCCAACCGCTCGACCCACTCGTCTCGCAGACCCTCTCAAGCAATCAATACCATCCGCATGGTATCATCGATCGATGGTACCGTATCGCCCTCTTCTCGCGCTCGCTGCTGCGCTGCTGCGCGCTGCGCCCGCCCGCCCGCGCGGCGGCGGCCAAGCGGCTGTTGCTGTTGCGTTGGGGCAGGCGCGGCGCGGCNAAGGGCACGCGGAAGTGCGGCGGTGCCGTCGCCGCGGCGTCGCCTAAACCCTAACGCGCCGCGCCGCGCAGCCCCCCTCCCCCCCCCTTTCCTCTCCCCCGTCCACCCACCCTCCCTCCGCCGGCGATGGGCGCGCTGCGCGACTTCGCCGTGTCGTGGGCGCGCGCGCGCCGCGACGACCTCGAGCGGCGCCTGCAGCAGCACGCCCACGACGCCGCACGCACGCGCGTGCCGTTCGGCGCGCCGAGGCTCGTCAAGGGATCACACAGGGTCGCGAAGATCATCTCCGCGCTCGCACCCGAGCACCACGCGCGCAAGACGACCGCCGCAGCGGCCGCGGTGACGGCGCGAGCGGTGGCGCAGAAGCGCCGCGCCGCCTCTGGGACCGCCTCGGGGGGCGCCGCGGCGGCTGCGAGCGGCGCTGGCCGCGGCGGCGCGGCGGACGCGGGGCCCGCGTTCGTAGCCTCGGGCGACGGGGAAAAAGGCGAGGACGAGCCGCTGTACGCGAGCCAGCTCGCGCGCTGGCTCCGCCCGCTGGTGATTGGCGCCGTGGGCTTCTCCGGCCGGGCGTGGCTCACCGTTTTCAACCGCTTCGAGGCACACGGCACCGAGCACCTCCTGAGGGCCCTGCACGAGCGACCCGCCGGGACTCCGCTCATGACGGTTAGCAATCACGTGGCTGCCCTGGACGACCCCTTCATCCCGTCGACGCTGGTGCCCGCAGAGCGGCTGCTCACCGCCGACCGGATGCGCTGGACGCTGTGCGCCGCCGAGAACTGCTTCCGTACCGACTTCACGCGCTGCTTCTTTGCGGCGGGCAAGGCCGTGCCCGTCGAGCGCGGCGCGGGCGCCGACCAGGCCGGCATGCGCGAGATGCGCGACCGCCTCGCGGACGGGGAGTGGGTGCACATCTTCCCGGAGGGGACTCGATCGCGGGACGGCGGCGCCACTCTCACGCGCGCCAAGCGCGGCGTGGGCTGGCTCGCGGACGCCGCCGAGCGCAAGGGCGGCGTGGCGCCGCTGATCGTGCCGTACGTGCACGACGGCATGCAGCACGTGCAACCGCGGCGTACAAAGGTGCCGCGCGTGGGCAACACGGTGAGGGTGCTCATGGGGGAGCCGATCGACGTGTCCGACCTATTCGAGGAGAGGAGGGAGAGGGAGCGAGCGGCCGCCAGGGCGAGCGAGGCGGCACGCGCAGGAATGAGTCGCGCCGGCACACAAAGGAGCGGCCTCGGCGAGGGTGGCGACGACGGCGCGACGGCGGCGGCCGCCGCACTGAGCGCTGAGGCGATGCGCGCGGCCGACCTCGCGCTGCAAGATGCCATCGCCACGCGCTGCGACGCGGCGATGCGCGTGCTGCACGAGCGGCTGCACTGTGGACTCGAGGCTGAGGCAGGGGCGTCGGCCTGGCGCACGGCCGTGCCCGAGGGGGTATGGGAGCGCACACTGCCTGATCAGGCGGGGGCGGCCGCATGGGCGGGGGCGGCAGCCGCCGCGCCCGCGCGCACGCAGTCGCACGCGCAGCAGCGACGCCGCCTGGTGCAATGGCAGTGGCAGCAGGACATCAAACACCTCGTGCAGCGCCAGAGCATGCACCTGGACAACTACGCGGAGTCACCATGGACACACGCCCGCTCGCTGCTCGCCTGGGGAGCACCCACGCCGTTCGCGGCGACGGCGCTCTCAATGGGCGGGGCGCACGCGCGGCCGCGGCTGTCGCTCTGGCGGGCGCTCCTCGAGGAAGGGGTGCTGCCTGAGGGCGGCAGGACACTCGCGTCCCTGCTCGACGCGCCTGGGGCGACCGACGCGGGAGCCACCATCGCACTCGCACCGCCAAGCGCCGCCATGTAAAGTATCACTTTTGAACGCTCCATGCCGCTTTGAGAGCTCTGTCCTCGGGACACGCCGTCGGCCCACGCGAGCGCTCCGCCAGAGCGCGCGCTGCCGCGCGCCGCGCGCGCGACGCGCGCGAGCGCGCGCGCTGCGTGGCGCGTCACCGGCCAACGATGCCGTCGTGCCCCACCCAGCCGCGGCCGCAGCCGCAATGCAAACGGCACCTGCTTGGTCGCGGTGGTGGCTCTTCGAGGGGCGCAAGCGCCGTTCTCGACGCAAGCGAGGCTTGCGTTGGCGGCGCCCTGCACGTGCTTGGCCCCGTGCTCGCGTTGGTCGTCGCGTGCATAGCAACGGGCGCCGCGCTCACCTGGGCGACGGACGTGCTACCGTGGTATGCGTCCAACCGTGGCACCCTTGCGGCGAGCGTGCAAGCCGTGGTGGCGCTCATGATGCTCGCTGGCACGCTCACGAGCTACGCGACGGTCTCGCGGACGCCCGCGGGTGTCGTGCCTGAAACGTACCGTCCTCCGCTGCGGGTGCGCCTCGCGGCGCAGAACGATGGGAGGGAGGCGTACGCGCCGTACTGGTGCCACGAATGCGAGCGGTTCCGTCCCAAGGCCGCTGCGCACTGCGGTGCGTGCGGCGTATGCGTCGCGCGCCACGACCACCACTGCCCGTGGATCAACAACTGCGTGGGTGCGCGCAACCACGCGGCCTTTCTGCGCTTCCTGCTCTGGACTCAAGCGAGCGCTCTCTACGTCACCGCCGCCACGACGCCAATAGTGGAGCACAGCGTTCGCGGTGGGGTGGCTGCAATCGCGCGCGCTGCGATCACCTTTGGCGGGCCCGGCGTCCACGTTCGACGCAGCGCAGCGACGGCGCCCCTCGGCGCGTTCGTGCTCGCGTGCGCGCTCGGCGCTGCGCTCGCGCTCTTCATTTCGGTGCACCTGTTCCTGGCGTGCACAAATCAGACGAGCGCGGAGTTCTCTGACAACAAGGAGGAACGGCGGAGAGCCAAGGTGAGACTGGGGACGGAGCGCCAGAGGCCGTGCGCTTCGATGCGTGCGCGTGCGCGCGGGTGAGCGCGCGCACCTTGCCACCCATCGCTCGTTTGCGAGGCCACGATCGTCGCCCCACAGCCGTCTGGCTGCGCTGACCCCCTGCGCGCCGTGCGGGGCGTGCGCCTGCCTGTGCGCGCTTGTCCCCATGGCCCTCACACCCACGCCCGCAGCTGAAGGGTGAGGACGCATGGGTGAATCCCCACGATCTCGGCAGCGTCTGGAAGAACCTGGCGTCGACGCTCGGCGTGGACCCGCGGGCTGCGACGGTGGCGGCGGTCGCATGGGCAGCGGTCTGGCCGCTAGCTGAGCCGGGCAGGCACGGGGAGGCGGATCGCGCCGTGGCAGAGGACGCACGCACACACGACGGTGTGGCCGCCCTCGACGCGGTCGTTTAATACATGCATCTAATGACCTCGCTGCGCGTCCGCCCCGCCATTGCAGTGGCCGGTGCAGGTGTGTCACTGTGTCATATCGTGCGATTACGTTGGCGAGTCGCAAGCACAGCGCAGCTGAGCCGCATGGTCGTTCACTCCTCACAGGCGGCGTCTACGTTCGCATCGCCATCTGTGGCACCGCCAGCCGCCGCAGCTGCGGCTGCGGCGAGGGCATCAATGATGCCCGGCGGCACCGGCAGCGCGGGTGATGCGGCCGCGGCCGCAGCCGCTGCACCTTCACCGCTGCGCGCGCGCACGAGCGCGATGGCCTCCTCTCTCGCACGCGCCTCGAGCCGTGCCCTGCGCGCCTCACGCGACCGTGCCATCGCGGCGGCCTCTGCCTCGGCCTCCGCGCGCTCAGCGGCTGCGAGAGCGCTTTCGCAGCCGCTGAGCGCCGCGACAGCGGCTGCGATAGCGCGCGCATCCTCTGCCTCGGCCCCAGCAGCTGCGAAGGCGCGGTCCTGCGACTCTGACGCATGCTCAGCTTCCTCTGAGCAGGAGCGGCGCGCTTCTTCGCTGTCACCCGCAGCCACCTCGTCCAGAGGAATGCCATCGTCGACTTCCACATCGGAGTCAGCTGGCGGGGATTGTGCCGACTCCGCGGTGGACAGGTCCTCATTCGGCACGGCCGCCTCTACCCCAGCAACGTCAGTTGCGTCATCTACCTGCACATCTTGCGAGCACCGCTGGCCTGCAGACTCGTGCTCGTGCTGGCCCCTTGAGACCCTGCTAACGAGCAATTCGAGCTCGCCGAGCGTCTCGCGCAGCGTAGCGGTGGTGTCGAAGACGGACGCTTCTCCGTCCGAGACGTAGCTCGCCACCGGCTCCTCGGCGCGCGACGGCTCTTCGGGCACCGTACCAGACGCAGCCGGCGCCTCCTGGCCGACACACATCTCGGCGTCCGGGGGAATGTCAATTGCGGGCGCCTCATCGTCCTCGCCGCCGTGAGCAGGATTGGCCACCTTGTCAACGAGTAGCTCGAGCTCGCCCAACGTGCTCTTGAGACGATCGAGATCGAAAGAGTCATCGACGTCGGCGGACGTGACCGCCAAGACGTGCTGGCCCTCGCCCCCACGTTCTTCCCGCTCCTGTTGTTGCCTGTACGCCGCCAGGCGCTCCACTCGCTCCTCCGCCTCAGACAGCACACGCGGGGCTGGCAGCGCATCGCATGGGACCTCAGCCGGCCCGTGCGCCTCCCCGTGCGCCTCCGCGGGCTGGCTGGCGCTCCTTGCCGCATCGTCCTGCCGCTCTTCCAAGTCCCCACGCGCAGCGCCACCGTCCGGCAGTGGCTGCTGCGCGTGCTCCTGGCCGCCCTCAGCATGGCTTTCGTCCGCACGAACATCGAGCCCAGCGGCGCCTCCAGTTCTGTCGATGGCGCCGCCTTCCATCTGAGCGTTGTTACTCTCTTCCGCGCTGGGTCCATCCTTTGCTTCGAGTTGCAGCTCCACACGCGCCTGGCCGACGTTCACGCCCCTCCGTGAGACGACGTCGTACCACGCAGCGTGCGCGCCGGGCGCAGCCACGGTACGTAGCGGCACCGCCGCCGTGCCGAGCCACATGTCTGTGGCGTCGTCTGACTCGCGGATGCCCTCGGTTGCCCAAAGCTCGAGCAGCGCGCAGTGGCCCTCAATGGCCGTGCGCAGGCCAGCCTCCTCGGAAAGGCACAGAACCTCCTCGTGCGCTACGTCCACATCACCCTCGCAAGCCTCGGCGGTGCGCGTGGTGAAGGGCGCAAAGCGGCCCTCGAGCGACGCGTCATGCGCGAAAGCACTTCCACGCACGCGCACGCGCGAGCGCGGTCGTCCCGCAGCGGAGCGGCACAGCGACTCAGGCAGCCCGCGCAGCGAGAGCACACGCAATCGCAGCGTGGCGCCCTCGAGGCACGGCAGCGGGCCGCGGGCGCAGCGCGCCGCCTCGGCCTCGGCACGGAACCGGCGGTGAGCGAGCAGTTGCGCGGGCGTGGGCCGGTACGCCACGCGCACGTGCAGGCTCGCCACATCCCAGTCGATGCCCGACGCGCCCTCGTCGGTGCCCGCCGAAACGAGCGGCAGCGCGTACGACGCGGGGCCCAGCGCGGCTTCGGCCGGTGCGAGTTTGGTGACAGTGCTCTCACTCCCTTGCGCGTCACCCCCACCCTCGCCGTCCTCCGCGCACGGACCATCCAAAATGGAAGAGCGCGTTGAGCGCCTGCCCGCCACTCCCACCGTTTCGAGACGACCGAGCGTGAGGCGCTCGAGCTCGGCCGTGAGCAGTGCTGCGGTGGCGACGATGTAGTCGCCGAAAGGCGCCTTGCGCCACACCTCGAAACGCACGTGGCCGGCAACCGCAGCGCGAGCGGCGTGCACCGCCGCCTGCAGCTCGCCACCGTCGTCGAAGGGATCGCGACCTTCATCGGCACGCGCCGTATGCCTGCCCGCCACCTCGGCCGCGCGCCTCTCGATCCTGGCCCCAAAGCCGTCAAGCACGTCCTCGCCGTGCGCCACCTCGAGCGCATGGGCTGCAAACGCATTGAAGCGAGCGGCTGCGCCGTGCCTAGCGATGACCGCCTGCGAGTACATCGGGACGTCTTCGCCGGGGAAGACGTATGCGACGTAGTACTCCTCGCCGCCACGCCACGACGCTCCCTGAAGCGACCACACAGTGAGCTCGTACACGTGATCGTCGACGCGCGGTGGCTCCTGGTCTGGGCCGTCGGCGCTGGCACCTGCGTCTACGTCATTGCCTTCCTCGCCGCTCGTCGTGCACCCAGCCGCGAGGCCGAGCAGCGCAGCCACGTCGCCGCACGCAACCTCGACGTCCACTGTGCCGACCGCTGCGCCGGCATACACGTCATACACATCGCACGCCACCTCAGACAAAGGAGAGACGTCGTCCTCCGGCCACGCCGGTAGCGGCACGCGCACGATGCCCACGAGGCGTGGAGCGACGCTGCCGCCCTGCTGCTCCCACAGCTCAAGCACGAGAAGCTTCGGCGGTGTCACCAGCGACGCCCCTGGAGGGCGCACGAGAACAGCAAAGGGCACCGCGCTTTCAGGAGGCGCCGCTCCGGGGACGCAAAGCGCGATATCGAGGCCGCCGCCACGAGCCTTGCCGCTGCCGCCGCCGAGCGGCTTCGCGACGGCCCACACGCGCGGCTCTCCGCCGACGTCGGAGGTGTCCTCGTCGCCACGCGCACGCGCGGCGGTCGGCTCCCACTTGGCGATGCGCGCAAAAACGCCCGCAGTAGGCGACTTTGCTTCCGTACTCGCGGCGCCTCGCGCCGCGGCGTCCACGGCCTCGACCATTTCGTCCCTGCGGCGCATCGCTGCGAGCGTCGACACGTCTGCCGCGGAAACCACTGCATCCACAGTCGCCATGAGCGCGTCCCCGTCGGGGCGGGCGGCGTCGCCGCCGCCCATCGCGGCGTCTGCCCCAGTGCCACCACAGCAGAGCATCGCGCTCACCACCAACGCGCTGCCCGCACAGGGCACGTCCACGGTTCCCTCGAGCACCTCGCGCTGCCCTGCGACGCTCACGCGAGAGCCTGTGAGGCGGATGGTCGCGCGCTCGGGTAGCCGCGCGCAGCGCAACGCCACCTCCTGGTTGAACACCGCCTCCCTGCCTCCGACCAGCGATGGGCGCAGCGTCTTGACGGTCTCGGCATCGGCACCGCCCTCCGCCTCGCCGCAGTCACCGCGCGGTACCGCGATCTCCATGCGCACGTCCGCGAGAGCGCCGTTGGCGACCAACACTTTCCCGATGGACAGCTTGACCTCGCAGTGCAGCACGGCGTCGTATTCATCTCCCTCGTCGCCGACGTCATCGCCCCCGACGCCGCCGTTCGCCTCGCCATAGTCCCCGTGAATCACCTCATGATACTCGCGCAGAGAGAGCTCCGACGAACCATCGGAGCGAGCGTCGCGCTCGTCGTCCATCTCGTCGTCGCTCTCGATGCCCACGCCGTTCAGTGCGAGCACCAGCGAGGCGTCGATCTCGGTGCCAGCGCTGTCGAGCATGCGCCAGGGGTGCCCGCCGGCCTCGGCGGCGGAGAGCGCTTCGCGCAGGCCGTCGTCGCCGGCGGCGGCGGCACCTTCGTCGTCCTGCGGCGGTGTGCGGCCCGCGTCTGCCTCGGGCGCGCCTCCCTCGGCGCGAGCGCTGCCTCCCAGGGTTTGCGCCGTTTCTCCGTCGCCGCCGGCGCCGGCGCCAACGACATCGAATGAGAAGGCGAGATCGAGGGGGTCAGGCAGGTCGGACGCCGCGGCGGGGCCGTCGGGCGCAGCGCTGCTCGCGGGCGCGGCGCCACGCTCGCGCTCGACCGGTGGCGAGTCAGGCGCGTCCCGCATGGCCGCGGTCGCCCTCGCGACGATGCCCCCCGGACCTGCGTCGACGCCCGGGTCGTCGTCGCCGGCGGCCACCGCCGCCATTCGCGAGCGCAGCTGCCTGCCGCGGCCGATCAGCTGCGTGAGGACATCAGCCGGCGTGCGGACGTGCGCGGACGTCGGCGTGCGGGGCGGCGCGGCCCAAGTCGCGGGTGTGCCACCCTCGCCGTAGCGGCGCTGGGACCGCGCGCGCGGCGGCGTCAGCGCCGCGGCGCCGGCGGAGGTACGGGACGGCTGCGCCGACCGACGCGGGCGTCGACTTGGCCGCGCTGCGCTGCCCCCCCGAGCGCTGGCTCTGCCGCCGCTTGAGTGCGGTGAGCGAGGCGCTCGGCGGCGCCGCCTTCCGCGTGCTCGGCCTGCTCGCGGCGGGCGTGCGCTCGCGGAGCTCCGCCGCCTCCTCGGTGCCGGCTTCCGAGGCGGCGCCGAAGGCGCGCATGGCCGCGTGCTTCGCCTCCTGTGTGCTCTCCGGCAGCAGCGGCAGGGTGATGTCGCTGGCGGCCATGTGCTCGTTGAGCTCGAAGCTCGAGACAGACGCGAAGTCGAGCTCGAGGCTCAGCTCGACCTCGCCGAGATGCCGCTTGGCGCGCGTTGCGATGGCGTGCGCGCCTCGCAGCGGGCGGTGCGAGTCGAGGCCCGCGAGCGGCACGCGCACGGCGCCCACCACGCGCGGGCCGGAGGGGTCCAGCACGTGGAGCGTGAGCGCGTTCGCGTCGCGCAGGTAGCGCGACATGCTGCGCGGGCCCGCCGTGACGGGGAAGTCGATGTGCAGCAGCGCGCCGCCGCGGGCCTCGGCCTCGGCCGCGCAGAGCGCCTCGGTGCCGCCGCCACCGGCCTCCTCGCCCCACCACACGGCGCGCACCGCCATGGGCTCCGGAGCGCCGCGCAGCAGCCATTCCACGCGCCACAGGCTCAGCCGCAGGTGGCCGCGCGCCGCGCCGCCAACGCGCGGCGGCAGCGCCGCGCCCTCGATGGGCGGCGGGAAACAC
>RQSC01000011.1:327190-364168 GCA_013416795.1 Prasinococcaceae sp. CCMP 1430
CGGCGTACTTCGCCGGAGTGCGCGCCCGCGCCGCTGATGGCGGCGCCGCGGCGCGCGCGCTCGTCGACGTGCGCGAGGCCGCGGGCAAGGGCTACGGCGCGTTCGCGCGGCGCGCGATGGCCCGCCACACGTACCTGGGCGACTACGCGGGCGAGCTTATTTCCAACGAGGAGCTGCGCGAGCGCACCGCCCGCGGCGCCGGCGACTACGTCGTATGCAGCGGGGACGGCGCCGCGCTCGACGGGTACGCCGACGCGCAGGACCGGAGCAGGTTCACGCTCGCGCACACCAACCACGCGCCGCGGGGCTCGCGCGAGGCGAACCTCTTCCGCGTCAAAATGTCCGGCGGGACGGGGGTGGGGATTGCGGAAGGGCGGGGCGATCGGGCCGACGGGGCCGACCGCGAGGACGCCGGCCGCCCGCGCTGGGCCTTCTTCACCAACAGGGACGTCGCCGCCGGCGAGGAGCTGCAGTGGACGTACTCGGACGGGTACTGGGAGGGGAGGGAGGGGGAGATCGTGTAGTGGAGTGCTGTTGCGTTGTGTAGCGTTACTTTCTTTCTGGCCAGGTAGCTGGCGAAAGCCGTGCCACTGGCGTCGCTCACCAAGTCCTCGCGAGCGGAGCTGCAGCGCGGACGAGGGAGCGCGGGGCAGTCGCTTCGTCGTCCTCGTCGCCCCCGCGCCAAGAGCGGAGCGCGGTCGCGAGCGAAGCGCCGTCGCGAGCGAAGCGCGGTCGCGCCCCCGCTCCCCGGGCGTCGGGCGGCCCTCCGCGAATCGGCGCCAGCGCGCCCGTCAGTCCTCCTCATCGTCCTGCTCCCTCTCCCGCGCGAATCGCGCGTTCTCCTCGCCGCGCGCGCGCTTGGCGTCCCCCCCCTCGTCGCTGGGGCGCGAGCGCTTCTGCGGTCGCACGGGCTGCTGCTGCTGCTGCGGCTGCCGCCGCGGGCCGGGTGGCGGCACTCCGCCTCCCCTGAAGCCCGGACTGCCGCCGAAGCCCGGGCTACCGAAGCCTGCCCCTCCCCCGCCCCGCAGCTCGGCCTCCATGACCTTGCCGTACCCGCCGCGCTCCTGGTCGTACTCCGTGCGGTACTCGTCGCGCATCTGTCCCCCCGACTTGCCGCGGCCGAACTGGCGGCCATCCTCGAAGCCCCAGTCGAAGTCGGCACGGATCTCGCGCTCGTCGAGCATCGTGCCGTTGAGGTACGCCACCGCGCGCTCCGCGCCCTGGCGCGTCTTGAAGATCACGAAGCAGAAGCCGCACGGCGTCTTGGTGTTGCGGTCGAGGCCCATCACCACGCGGTCGAGCTCACCCGCCTTGCCAAACACCTCGGCGATCTGCTCCTCCTTGGTGAAGAAGGACAGGTTGCCGACGTACAGGCTTTCATCGGTTGGGGAGGGTTGTTGTCCGGCGGTCGGGGGCGGAGGGGGGGGAGGGGGCGCAGGCGCGTTGGGTGGGGCGCGTCAGCACATCGATGTCCCGGGAGGGGGGGGAGTCGCGCAGAGGGGAGAGAGGAGCGCGCGGAGGGAGGGACGGAGCGAATGCAGGAGGCGCGCGAGGGGACGGAGCGCGCGAAGGGAGGGAGCGCACGAAGGGAGCGCGCTGGGGATGGCCGCGGCGCGCAGGCGGCCGCGCGGCAGGCCCGCGCGCCCGCGCCCTGATTCCGAGAACAGCCCCGCGCAGCGCGCGCGCGCACCACGGGCTCTCGGCGATGGCCTTGTCGTACTCGGCCTTGGTGCCCTTGAACTTCCTGTCCATGTATTCGGACAGCGGCACGAGCGACTTGTAGATTTTGGACGCCATGGCTCGGCCTGGGGGGCGCTAGGGCGAGGACCTGGTCGCGCGCTGCCGGGGCGCGCGCTGTGTGGGCGCGGCCGGCCCTCTCGCGCGCCACCCAGCTCTGTGCCCCCCCCTCCCGCCGACTTTTTGTTTTGGGTAATTGTTTGGTATTTCCCTGATACATCACTTTTATTTCTAAATCAAAATCGGAACAGGCACTCTAAGAACTTCTTAGTTAGCAAGGAAAAGGTGTGCGCGGGAGCCGATGGCAGAGTGGCGGCGATTCGAGTGTGGTGAGCTGTCAGCGCCAGTGCACGCTCGAGCGAGGCGTGGGTTCCGGCCGCCTTTCGGCGGCATCTCCCCCCACGTTCACTTGGGCGTGCACACGTTCTTCTTGAATGCGCAGAGCTTCTTGGCGTCGCCCTGCTTGCACTCCTTCTTGTTCTTGGCGGCCTTGCAGAGCTTCTTGATGGCCTTTTTGGAGAGCTCGGACTGGTCGGTCTTCTTCGACTCCTTCTTCTTGTTCTTGTTCTTCTTCTTCTTGCCGGTGGGCTCGTCGCCCTCCTCGGGAGGAGGCGACGGGGTGCCGGAGAGCTTGTCGGACTTGCCGGCCTTCTTCTTGTTCTTCTTCTTGTCCTTGCCGGTGGGCGACGACGCGCCTGGCAGAGTGATGTCGAGGGCTGGCGCTGTTGCGTCGTCGAACAGGCCCTCCGCATCTTCGGCGGACTGGGCGGACGTCGAGGACTCGCCGCCCTCGAACGCGCCCGGCACGTCCGTCTGGCCGTGGTCGTCACGACCCCAGCAGTAGATCGCGCCGTCGTCCCGGGCGACGCCGCACGTGTGAGCCGCTCCGGCGCTCACGGACGCCCACGCGCCCACGCCGCTCGGCACGTCCAGCTGGCCGTCGGCGTTGTGCCCCCAGCAGTGCATCGAGCCGTCGTCCTGGGCGACGCCGCACGTGTGCCAGTCTCCTGCGCTCACTGAGGACCACGCGCCCGCGCCGCTCGGCGCGTCCGCCTCGCCGGCGGCGTTGCTTCCCCAGCAGTGAATCGCGCCGTCGGCCTGCGCGACGCCGCACGTGTGAAAGTATCCTGCGCTCACCGAGGACCACGCGCCCACCTCGCTCGGCACGTCCGCCTGGCCGTAGGAGCTCCGTCCCCAGCAGTGCAGCGCGCCGTCGGCCAGCGCGACGCCGCACGTGTGGAAGGTTCCGGCGCTCACGGAGGACCACGCGCTCACAGTGCTGGGCACGTCGCTCTGGCCGAAGAGGTTCCACCCCCAGCAGCGGAGCGCGCCGTCGGCCCGCGCGACGCCGCACGTGTGGGCCCCTCCGGCGCTCACGGAGGACCACGCGCGGACGGCGCTCGGCACGTCCGCCTGGCCCGCGTAGTTGGACCCCCAGCACTGGAGCGCGCCGTCGGCCCGCGCGACGCCGCACGTGTGGGAGAGTCCGGCGCTCACGGAGGACCACGCGTTGTCGCGCCCCGCATCGTGCGGCACGTGCACGTAGCCGTCGCCCGGGGTCGTCGCGTCGAGCGGCAGCCGCACGCGCTCCGGCGTGCACACGCTCGCGGGCCGCGAGTGCCTTCGCGACGAGTCGTCCACAGCGAGGGGCGGCGGAGATTGGGGGTTGTTGGGCGGCGGGCTCGATGGCGAGCTCGAAGGAAGGCTCGGCGGAGGCGGGCTCTCTGGCGGAGCATTAGCCGGGACGGGGCTGGGCGACGGGCTCGACGGCGGGCTGGCCGCCGGCGGAGGACTCGTCGGGCTCGCCACGTCAGATGTGCTCGGCACGTCCGTCTGGCCATTTGTGTTTCTCCCCCAGCAGTAGATCGCGCCGTCGGCCACGCCGCACGTGTGGTGGATTCCGGCGCTCACGGTGGACCACGCGCCCACGCCGCTGGGCACGTCCGTCTGGCCATAGTCGTTGGTGCCCCAGCAGAGCAACGTGCCGTTGGCCTGCAAGATGCCGCATGTGTGCCACCCTCCGGCGCTCACGGTGGACCACGCGCCCGCGCCGCTCGGCACGTCGGTCTGGTTCCAGACGTCCTGTCCCCAGCAGCGCAGCGCGCCGTCCGCCAGCGCGATGCCGCACGTGTGGTAGTTTCCGGCGCTCACGGAGGACCAAGCGCTCACGTCGCTCGGCACGTCCGACTGGTTGTAGTAGCTGTTGGATCCCCAGCATTGCAGCGCGGAGTCCGCCTGCGCGATGCCGCACGTGTGGTCGTATCCGAGGCTCGCGGAGGACCACGCAGTCACGTCGCTCGGCATGGCGGTCTGGCCCGCGTAGCTCAATCCCCAGCAGTGGAGCGCGCCGTCCGCCCGCGCGATGCCGCACGTGTGAGTCGCTCCGGCGCTCACGGAGGACCACGCGCTCACGTTGCTGGGCACGTCCATCTGGCTGTCGACGTCGCGCCCCCAGCAGTGCATAGCGCCGTCGTCCCGCGCGACGCCGCACGTGTGCGCGTCTCCTGCGCTCACCGAGGACCACGCGCTCACGTTGCTCGGCACGTCCACTAGCGCGCCGAGGTAGTCTTCGTCGTACATCATGGCATTTTCGGACGGTGCTTCGCCTCCCCAACAGCGCAGCTCGCCGTCGGCGAGCGAGAGGGCGCACGTGGCCCTGTATCCGGCGCTCAGGGAGTACGATTCGCGGTGCGAGTCGGGAGCGGCGGCCGCACCGCGCGGTGCGAGCAGCGCCACCGCCGCCCATGCCGCGCTCTATTTCACCGTCAGAGCAATCAGCCAGGTACGCGCGCGGGGGCGCGTGCAGGGGCGCGCGCGGAGGGCGGGGCCGCCCTTCGCCGCCCTTCTCCGACGGCCGCGATGGGCGCCAAAGAGACCCGCGGCGTCCCGGTCGAGTACTGCGGCGTGCCCGTGACTTCCTTTCCCGCCCCGGCGCGTGAGTTCCTCGGCGCCTTCGACGCGAATGGCGACGGCGTCATCGACCTGAGCGAGCTCGAGTCGGCCGCGCGCATGCTCGAACACGCGCGCAAGGGCAGCCTCACGGTTGACATGTTCCCCGAGCGCCTGCAAGACACCGTGCGTGCTCTCGACGATGAGGGCGACGGCGTGCTGGAGCTCGACGAGATCACCGAAATGGTCGAGACGTACGCCGCTCTGAAGGAGCAGAACAAGACGGGCGAGATCAACATATCCACCCTGCCCAAGGAGATCCAGCCATCGCTGAAGGTGTTTGACGTCGACGGAGATGGAACCGTAGCGCCCATGGAGCTCGCACGCGGCGCCGAGCTGTACATCGAGTCCAAGAAGACGGTCAAGAAGCTCACCAGGCTCTCGGTTGCGCTGCTCTTGTTGATGGGCGTCATGCTCGCCGCTATCACGGGCCTCGTCTTCGCCGTGGTCGAACTGTCCAAAGAGACCAGCACCGGCTCGGGCGGCGTGCAGACCGTGAAGGGCGGGGATGCGCCCGTGGCGACCGCCAAGGTGGAGGAGCGCGGAAAACTCTTTGATCTGGCAAAGGCCAAGGACAGCACGCTGCTCGCCGTTACCAAGCTCGGCCCCCTCTTTTCGGGGGAGGACAGCCACGCCTTCAGCGTCACCGGCTACTCGCGCATGGGCGGCGAGGTGCGTTTCTACACCTCGAGCGGCAGCATCGTGTACGTGCGCGAAAACGAGTACCATGTCGCCTCGGCCCAGGGCGAGACGATCATCCCCGTCACGACCAGGGCCGATGCGAACCAGCGGCGGCGGCTGATGTCGGACACGAGCGAGGAGAGCTTCACCCAGGACGTGGGCGCGAGCATCGTGGATAACAACAAGCCCACGCCCCCCAAGGAGTGGACCTGCGATCCCGGCTATTACGCCGTGGGCGACGGCTGCGACTGCAACTGCGGCGCGCCCGACCCGGACTGCCTGACCTGCGAGGACGACGGGACGTACCAGCAAGGTGTGTTTGGCTGCAACAACACTCTGGACCGGTGCGCCGCCGACGCGACGTGCACATCGGGGCCGCACCACTGCGCGGATGGCAAGACGATGAGCGAGGAGGAGCACAGCGCGTGGCTGTTAACAGCCACCGACAGCTACAGCGACGACTACGCAGACAACCACACCGACTACGACTACGACTACGACTACGACGACTACGGCTGCGGCTACGGCTACCACGAGGACTTTGGCTACGGCTACGGCTGCCACAACTACGACTACGACGACCCGACGCGCCGCCACCCTACGACTCCTTCTACCCGCCGTCACCGGATGCGCCCCCACCGTTCTACTCGCCGCCGTCACCGGATGTGCCCTGGCCGAACGCGCCCCCACCGAACGCGCCGCCACCGGACGCGCCCCCACCGGACTACTCCTATGACTACTCCTACGCGCCCCCACCGGACGCGCCCCCACCGGACGCGCCCCCACCGGACGCGCCCCCACCGGACGCGCCGCCACCGGACGCGCCTCCACCGAACGCGCCACCACCGTACGCGCCGCCGCCGAACGGTGACGACTACGAGGACGATCCTCCCATCGAGATCCTCCGGACGTTGCCGGAAGAAGAGCTTGACTACGCGGAGACGGAATTCGCTGTTGACCTTTTCGACAGAAGTTATGGGTACGATGGGCAGACTGCTATGATGGATATTGGAGAAGTGTATCACCCCCTGTGGCTCGTGTGGCGCTATTTTGCCAAGGTGCGGCGCGCAGACGACCGCTTAGGCCGGCGCAAGGGGGGGCGACGCGCGCCGACTTCAAGTGGGCGGCCTTTTCGAGAGCCATCGCCAGAGACCGCTTTGACATCCGCAGGCACTCCGACATCGACTTCGCGGCGACGGATGACGACGGCCACCTCTATCGCGAGGAGGGATTCGATGAAATGTTCCCCAAGTCACGGGAATGGAGGGAATTCGCGGACCTCTTCTATGGCGCGGATTACGATTACAGTGGTACTCTGCCGTCGCTCGAGTGCAAGCTGGACGACGTGGGCGTCGTGACAGGTGCTGTGTACGCCGATGCCGAGGTTTCCTTTGTCATGGATGGCGACGAGACGTCAGCATTGCGTTTCCGATCGTTTTCCACAACGATCGAAAGGAACAACTGAAGCCAAGACTATCGAGCCGGCACCGCTGGCCGCGTTGCTGACCGTCGCTGAGCGCCTCGACAAAACGTAGGCACTCCCCAGTTGAACTTCGCCCACGAGGACGGCGAGTTGCAAGGTGCGGTCACGCATCTTTGAGGGCGACAAGCTCAACAACCTTCGAGCCACCTGGGGTTCGAGCACGCAAATGTCAGACGCTGCACGATTGCGACCACAGCAGATAGAGCTATCGACGTCGCATCGCCCACTCCTAGTTTCCTGCGCCCGCCATCCCAATGTGTATGAGACATGGCGTGTGTGGATCCAGTCGCTCGCCCCGCCTGCTCCGCCCCGCGCGCGCGGGGTGGCGGGCACGCCGCCGGCGCCGTTCCCCGGCAGCCGCGTACCAGGACTGTACTGTGGTCCAGCTAGACTCTCGAGGCAGCCGGCCGACAGCGCCGGGTCGCCAGGGTTCTCTAGCTAGCTAGAGACTACTCCTACAGTCGTCGTACTGTAGAACGCAGCGTGACGCCGTGTCTGGCCGCACCAACGGGCGGTGAGACCGGGGATGACATCCTCTGACCGAGGCAGGAAGGCGGGGTCACCCGGGTGAGCGCGAAGGACAGTACATGTACATACAGTAGTCACTAGTGCAGTACTAGTACTACTGTACTGTAACTGCCCTCGAGCTGTACGAGCGAGCGTGTGTGGGGTGAGGGGGGTGGGTGGGGGCGGTAGCAGGAGCCACTCGAGGGCGCCCCAGCAGGCGCCCACCGCCGCGCCGCCTTGACCCCTCCCTGTTTCCCACGCGCGTGCCCCCTGTGGTGGTGTGTGTTGGGGGGGGGGGGGAGTGCGGCGCGGCGTGGGCGCGCGCTTTGCCGCCGCGGCGTCCCGAAGGCGACGATGTCCATCTGGGAGGGCGTGGCGCCGCGTGCCGGGCTGCGCGAGCCGCTGCTCGCGCCGTCCGACGCGCACCGCCGCGCTGCTGGCGCTCGGTGCGCGCGAGGCCGCCTGGGTGGGCGCCGGCGTCGCGGCCCTGCTTGTGAGGCTGCCCTTCTCGCTGTCGATGCCGCTGTGGACCGCGCGTGCCGTGGACGAGCTCTATGGCTCCGACGAAGCGCGTGACATGGCGGCGGTGCGGCGCACGCTGCTGTACATGGCCGCCGCGGGCACCATCGATGCCGCGCTCGACTTTTGGTGTGTGTTCCTCTTCGGCTATGCGCAGCAGCGCCTCGTGCGGCAGCTGCGGCTCGACACGATGGCGGCCATCCTGCGGCAGGAGGTGGCGTATTTCGACGCAACGACCAGCGGTGAGCTGCTGAGCCGGCTGACGGCGGACTGCGAGGCGATGGCGGGCGACCTCACCAACGTGCTGCGCTCGGTGGTGGAGGCCGTTGTGCGCATCGGCTGGATTGCCGCGTACATGCTCTACTCGTCGCCGCGGTTGGGCGGGGTTGCGTGCTGCGTGGTGCCGCTCACCGCCGCAGTGACGCGCTGCTACGCGCGCTGGCTGCATGCCAACGCCACGCGCGTGCAGGCGGCGCTCGCGCGCGCCAACGCCTCCGCTGCCGAGGCGCTCGCCGGCCTGCGGACGGTGCTCGCCTTCGCCGCGGAGCGCGCCGAGCTCGCGCGCTTCGGCGCGGCCGTCGAGGAGCACCACTGGCTCAACGTGCGTCAGCTGGTCATAACGGGCGCGTACTACGCCGTGGCCGCCACCCTGCTCTCTAACACCGCCGTGGCGGTGGCGCTGCTAGCATACGGCGCCGTGCTTGTCGCGGAAGGCTCCATCTCCCCCGCCACGCTGCTGGGATTCATGCTGTACCAGGCGCAGCTGCAGGAGTATTGGAACAACCTTCTGAACGCGCTCACCGGCTTGGTGCGCTCGTCGGGCGCGGGCGCCAAGGTTTTCGAGCTGCTCGGTAGGCAGCCCAAGTGCGTGCGCCTCGACGGGGGCGGGCTCGGCGACGCGTGTGGTTGGCTCGGCGACGGACTACGCGACAACACGGCGCCGGGGCGGACTGGTGGAGGCGGACGCGTGGGTGCTGACGCCGATGCGAGCACGCGCGCCAAGGCACGGGCGCATTTGCTGGGCGTCGACGTGCGCGACGTGTCCTTCGCGTACCCCACGCGGCCATCCGTGCGCGTGCTCGACGGCGTGGGCCTGCGCGCGGAGGCCGGCGAGACGGTGGCGCTGTGCGGGGCGAGCGGCAGCGGCAAGAGCACGCTTTTTCACATGCTTCAGGGGTTCTACGAGCCCGACGCGGGAGGCGTGTTCCTCTTGGGCGATGTGGTTGGTGGCGAGGCCGCTGTGTGTGCCATCCCACACCGTGCTCTGCATCGGCTGGTGGCGCTGGTTGGCCAGGAGCCGGTGCTCTTTTCCGGGTCCGTGGAGTATAACATCCTGTACGGCGCGCTCGCCGACCTGGTGGCGGAGCGTGAAGTAGCCGACGTCGCGCGCCCGCGCATGCGCGCTCGCGAGCGCACGCGAGCGGGGCTCGCGGGGGCGTTTGGGCTGCGCGGGCGCGTAGGCGCGGACTCGGATGTGAGGGCGAGCGGCTGGGAGGACCTCGTCGGCTCGCCCGCGGCCCTGGTAGACCTGCGCGCGCGCGCGCGCGCCGCTGCGGCCCTCGCGAACGCCGCGGGCTTCATCGATGCGCTGCCCGAGGGCTACGCTACGCAGGTGGGCGAGGGTGGCGCGGCGCTGAGCGGCGGGCAGAAGCAACGTGTGGCCATCGCGCGGGCGCTGCTCCGCGACCCGGCGCTGCTGCTGCTCGACGAGGCCACCAGCGCACTCGACTCGGAGAGCGAGGCGGCCGTGCAGGAGGCGCTCGAGTCCGCTGCCGCCGGCCGCACCACTATGGTCATCGCGCACCGCCTGTCGACCATCCGCCGCGCGGACGCCATCCACGTGCTGCGCGCGGGCCGCGTCGTGCAGAGCGGCACGCACGCCGCGCTTCGCGCCGACGCGCGCGGCGCGTACGCGGCGCTCGCGCACGCGCAGGAGCTGCGCGACGACGCGGGGACAGATGAGGACTCGTGACGCGCGGCACGGACAGGGCGTCGCGCACCACCGCGAGGGACGCCACCCCAAGCCACCCTCCGCCACCCTCAGCCCCGTTGCGCGCGAGCCAGCTCCAGCCTGCTCCAGCCATGCCTTGCCGAGCTTCACATCCCGGTCGGGAAGCACCTTGTAATAATTTTTAATGTATACAAAACCCACGGGAGATCATTCTGGGCCCTAGACTAGACTAGTACTAATATTTGTGCATTATATACCCACGGGAGACTCATTTCCGTGCGCGTGCCCTTAAAAGCCCGATACGTTTCAAGACCCCACGGGAGAGTTACTGTACATTCACGCGAGCCTTTCGTTTTGACCTCGCGTCGCCGGCCGCGTTCCCCCGGGCGCGGCCGCGGCGAAAAGCGCGCCGGCGGCGCGCCACGCGTGCGCGCCCCGCCGCAGGCGCGTACCCGCGGACGCGCGCGCGCAAGGGAGCGAGAAAAGCGGCGTCGGGTACAGGCGGGAGGCTGTGCACATGGAGCTTCTGCAGCTGGACTTCGCGCGCGCCAAGGCTGCGCGCGGGCTCACAGCGAGCGAGGCGCGGTCGGTGCTGCGGCTGCTCGTGCGCACCGACGACGAGCAGGCTGCCGGGGAGCGCCTCCCCGCGGCCGACGCGTATGGCAGTGAGGCAGGCGCGGGCTACGAGCAGGAGGCGCCCTCTTCGGCGCTGCGCGCGCTGATGGCACTCGCCGCGGAGGCTGCACGCACACTGGCGGCGGAAGGCGAGCTCTGTTTCGACGACGAAGGCCCCGCACTTGCCGCCGAGCGTGCCCAGCGTGCCAGGAACGCGCTCGCGCTCGCGCTGCGCGCCAACGAGCAGATGGAACAGGCCGCCCGCGATGCTAAACGCCGCGCGGCGCGTGCGCGCGCCGAATCCCAGGCTCTGCGCACGGCGCTGGTGCGCGCCGAGCGCGCGTGCGCCTCAGCCGAATCGCTGCCGCTCGCGCGGCTGCCAGCCATGGGTGCGGCGGCCACGCGCATACAGGCGGCCTACAGGGGAGTGAAGGGGAGGCGGAGCGCGCGCGCTTTGGCCATGGCCATCCTGCGCGGCGAGGACTTGGCGGACGGCCTCGAGCGCTCAGAGCAGCGCTCTCGCGAGGTGGCGACAGCTGCCTACTCGAAGGATTTGCAGGTCCCACAAACCGCGAGCTACCGCCAGCCCCCTCTGAGCGTCGTGTCGGCTGCGCGCAGGCGCGCCCGTGAGCTGGAGGCGGAATGCGAGCGTCAAGGTGCCAGGGCGCAGGCGCTCGAAGCGCAGCTCGAGAGCGCTCGCGCGATCGGAGGCGATGGCGCGTCGCAAACGCTGGCGCCGGGGGCGCTCGACGGCGAGGGGAACGTGGAAAAGGCGGACGCTGGCGAAAGTGCGGTACTGCTGCGCGCGCGCGTCACACAGCTTGAGCGTGCGTTGATAGCAACGGGGACGACACTGCCGCCGACGCCCGTCGAGGCCGACGGGCGCGTGCATGCGCGCGGCACGACCGTAGAGCTTATTGAAAGCTAATCGGGAGGTGCACGAGCGAAGAAGGATCGCACCTGTCGTGCCCCACGCACATCTGTTCACTGTACCAGCGGCGAAAGGCGCAAGCACGCGGGCGACCCGGCGAGCGCCTTGTCGGGGGATGCGTAAGGATAAGTGCATGCCCTCGCAAAAGCTCCAGACTGACTTGTACTCTCCTGGCGAGCTTGCTGGAGCTACATGGCAAGAAGTCGCGCACGAGCTACACGCCACGTCCATCTAGAGCATGTCTATACACCAAAACGCCGGACGCGTGCGACACGTCTGAGTGGCGACGGGATACCGACAGCTAATTACGGCGAGAGCAGCAGCCGCCCAACGACAACGGCTTTCTCCGTGTGTCGACTACGCATCGTCTGAGTCCGACTCGTCGTCGCTGCCGTCATCGCTGTCATCACTGTCGCTGTCGCTGTCCGCGAGGAGAGCCGCCTGCTGGCGGAGCAATTCGGCCTCCTGGTCCAGCGCCGCTTCGTCCAGCGGCAGCGGCGCCAAAGGCATCGGCAGCGTGGTGCCTGTTGCAGCCGGAGTGTTGCCGACGGCCTTCGTGACATCGATCTTGGCCTTGGGCAGAAGTTTGGCGTAGCCCTGCGCAAAGGCACGAACGGACGCGCGCACGTTGACAAGCACGACAGCGAGCGTGCATGCGGTCGGGGAGGGCAGCCGTCAGCACACGCCCGCACGAGGGGACAACACTCCCCGCAAAGGCGGAGGCTGGCACATCAGTGGAGAATTAGGTTGTGTTTGTAAGGTTGTCGTCACGCTGCGCTCCGATCATTCGATGTCATCACCGTGCCAACTTGGCGACAGGCGCGCCCACTTGCCCTTGCGCTCGCGCAGAACGAAGCCGCAGGATCTCGTTCAAGTGCGCCTTCGCGCGCGCGCGCGCGCACCTTCTTGTGCAGGTTGTGTAGGTTGTCGTAGTTGAAGCTCTCGTCCTTGGTGTTGAAGTTGTACGTCACGCAATGCGTCTTCTCCAGGGCATTGTAGTCTGTGACGACGCCCTCAGCCCACCCCTCCTCGAGCCAGTACACCAGTAGCGACTTCCCCATGAGCTGGAGCGGGTCGCCACGCAGGGCCGCGCCGAGCTCCTCCTCGCTGCCCATCATGAGCCCGGCGCTGTCAATGCGCCCCCGCTTCGCGCCAGCGCCGGTCTTTTGCTTCTTCGCAGCACCCCCGAGCTTGGCGCTCGCCGCGCGCTTGGCACCCTTCCGCAGCGTCGCAATCTGGCGCGAGCGCGCGGCGTCAGCGCCCACCGTGCGCACACCAGGCGGCGCGCTTTGCGGGATGACGCTGCGCCGCGTCGCAGAACAGCGCGGAACAGCTCGGCGCAGGGCGGTCCCGGGCGGCACGCGAGCAATGACCCGCACCTTCTTATCATCCTTCACCCGCAGCTTCTCCGACTCGCACCAGCCCATCTCCAGGTGCTCGCACAGCCCACGCAGCATGCCGAGCACCTCGCCACCCTTGACGCTGCCCTCATCCATTGCGTACATCGCCTTGCACACAGCCTTCACAAGACATGCGAGCACCGGCCGCGGTGGTGTGAGCGCACGCGCGCGCGCGGCCGCCGCGGCAGAAGCAGAGCGGTGATCGGCACGCGCACGCGCCGCGCAGTGGGCGGCAGCGCCGACGGCGCGGTCAGCAACGATCGCGCTTGATCAGGCCCGTCCCTCCCTCCTCTCCGGTGCCATCCCACCCCACCCCTGGCGCTTATGAGCTGTGTGGGCGCCGCAGCTCGCGCTCGCTGCGCGCGCGCCTGCGGCCGCGTGCGCACCGTGTAGGCGTCCATCTGCAACTTGACGCGCATTTCGTCCTGGGTCGGCATGGCACCGACCGCCGTCGCCCACGCCCTTCCTCACAGCCCCCCTCCCTTTGCCTCCCTGCCCTTGTCCCCCACGCGGTGCGCTGGCGCCGCCGCCGCCGCTCGCCGCCGCCGCGGCGGCCGCCACACCAGGCCCGCCTCTCACCCCCCCACCCACTCTCCCACCGCCGCACGCAGCTGCTCGCGCGCAGCAACGCCCTTGGCCACTTCGCTCAGGGCTGGCAAGCGCCCCGGCGGCGGGCGCCCCGCGAAACGCGCGCGAATTCGGCCGAAAGCAAAAGAGCTGGAAAACCAAAACCAAAACCAAAACCACAACCACAGCCCCGGTTGGGACCTCCCGGATGTGTTGGGGCTGACTGCATTGTACCAGGTACACACTAATATTCTATTCCTAACCACAACCAAAAACCAACCAAAACCAAAACTGGGAGTCCCGACCGACCGTTGGTGGCGGTGCCACCCCGACCTCGACCTCGGCACGCGTGCGCATCGTTGGCGGAGGTGCGGAGCGGAGCCCGGACCGAATGGAGCGTCGACGCGCGCGCGTGCCCCGCCCCCAATCCGACTGAGGGGCCTCGATCGGATCAAACCTCCCATCAACACGGCGGCGCCCGTCCGCCTCCAGCCCGGGCCGAACCGCAACGGATCCAACGAAACTCGCGGAATGAAACTTCATAAGTGTGCGAATCCATGCGGAACCCACACGCGGGGACTCTACCGACCGCGCGCCCGCCTTTTTTTTTTTTTTGAAATGGGGGAGGGGAGGAAAGAATGCAGGCGACGAGAGGCCATGATCTCAGCCCTTTGTAAAAGGATCTAAATCAAAAATTTGAATTTTTCGCGCGCGTGGCTGAGAGCGGGGTGCATGGGCGGGCGAGGCGCGGCGGGAGGGGACGCCACACCTCGCGCTCGGGGCGGGCGGACGGGAGGGGGGGGGGGACCAGGTGGGTTGAGGAGGGCGAGGAGGAGGGGAGGAGAGAGCTGGTCGGAGGGCTGCGCGCCGGTGCGCGCCGCTGCGCGCCGCTGCGCGCCGCTGCGCCGGGATGGCGCTACGGCGCGGGCGATGACGCCATGGACGTGGACGCCGACGCCGGCGCCGAAAGCGACGCGGGCGCCAGCCTCGCCTCGCCCGAGTCCCTGGCGCGCGCGCTGCGCGCCATCACCACGCGCCACGGCAAGCTGCTCTCGACGCGCAGCGAGGCCGTGCGCGCGGCGGCCGCGCTTTGCGGCGACGTGCTCGCGTGCGAGCGGTCGCCGGCGCAGGCCGTGGAAGACGCATGCGAGGCGCTGCGTGCGCTCTGTGTTGGCGGTGGCTTCGTCACCGTGGCGCTCGCCGCGTGCGTGCTCAAGGAGCTGCTGCCATGCCTGCTCTACGGCGCTCCGCCCGCGGCCGCGAGCGTCAACCGCTCGCAGCCCACCATGAGCCGCGCCCAGAAGGCGTGCCGCGCCGCGGCGCTCGAGGTGGCGTTGTGTGTTGCCGACTCGACCACCAGCGCGGCGGCGGCGGCGCTCTCTCGCCAGCTCTGCCTTCGCGCCCCCGAGCGCGCCGACCTGCACAACCTGGCCATCGAGGCCGCGCGCGACCTCGTGCACACGCTGCCGCTCGCGGAGCGCCATCGCATGGGCCGCTTCCTCGCCAAGCTCAGCAAGAACGGCAAGCCCGTGCGCCGCCAAGTCGCGGTCGAGCTCGCTGGCGAGCTGCTCGCCACCATGCCTGGTGCGCAGGACGAGATCCCGGCGGGCATGGAAATGGAGATCGTAACCCCCGGCTCCGTCGCCGGCACGCCGGGCTCAGTGTACGGCGGCACCCCCTCGGGCACGCCCGGTGGCGGTGGCGCGCGCTCGCCCTTCCCGGTCACACCCGGCGCTGCTGTTGGCACGCCGTACGCTTCCACACCAGCCAGTGCGACCGCCGGCACGCCGCAGCCGACCCCAGGCGCGTTTGGCCAGAGCGCCCCCCTCTCGTGGGGTGCGTCCTGCGCTGGCGTGGTGGTGGCGCGCGCGAGCGACCGCATGCCCGCCGTGCGTGCCAAGGCTTTGGCAGCGCTGGCGGTCGCACTGCGCGCACTCACCGCCGAGGGCTTCCACGGCCTCGTGGCGCGCGCAGCGAGCGCGTCGCCCGGAAGCACGCTCCTTACCACCGGTGCGCACACCGATGCACTTCTGGGCTTTACGGCCCCCACAGATGCTGGCACGAAGGCCACCGCGTCGACGCCGGTTGGACCGACGCCCATGGACGACACCGCGGGCAGGGAGGGCATCAACGCCGCTGCGCGTGCGTCCGCACGCGCAATGGCGCCCCTGCTCTACCGCCGCGTGACGGACGTCAAGCCTGCGGTGCGCAAGGCAGCGCTAGCCGCGCTCGAGTCCCTCTGCACGTCCGCTGGCCACGCCACCCGCGAGGATATTGCAGCACTGTCCGCGTGCTGCTCCGACAGCCTCGTGAGCGTGCGACGGCAGGCTGCGGCGTCTCTCGGTGCGATGTGCGCGTGCCTGCCGAATGACCCCGCGCTTGCCCGTGCGGTCGCAGAGACGGTGCTTCCCCTCGCCGCGGACCCGGAGGCGCAGGTCGCAGACAAGGCCGCGGACGTCTGCGAGCAGGTCTTCCTCGCGCCCCTCGTGACCGGCGACGCATCAGCCGCCGAGGAGGTCGCGAGCACGCTGGGTGCGCTTGCAGATGCGCCGAGCGCGATGGCGGCCTTGCCCCGCGCTCTTGGCGCGCTGCACGCCCGCAAGGCGGTGAAACCCGCGCATGTACGCGCGCTGCAGGCCTGCTGCGCCAAGGGCACGCGCACGAGCGCGCGCGCGGGAGCGCTGGCACTCCTCGCGCAGCTCGCGGACTGCGCGCCGGGCGCAGTGTCGGCGGAATTCATCACCGCGCAGTGGAAGAGTCTGGACGCGTCCTCTTCCGTCGAGGAGGACTCCTCCATGGCCGACGTGCTTCGCATCATTGCCAAATGTGGCGCCTCTGCGCTGAGTGCCGATGCGGGCGGACAGATGACTGCGACGCTGGCGGGTCGCCTGGCCGCGTGCGCCGCGTCGCCCGCGACCGTATCGGCGATGATGGGCGCTGCCATCGCCTTGGGCGGCACGCGCGTCCTGCCGCCACTCATGGAGTCTGCTGCCAAGCGCGTTGTGCGCGCGGTGACTGCCGGCGATCTCGGCACCGGCTTCGAGTCAGGCGTGCAGGACAGCGCGCAGAGCGCGACTCTCGTTGCTGCGCTGTTCATGCTCGGCGAGTCAGCGCTCATCTTGGAGCGCGAAGCGCCCGCCGAGGCCGTCACTATGACTCAGGCGCTGCTGGGCGCGTACCTTGAACGCTCCGGCGACGCCAGCAGCGTGCGCGTGCCCTCTGTTGTGCGCGCGCACGCGTGGTGTGCCCTGGGCAAGATGTGCGTCGCGTACGAGCCGCTCGCCAAGAAGTGTGCGGTGCTTTTCGTCGCCGAAGCCGAGTCCGGGGCCGAGGCCGCAAGCCGCAACAACGCGCTCGTGGCGCTGTCCGACCTCTGCGTGCGCTACACTGCGGTCGTCGACGGGCGCATGGAGAGGCTGGCGTCATGCCTGCGCGATCCCTGTGAGCTGGTGCGCCGCCAGGCGATGCTCCTGCTCGCGTCGCTGCTGCAGCGCGACTACCTGAAGTGGCGCGGCGCGGTCTTCCACCGCTTCTGCCTGGCTCTTGTGGACGAGAGCCCTGCCATCCGCGACCTCGCCACGCACCTACTGGGGAGCACACTTGCAGCTAAGGTGCCCATGCTCGCGCACAATCACTTCGTGGAGGCCTTCTTTGTGCTCAACGCGTGCACGATCGGTCCTGGCGCGGGCGCTGCCGTTCCTGAGGGCGCCAAGGCCCGCTCCCTGTTCTGCCTCGAGGGGACGCACATGCGCTCTCGCCGTCTGGCCGTCTACCGCCGCCTGCTTGCCACCATGACGCCCGAGCAGCGCTTCGCCTCTACTGCCCGCCTCTGCAGCGAAGTGCTCGGCTGCGTCGCGGACGGCGGCCTGCCGGTGAACGAGTGCGAAGAAGTCATCGCAGACGTCCTCAGCGTGCTTGCCAGCAAAGAGGCGCAGACTGGCGGCGCGCTGTCGACGAGCGCCGGCGCATCGGAGCCTGAGAATGCCATGGAGGCCGTTGCGGCCGCCAAGGGCCGTGTGGTGTCGCAGCTCATGCGCAAGAATACGCTCGAGAATGTGGTGCCCGTGCTTGTCGAGCTGCGTGCGCTGCTGCAGCGGCTGCGCTCGCCGCTGCAGGGGCACATGCTGGGCTGCGCGTGCGACGTCCTGCGCCCGCACCGCAACGAGCTGCGCGACGCGCTGGCGGCGGACCCGCTCTTTGCCGCGGAGGTGGCCGACGAGATGCGACGCAGAGATGCGACGCGCGCCGCTGGCATGCAGGCGCAGCAGCAGCAGCCGAGCGCGCAGAGCGCACAGCAGCCCGCGCCGCAGCAGCCTGCCGAGCAGGCTGCGGCCGCGCCTGCGAATCGGACTCCCGCGACGGCCAAGACCGTGCGCATCGCCACCGAGGCGACGCCGAACGCCGATGCAAATGCCTCGCCCATGTACGCTGCCACGGGGACCCCAGGCGCGGGCCTCTCGGGCGGCACCGCCACGCTGCGGGCGCTCGCATCGGCCGGCACCCCGCGACACTCGGAGATGTCGGTGCCGCGGTTGCGCACAACGCGCGCGCGTACGCGCGCAGGCGCCGCTGCCGCGCTTGCGAGCGGCTCGCCGTCACCCGGTGGCGCGCGACGCGTGTCAGGCGTGGCCTTCGACGGTAGCGAGGGCGCGCAAGCGCGCGCAGCGGCGACCGTGTGCGCCATCCGCACGCCGGGCTCGGCTGCCGCTGGTCAGGAGCCCCGCGAGCGTTGGAATGTCACACTGGCCGCGCCAACCACAGACGCGAACGCCGACGCCGAGGACCTCGCTGCAGATGCAGACGCTGCTGCTGCTGAGGAGCCCAAGGCTGGCATGAAGCGCGCGCGTGGCGAGTGACGAGAGGAGACGGGCCATCGCTGCGCGTGGGCGTGCTGTTGCCGCGCGCAGTATTAGGGCGAGTATATACACATTTTGTGCTCCACGCGCGTCGGGGTGCACATCGGCGCAGGTGCGCGCGTGTGCCACGCGTGCGATGCGAGTTTACAAAATTCAGCCCTCGCGCCCGTTGAGTGTGTGTGTGTCTGTGTGTATTGGTTTGCTCCAGCGCACGCGACGCCTACGCCTGCGCGTCGATCTCCTTGAGCAGCGCCTCTCCCATGGCGTTGCAGCCGACCTGCGTCATGCCCTCCGACATCAGGTCCCCCGTGCGCAGGCCCTTGTCCAGCACGGCGTTCACGGCATCCTCTATCCTCTGCGCGGCCGCCGGCTCGTCGAGCGCGTAGCGGAGCATCATGGCAGCGCTAAGCACCATCGCCAGCGGGTTCGCCTTATCCTCGCCCGCAATGTCCGGGGCCGAGCCATGCACGGGCTCGAAGACGCCGGGCCACTGCGATGGCGAGCGCCCGCGAGAACGGCGCCAGTGGATGCGTCAGTGGCCAAGTCGCTGACGTGTACATTCGCGCGCGCGTGCGCATGGAAGCACGCGCGCGAGCGCGCGCGCGAGCGTTCATGCGCCGCAGCTCACCTTGTCGCCAATGGAGGCGCTGGGAAGCATGCCGATGGAGCCGGTGAGCATGGAGGCACAGTCCGACAGAATGTCGCCGAAGATGTTGCCCGTGAGCATCGTGTCGAACTGCGTGGGAGCGCGCACCAGCTGCATGGCGGCATTGTCCACGTACATGTGCGAGAGCGACACGTCGGAGAACTCCTTGCCGACCTCGTCAACGCGCGCGCGCCACAGCTGCGAGACCTCCAGCACGTTGGACTTGTCCACCGAGACGAGCTCGCCGCCGCGCTTGCGCGCGAGATCGAAGGCCACGCGCGCGATGCGGTCCACCTCGGGCTCGGAGTAGATCATGGTGTTGAAGCCCGTGCGATCGCCGGCGTCGTTCTCCCCGAAGCCGCGCGGCTCACCGAAGTAGATGCCGCCCACGAGCTCGCGCACGACCATGATGTCGGTGCCGCGCACGATGTCCTCCTTGAGGCTCGACGACGACACCAGCTGCGGCAGCACCACCGCGGGACGCAGGTTGGCGAAGGCGTCAAGGCCCGCGCGCAGCTTGAGCAGCCCGCGCTCGGGGCGCATCTCGGGAGGGTTGCTGTCCCACTTGTACCCGCCGATGGCCGACAGCAGCACCGCGTCACCCGCGCGGCACTTCTCGAGCGTCTCGTCGGGGCACGGCGAGCCCGCGGCGTCGATAGCGGCGCCACCGAGGTGCGCCTCGTCGAAGCTGAAGGAGATGTCCTCCTCCTTGCGCTCCACCGCCTTGAGCACGTCGAGCGCCACGCGCGTGATCTCCGGCCCGATGCCGTCGCCCGGCAGCACGGTGATCTTGTGCGTGCGCGCGGCCATCGCCGCCGCCGCGCGGCGCGGCGCCAGGGGGGCGGGGAGCGGGGGAAGGGAGAAGGTGGGTGCGCTCGCGCGAGTGCGGCGTGTGCCGCCACCGCGCCGCCACCCGCGCCCACGAGCCGGCGGCTGGGAGGGTTTGATCTCGGATAAGGCTCCAATTTCATCGATGCGAACACAACAAGAGGAGGTCAAATCACACATGGAAAAACGCTTCGAGACACATTTCAATATCGTCTTTGAAACCTCGAGGTTCACCGCCTGCACGGCGGTACGCTATTGAGTACACAGACCCTCTTCCCAAACGTGTACATATATGTATACCCTAAAACCAAACCTTAACTACCGGCGGGCGGCGGCCCGCTTTTGATCCGGCGCGTCGCGCGCGAGGGCGGCCGGAGATCTGCCCGAGGGAGATGCGGGCGGGATCTCGAACGGGGGCCGCCGCCAACCCAATACAACAACAACGGACGGACGCAGCCAACGCCTCATCAACAACACGTGCACCCGCGCTCATCATCATCACAAGCCACACCTACTACTTCTGTGTGTACCTGCACGCGGTAACGGACGGCGGACGGCCGCGTGGTGGGAGTGTGCTGGCCCTCCCGCCCGCCGAGCGACCCGCCAGGCGGACCCACACCTGGATACGATCGACGAGTTCGTCGTCGCACGCGCGAAGCCAGCGAGCGAAGCTCGCGAGAGCCCGGCGCCCACGCTGCTGGGCGCAGGCACAGGCAGGGCCTGCTCCTCCGCTGCTGCTGCGACGCGCCCAGGCAGCCAGCAGGTCAAACCACACGCGTCGATCGATCGGGCGGCGGGGCGGAGAGACAGACAGACAGGCGCATCAGACGCGCGACGCCAGCCGGGTGAGCGTGTGCCATGCAAGTGCTGTCTGTACGTCGCTGTCAGGGAGAACCGTGGACGGCGAGTGCGGAGCTTCCCCAGCGGACCGACCGAGCCTTCGATCCGATCCGTCCGTCGACGCCGCACCGCATCGACGGCGCGCGTTTCATCGAAAGCCTGGAGGAGATGCGGAGACGTTGACTTCCGGTCACCGAACCCTAACCTGAGCGGACTGCTGGAGTCGATTTGAATATGTATAAATGCACTCATCAACAAACCCTTGAACCCTAAACAGGGCCGCGATCTGGGATCTCCCTGCGTTTTTTTTTTTTGCGCGTTTTTTTTTTTTGCGCGGGCGAAGGCAGAATCTCCGCCCGGCCGCGCGGCGGGCGCGTCCGACTTTTCGGAGATGGTCGTGCGCGAAGAATTTGTTCATAAGGTGTGCATAATTCGCGGAATGGCGCATGGAATTGGGGGCAATTATGCGAAACTCACGCAGGCGCGCGTGCGCGCAGCGGGCGCCACAGCGCGCGCGCGGGGCGCGGCTGGGGGGGGGCGTGTGTGTGGCTGCGCCCGCCGCCATGACGCGCCACGCGCGGCTCGAACGCGAGCGGCAAAGCGGCGCGCAGTGGCGGTGATCCGCGGCGCGGCGCTGCGCCGCCGCCAGCCGCGGCCGCCGTTGCACCCCTCGCACAGCAGTCCGGCGCCAATGCAAAGGTTGAGGCGCCGGCGCCGGCGGAGGCGCAGAAGCGGGAGGAGGAGATGTGCGCGTGCCAGTTCTGCGGCCTGGTCGATCCCGCGTTCGGCGAAGACGAGGAAGGGTTAGCGCTCGACGAGCACTACCTCTCCGCGTGCCCGATGCTCGTTGAGTGCCCCGGCTGCGCGCAGGTCATCGAAGTGATGACGCTCAACGAGCACCTCCTCGAGGAGTGCGAGGCGTGCGCCGCGTACGCGAGCTGCCTTGTGTGCGGGGAGGCGTTCCACGTCGACGAGCTCGACGGCGCGCAGACGTGCGGCGCAAACTGCGTTACGATGAAGTCGGCCGACTTCGCCGGGCGATGCCCGCTGTGTCACTGCGACATCGGCCCGGGCGAGGAGGGCTTCAGGGAGCACCTGCTCACCGATCTCGGCTGCCCGCAGAATCCGCGCGCGCTGCCGCGCGCGCCGCCGCGGGCGCGCCGGCGGTGAGTGGGGGAGGGATGGCCCTGGGGGATGGGATGTCGGGTGGGTGCGCGAGTTGGGAGCGGCGTCTCGCACTCGCGTGCATGCACCACAAACACGCACGCGCGACTCAGTATAATACACAAACACACATGCACACACGCACAACCACGCGCAGCACACGTTCGCGGCGCGCCACATCGCCATCGAAGTGCGTTCGGAGTGCGCGCTGCCACGGCCGATTGCATTACCCGGCGGGGCGCGCGCGCCGCCCCCAGCCCGCGTCGAAACGCTACATCCCCGCGTCCCCGTCCTCGCCCGCGCCTCCCCCTGGCGCCCCCGCGCCCGACCTCTCCTGCATCGCCGCCACCCTCTCGAGGAATTCCTGAACCTCGTCCGGGTCGCGCAAGCGAAAGTCGGCCGCGGTGCGCTTGGTGATCGACGCGACAATGACGCCCGCACCGCCGGCCTGCGTCGACGCGCGCGCCGAGGGAAGCGGGGCGGCAGACCGTGTCAGCGCGGCGCGCGCGGACGCGCGCGCGCATTGCGTGGGAGGGAGGTGGCGCTCCGCATGACAGATAGAGTGGGAAGTGGCGCGGCGCCAACGATCCGCGGCAGCTCGGCTGGCGTACCTCGCGTTCGCGTAAGCAGCGGAAGGCATCCTCGTCGGTGGTGTCGTCCCCGAGGTAGATAGGCAGACACCCGGGGTCCGACGCGAGCCCCAGCGCCTCCAGCAGGTACGCCACCGCGCGCCCCTTATCCCAATCAATGCGAGGCTTGATCTCCATCACCTTGCGCCCCGAGCTTAGACGGAGGCGCTCCGAGTTCGCGGCGGCGACCTGTGTGGGCAAGCACGTGCGCGCGTGCGCGCGTGCCAAAGCACGCATTGGAACAGGCGTACGCGCGTCAGCGAGTGTCGGCTCGCGCGTGCGGACGCGCATCCGCGCATCCGCGCGCGCGCGCGCGCGCGCGCACCTCCTCGACCGTCTTCCACACCCTGGGCCAGTCCGACTCCTCGACGCGGCGGTAGTGCACGCTGAGACAGTATTTGTTGTGCTCCACCTCCGCACCGCCGATGCCCGACAGCCGCCGCTTCAGCTCTGCGCATACCGCGTCGAGGAGCTCCACGTAGCCCTCCGCCGGCTGCAGATCGATGCAGCCATTAGCTGCGACGCTGTTGGCGCCGTTCGGGCGGCTGTCAGGAGCGTCCTGCCGGCTCTGACCGCCGGCGCCCGAGCCGCCCGCAGAGGACGCCTGCGCAGCACAGCGGCCGCCGTTGGCGCCCACGCCCGCGGGGCCGGCGCCGGCGCCCGCGCCCGTAGTGCTGATGCGCGGTCCGCAGATGTCGAGGCCGTGGCTTCCAGCGTAGTAGAGCTCGTCAATACGCACGAAGTCGAAGACCTTGTCGCGGCCACGGCCGCTGATGATGGCGCACGGGCACGTCGCGGCAACGCGGCGCACGGCCGACCGCATTGCGTCCGTCATGAACGCCTGCGCGAGCGAGGAGAACGACGCACATCAGCGCGGGAGGGGCAGGGTGCGAAGAAAACGTCCCATCCAGCAGACGGGCGTGTGTCAGCGCGCGCGCGTGGCGTCAGCGGCGTCGTTGGTGTCTGCGTGAGCGCCCTCATGCTTGGCCATGGGGCATGCACATGCGCTAGCGAGCGCACGGGCGCGGATGCGCGTGCTCTCTCTCTCCCCCGCGCATCCTGCACACGCGCTTGCGCGCTCGCGCGCTTGTGCGCTTGCTCGAGCGCGCGCCGTCGCCTGCACGCTCGTGCTCGCGCGTGCGCCCGCGCGAGGGCCGGTGTCGGGCGCGCACCTTCTCAGGCTCGGCGACGATGTGCGAGAGCGTGCCGTCGTAGTCGAGGAAGACGGCCAGCCGCTCGTAGCTGCGCGCGAGCGCCTCGAAGGCCGCCCAGTCGGCGAGCGCCGAGGGCAGCTCGGTTGACCGCCGGTCGCCCGTGCCCACATCCTCACCCGCTGCCGCCCGCGCCGCATCCGCCATCCGCGGCTTCACAGCACGCTCGGCAGACTTCTCCGACCTGAAAAAAAAAAACAAAAATAAAACAGGACGAAAAATAATGAAAATGAAAATGACACTCAACAGAAACGGCGACCGAGACAGGAACAGAAACAAAAAACTTTTAAAAGATACAGTTTTATTCTAAATTATGAAAATTTTAGAACGAAGTTTCGCAGCAAAGAAAAAGTTTCGCAACTACGAACTGAAGTCAAAACGAACTGAAGAAAATAAAAGAGAGAAAAGAACAAATAAAATAAAATAGAAACGAAATAATAAAATAAAATAATAAAATAAAACAGCTTCGCCTAAAAAAGAACCGAACCGACAGACAGAGCGGGAAGCCAAGCAAAAGCCACCCCAAACGACGGCGTTCGCGCGGCGCCTTTTCCCTTTTTTGTTTGTGTGTGTTTTTTTGTGGGGTCCGCAGCCCAATCAAAAACGGACGCCTGGTTGTTTGTTGAAGGTTTTTTTTTTTTTCGCGTCGCTGCGCTCAGTCGCGCGCGCGTGTGCGCGCGCGCGCGCGCGCGGCCTCTGGCCGGCGGCGGGGGCCTGGCTGGACCCAGAAAAGACTGGAGACTTTGGGTCCGGAGCTGCGCGGACCGAACGAAGGGCGTCGCGACGCGCCCCTGGGCCGAACCGGGGTGGGCGAGCGAGCTTCGTCGTCGGTCGGTCGGCGCCCCGTTTGCTTTCACTTCCGTTTTTATTTCATTTTCGTTTTTTTTGTTTTCCCACCTTTCCTCGTCCACTTCGCGTGTGCGCAAAGCAAAGAACACCCACCGACCGACCGAACGACGCGGCAAAAAAAAAAACGGACGCGACGTTCGGTCGGCAGTCGCAGCGCATGGAAAAAAAAAAAGCTCGAATTTGGGTTCGGCTGGCGCCGGAGCGGTTTCGCGGCAGAGCGATACGAAAAGCATAGAATTGCGCGCAATTCGATCGTGCGGGATCGAGCGACGTCGCGAAGCCGCGCTTTTTTTCGACGGTAGGTTTTTCGCACCCAAAAGGCTTTTTGCGTTTGCGCGCGCTCTGTGCGCGGGGCGCCACAGCGCGCGCGCGGAGCAGGCGGCAGCGGGCTCGACGCCGGCGGCGGCGGCCGGTCCCCTCCTCGCCCCTCGCGGCGGCACGGGGGGTGGGGAGGGGCCGATCCGAGGGACAGGGAAACGAGGGGTGGGAGGTTGGGGGTCGGATCGGGAAGGGGCGGCGCACAGTGCGCGAGACCAGACGCAAAGCGGCGCCGCGCCGCCGCTGGGCTGGGCGCTCCCGTCTTTTTTGTGCGCCGGCGGCGGCGGGGCCGTCGCCGGCACGCCGGGCTGCGTTGCCGGCGCGGCGGAAGGTGTCGCCAGCGCGGCAGCGGGCGTGACGGAGGCTGCGACGCGGCAGCCACTGCCGGCACGATCGAGATGTTCAACTTCGGGAAGGACAAGAAGCGCACCCCGGCTGAGCAGTGCGCCAAGCTCGCGGCGGACTTCCGTAAGCGCGAGGCGCTTGCACCGGGTGCGGCCGCGCCGGCATCGCTCGTCGAGGACACGTCGCGCCACCTGCGGCAGCTCGGCGAGATCGTCGGTCGCGATGCGGCAGCCGCGGCGCCGGCGATCCTCTCGGCGGGCCTGCCTGCTGCGCTCGTCGCCCACGTGGGCGATCTCGGCGCCGCCGAGCGCCGTGATGCCGACGATGTCTTCATCGCGGCCATGAAGAGCGAGGGCGCCGACGCCTACCTCGAGGCCAACAAGGTGCGCGGCCGTCGCCACGCGCGCGCACGTGGCCGGGCAGCGCGCGCGAGCCGGCAGCCTCGCTTGAAGCATGCGTCCGCTTGCTTCGCGCACGCAACTCACACGCGCGCGCGCCCACGTGCGTGCCCTCGTGTACTTTCGCGCTGTCGCGGCAGGCGATGGTTGCGGCACTGTGCGCCGACTACGCGTCGCAGGCAGGCGCAGCTGCGGGCACCAACGCCGAGCTGCACCGAGGCATCATGCTGCGCGAATGCATCCGCCACGAGTCGGGCGCGCGCGCGGCGCTGTTCGCCGCAAACGGCGACGCGCAGGCCGCGCCGCCGCTGCTCGCCCTCTTCGAGGTGGCGGCCGCAGACAGCTTCGACCTGGCGAGCGACGCCCTCGAGACGCTGCGCGAGGCGCTCACGACGCACCGCTCCGCGGCCTCCACCGCGGTGCTGGAGTCGTACACCCTATTCTTCGGCGACTTTCACAAGCTACTGGAGCGCGGCTCGTACGTCGCCACGCGCCAGGGCCTCAAGTTGCTCGCCGACATGCTGCTCGACGAGGAGTACATCCGTGTGATGATGCGCTACATCGCCGAGCCGGCCAACCTCATGCGCACCATGACACTCCTCCGCAACGACTCGGACTCAATCGCCTACGAGGCCTTCCACATCTTCAAGATCTTCGTGGCCAACCCCTCCAAGCCCGCGGCCATCGCCGCGATCCTCGCGCAGAACAGGGACAAGCTGCTGGCCTTCCTGGGGCGCTTTCAGGCCAAGCGCGAAGAGGAGGACGAGGACTTCGCGGCGGAGAAGGCGCTCATGCTCGAGACCATCGGGGCGCTCGTAGTGCCTGGAGCTGCGCAGTAGTGCGCGCGCGCGCGCGCGCGCGCGCCAATAATATGCTATCGCGCCCTGGGAAGTGTGGGCGCGCGTTCGCGCTTGCGCTTGCGCTTGCGCGCACGCTGGTGGCCATGCGCACACACGTGCGCAGAGGGGCGTGCTCGCGAGCTCGCGCGCGGAGCGCACGGGGCGAGCGCGCCTCGCACGAGCGCGCACAGCAGTGTAAACGTGCCTCGAAGCTGCGCTCTTACGCGCGGCGCCTACAGGCTGCTTGAGGAGAGCACGGCGCACGACCTGCGGGCGGGCGGCCAGGGCGCACGGGAGGGCGCAGGCGAGCGCGTCAGCGTCCTCGCGAATCGCTCGGTGTGCGTGCGTGTCTATGCGCGTGCGCGCGCGCGCGCGGGCTCGCACGTACACGATGTACACCGCGATGAGGCCAGCGGTGAGGTACGTCAGGAAGTCCGCGCCCTTGGCGCTCGAGCGAAAGAGGCCACTCTTGGAGAGCGCGCCGCTCGCGCTCGTGTCGTTGGGGTTCTGCAGAAGTACGAGGCCGATGATGCCCGCGCTCGTGGCGGCGACGACCGCGCCGCCCGCGCCGCCGGCCTCGCGCGGCTCATCCTTGGCATCCGCAACGCCCATCGCGCCCCCCATTCCGCGCGCCCCCGTCACCTCGTTGGGTCTCGCGACCACCGCCGCCATGCCTCACACGCCCCCGCAGGTGACTGCGCGCCGTCTGGCACACCCCGCCGCACCCAGCCCCCGCACCCGCGCACGCGCCCGGAAGCCCGCGGCGGCAGGCGGCGGCGGCGCCGCAAATCCGCACCAAATCCGAACGATTGCATCCCGCACACACACGCACGAGCAATCAACATACTTCGACCTCGCGACGAATGTTTCTGAGCGTCTCCCCAACAGATCTTTCCTCTGCCTCGCTCTCTCTTGCGGAGATCGGTGCCTCCAGGGTGCTGACCCTTCCCGCAAGTATCTTCTTTCGACGGGTGCCGTTTCGGGCAAGAGTTGAAGCAGTCGTCTCCATTCACTTTGACGTGACATTGAGTGTTTCTGAGCGTACCACGTGTCGCTTGTGTTATTGATCGTGTGCGTGTGTGGTGTCGGTGCGGCGAAAACCCCGATCCGATCTGACGGTGCGCCACAGCGCGCGCGAGCGCGTGCTGTGTTCCGCCCGTCGCAGCCGGGGGGGCGCGATGGCGTCGCGCGAGGTGAACGAGCGCCTGCAGCGCACGCTCGACGTCGTGAACGCCGAGGGCGCAAGCGGCGACGGGGGCGGCCCTGACGGCGCGGGCGCCGGGGCCAAGGGCGGCGACAAACCGTGGGACGAGGCCGACATCGACAAGTGGGCGCCCGTCAAGATACGCCCCGAGGACAACCCAGGGGGCATGATCGAGGAGAGCTCCTTCGCCGTGCTCTTCCCGAAGGTGGGGGCGGCGCGAGGCGGCCGCGCGGCGCGCGCTGAGGCCTGCGCCGCGTTCCTGCCCGCGCTCCCGTCGCGCTCCCGCGCTCGTCCCGCGCAGCGCACCAACTGCGCCGCACGGCACCCCATCGCGCGGCGGCGCTGACGCGGGCCGTCTTCACTTGCCCGTAACCCCCCCCTCCCCTCGCGCCCCTCTCCACCCGCAGTACCGCGAGACGTACCTGCGCGAGTCGTGGCCCGTCGTCACACGCGCGCTGGGCGCGCACGGCGTGCGGTGCGAGCTAAACCTCGTCGAGGGCTCCATGAGCGTCGCGACCACGCGCAAGTGCTACGACCCGTACGTCATCATCAAGGCGCGCGACCTCATCAAGCTGCTGTCGCGCTCGGTGCCCGTGGCGCAGGCCGTCAAGGTTCTGGAAGACGAGACGGTCGCCGACGTCATCAAGATTGGCGGCATGGTGCGCAACCGCGAGCGCTTCGTCAAGCGGAGGCAGCGGCTGCTGGGCCCCGACGGCGCGACGCTCAAGGCGGTCGAGCTGCTCACGCGCTGCTACGTCCTCGTGCAGGGCAACACCGTCAGCGTGATGGGCTCGCACAAGGGGCTCAAGGCCGTGCGGCGCATCGTGGAGGACTGCATGCGCAACATCCACCCCATCTACCACATCAAGGCGCTCATGATCAAGCGCGAGCTCGAGAAGGACGATGACCTCAAGGACGAGGACTGGAGCCGCTTCCTGCCCAAGTTCAAGCGCAAGAACGTCAAGTCGGACAAGGCGCCCACCAAGGACAAGAAGAAGAAGCGCATGGCGACGCCCTTCCCGCCCGCGCAGACGCCCTCCAAGGTGGACCTGCAGCTCGAGTCGGGCGAGTACTTCCTCACCGAGAGCCAGCGCCAGAGGGACAGGGCGGCCAGGAAGAGCGAAAAGCAGGAGAAGGCCGCCGCGGAGCGCGCGCGCCGCCGCGAGGAGGCCTTCGTCGCGCCAGCAGAGCCCGCCGCGGAGGCCGCCAAGCCCGCCAAGACCAAGGGCTCGCTCGGCGCGGACGCCGCGGCGCTGGCGGCCAAGCTCAAGGCGCGTGCGGGCGCAGGGCGAGGGCGCCTCGAGCGCGCGGCCATGGCGGGCTCGGGCGCGCGCCCGGTGGTGGGCGTGCTGGGCCTGCAGGGCTCCTTCCGCGAGCACATGTCCGCGCTGGAGCGCGCGGGCGCCGAGGCGTACGTGGCTGGGGCGGTCGTCGACCGGAAGCGACGAGCCGACGCCGCCGCCGCCGGCGGGGCGGGGGACGGGAAGGAGCCAAAGACGAAGAAGAAGAAGAAGGAGAAGTCGAAGAAGTCGAGGGCGGAGCCCGCGTGATGATGCGACGCGACGCGGCGCCGCGATGGATGCGGCACGATGCGGCGCGACGTGACGTGCCACGCCGTGGCGCGGCGACGCGACAGGATGTGACGCTTCATGCTCGCGCCCCTCGCTCGACCGACCTGTAATTGTAATCGATATCGTACATGGAACAGCCGCCGGGCGTCGCGTGCGCGCGCGAGAGCACATCGAGTGCCCCTCGGAGCGAGTGCCCTCGGAGCGAGGCGCCCTCACGCCCTCGGAGCGGCAGCTCGATGCCTCAGAGCTCGCCGCGGCGCGCCTCGCCCGCCGGCGCTCTCGCGGCGGAGGTGCGCCTCCACTCGACGAACGCTTCCCAGCCCTCCGCGTGCTCCTCCCTCTCCCAGTCGGCGGCTTGCGCACCCGCCTCGACGAGCAGGCGCAGCGCCTCCCAGTTGCGCGTGCGCAGGGCGAGGTGCACCGGGGTCCAGCCCTTGCTGGAGTCCCTGTCCGCCAGGTTTACGTCCACGCCCGCCTCGATCATAATCGCGAGCGTCTCGACGTGTCCCCTCGTGCCCTTCCACAGCGCGCGGTGGAGCGGCGCGTACCCGTCCGGGTGGAACGACTGCCAGTCGAGCCCCCCCTCGATGGCAGCCCTCATGGCGGCAGGCCTGCCCTGGAAGGCCGCGCCGTGCGCGCACGTATACCCGTCCCGCTCGCCGGCCAGCGGGTCCGCGCCCGCGTCGAGGAGCGCCCCGAGCATGTCTGCGTGGCCGTACAGGCAGCTCGCCATCAGCGCGGTCTGGCCATCGCTCGGATCCCGGTAGTCAAGGTCGTCCTCGGGGCGGCGCTCATCGAGCAGCGCGAGGAGCTCCTCCGTCGCGCCCGCCCTGACGGCTCGGAGGATCCTCGGGCCCAGGGGGGGTGGTTTGCGCCTTGTGGTGCCCGAGGCCGCAAGACTGCCAGCGGGCAGGTCGGTGGCGAGGACGAGCAGCGCTCCCAGGAGCGCCGCTCGGGTGAGCGGGGCTGCCGCGCGGCCGCTGGGGAGCCGGGCCGGCGGCGCGCGCGTCATCCCCGGGCGGCCCTGCAATGCAGATGGGCGCGGTCCGGGGTTGGACAGGCACCGGAGGCGCCGGCGGAAGCTGCCTAGCGTCGCTGAAGTCGGCTGGTGCGCGCGCTGTGGGGGGCGGCAGGTGCTGCCCGGACTGGTGGCACCTGGGAGGCGCGGCGCGTGGCTGCGGGCGGCAGTTGGATGTCGTGTCGCGTCGAGTTGTGATGACTGGGAAGAGAAGAAGATTGACTGAATTCGTGTCAAAATGCGTGAGGGCAGCACATGAGGCGCGTGCGTCGATCGCCTCTCGGCGTCTTCCCTCGCTTTCACTTGGGCGCGCACGCGTTCTTCTTGAACGTGCAGAGCGTCTTGGCGTCGCCCTGCTTGCACTCCTTCTTGTTCTTGGCGGCCTTGCACAGCTTCCTGACGGCCTTTTTGGAGAGCTCGGACTCGTCGGTCTTCTTCGACTTAGGCCGAGCGTTGCGTTCGCGGCACGAGGGCGCGCTCCGGCCGCGCGCGCGCGAGCGAGGATCTCGGAACGTTCCCTTCCTTCCTTCTTTCCTTCCCTGGCTCGTCGCACCTCGCGCGATCCGCTCCGCCCGGACCGCGCGCGGGGAGGGGCCGGACCGCGCGCGCGGAGAGTGAACTGGTTGCGAACCACCGACCGAAGGGGGGAATCGCAGAAACGGGCGAGCGCGTCCAGGCCACCGCGCGGAAACCGCGGACCCTGGAAACGACCCACCGACGGGGGACTCGGCGCAGACGTATGGCCCCCGTCTGGCTGGCTGGACCGCGAAGCCCGGTCACAGTGGCGTCGTCAAGTTAAGGTCTGGACGATGAGAGGGTTTACGTACTGTATGCGACGGCGCGACGGCGACGGCCAATGCACAGCCTGCGCTTCGGCAGCGCGGAGCGGCGACTCGCTCTGCGCCCTTGGGCGCCTCTCCTCGCGCGCATCCTCGCGGTTTTACGAGGCAGGCGCGGGAGACTATGACTATAGCAGAGTGGAGGCGATTCGAGTGTGATGAGTTGTCAGCGCCAGTGCGCGCTCGAGCGAGGCGTGGGTGTCGACCGCCTTTCGGCGGCGTCTCCCCCCACGTTCACCTGGGCCTGCACGCGTTGTTCTTGAATGTGCAGAGCTTCTTGGCGTCGCCCTGCTTGCACTCCTTCTTGTTCCTGGCGGCCTTGCACAGCTTCTTGATGGCCTTTGTGGAGAGCTCGGACTCGTCGGTCTTCTTCGACTTCTCCTTCTTCTTGTTCTTCTTCTTCTTGCCGGTGGGCTCCTCGTCCTCTTCGGGAGGAGGCGACGGCGAGCCGGAGGGCTTGGACTTGCCGGCCAAGAAGAACAAGAAGAAGAACGAGAAAAAGAACAGGAACGGCCCGGGCGACGACGCGCCTGGCAGAGTGATGTCGAGGGCCGGCGCTGTTGCGTCGTCGAACAGGCCATCCGCATCTTCGGCGGACTGGGCGGACGTCGAGGACTCGCTGCCCTCGAACCGCGGGCCGTGCAGGCAGACCGGCACCAGCAGTGCTGGGGTCGTCTAGATCGCGCCGTCCTCCCGGGCGACGCCGCACGTGTGAGCCGCTCCGGCGCTCACGGAGGACCACGCACCCGCGCCGCTCGGCACGTCCGTCTGGCCGTCGGCGTCGCGCCCCCAACAGCGCATCGCGCCGTCGTCCCGGCTGACGCCGCACGTGTGCCAGTCCCCTGCGCTCACCGAGGACCACGCGCCCGCGCCGCTCGGCGCGTCCGCCTGGCCGTCGTCGTTGGACCCCCAGCAGTGAATCGCGCCGTCGGCCTGCGCGACGCCGCACGTGTGAAAGTATCCTGCGCTCACCGAGGACCACGCGCCCACGCCGCTCGGCACCTCCGTCTTGCCAAAGCCGCTGCGTCCCCAGCAGTGCAGCGCGCCGTCGGCCAGCGCGACGCCGCAGGTGTGGAAGGTTCCGGCGCTCACGGAGGACCAAGAGGACCACGCGCTCACAGTGCTGGGCACGTCGCTCTGGCCGAAGAGATTCCACCCCCAGCAGCGGAGCGCGCCGTCGGCCCGCGCGACGCCGCACGTGTGGGCCCCTCCGGCGCTCACGGAGGACCACGCGCGGACGGCGCTCGGCACGTCCGCCTGGCCCGCGTAGTTGGACCCCCAGCACTGGAGCGCGCCGTCGGCCCGCGCGACGCCGCACGTGTGGGAGAGTCCGGCGCTCACGGAGGACCAGGTGTTGTCGCGCCCCGCATCGTGCGGCACGTGAACGTAGCCGTCGTGGCCCCAGCAGAGGCCCCAGCAGCGCAGCTCGCCGTCGGCGTGCGCGAGGCCGCACGTGTGCGAGCGCCCGGCGCTCACGGAGTGCGGTGTGGCATCCACAACGAGGGGCGGCGGAGAGTTCGGGTTGTTGGGCGGCGGGTTTTGAAGAGGCGGGCTCGACGGAGGCGGGCTCGACGGAGGCGGGCTCGACGGCGGCGGGCTCGACGGAGGCGGGCTCGACGGCGGCGGGCTCGACGGCGGGCTGGCCGCCGGCGGAGGACTCGTCGGCGGGCTCGGCGGCAGCCAGCTCGGCACGTCCGTCTGGCCGTATTCGCCGTCGCCCCAGCAGTAAATCGCGCCGTCGTCCCGGGAGACGCCGCACGTGAAGTACGACCCGACGCTCACGGAGGACCACGCGCTCACGTTGCTCGGCACGTCCGTCTGGCCGTTGCCATTGAGTCCCCAGCAGAGCAGCGCGCCGTCGGCCTGCGCGATGCCGCACGTGTGCCATTCCCTGGTGCTTACCGAGGACCACGCACTCACAACGACCGGCACGTCCGTCTGGCCCTCGCCGTTAGATCCCCAGCAGTGCAGCGCGCCGTCGTCCAGCGCGATGCCGCACGTGTGGTACATTCCGGCGCTCACGGACGACCACGCGCTCACGTCACTCGGCACGTCCGCCTGGCCGTAGTCGTCGTAGTCAGAGGGGGATCCCCAGCAGCGCATCGCGCCGTCAGCCTGCGCGATGCCGCAGGTGTGGTACATTCCGGTGCTCACGGACGACCACGCGCCCACGCCGCTCGGCACGTCCGTCTGCCCGTCGGTGTTCGATCCCAAGCAGTGCAGCGCGCCGTCGGCCTGCGCGATGCCGCACGAGTGGAACAGAGATGGGCTCACGGAGGACCACGCGCCCACGCCGCTCGGCACGACCCCTTCGCCGTACATGTTATACCTCCAGCAGTACAGCGCAGAGTCCGCCCGCGCGATGCCGCACGTGGCGTAGGCGCCGGCGCTGACGGAGGACCACGCGCTCACATTGCTCGGCATCGGAATGTGCTCGTACTCGGAGACGTAGTAGTAGGTGGAGTCGGACGGTTCAATTTCTGGCCAGCAGCGCAACTCCCCGTCGGCGTGCGCGAGGCCACACGCGTGGAACGATCCGACGCTCACGGAGTACGGCGGCTCTGAGTCCGAGTCCGAGGCGGCGGTTAGCTCTGAGTCCGAGTCCGAGGCGGCGGTTAGCTCTGAGCCCGAGTCCGAGGCGGCGGTTAGCTCTGAGTCCGAGTCCGAGGCGGCGGTTAGCTCTGAGTCCGAGTCCGAGGCGGCGGCGGCGCCGTTGAGGCCCGGTGCGAGCGCCGCCGCGCATGTCGCGAGGAGCAGCAGCTTGTTGGTTGTTGCGAGGGGGGGTGGAGGGGGCATGTTTTTGTTTCGCAGGACGCGACGAGGCCCTGGTCGGTTGGGCGGAGGATGAGGCGTGAGAGGGGGGGGAGGGCGGAGTGGGAAGGCGGTCAGGGGCAGCTCGACCGTGCAAGCTCTACGAGCGGCAGCGCTGCCTGAAACCGAGCAGGCCGTAGGCGGCCTTGTACGATATGAATGCGGACACACACTAGCAAAAGCCAGCAAAAACATGTACACGAAAACTGATGTCACACTTGCCTCGAGCACATAGCCAGACCATGCGCGGCCGGCGCACCGCCCGCGACCCGCCTGCTGTAGGCGGCGAGGCGGGGGGAGGGACTCGCTGGCTCATCGCGAGCGCCACACGCGCTCTCGGTCGCGCCCTCGCGGCCGGGACGCGCGCGCGCACAGGGGCGGGGGGGCGATGGCGCCAGCGGGGGGCGCTGCAACCCCCGCCGCGACCCCGAAAGCGATCGCGATCGCGACCACGCCAGCGCCCGCGACGACGCCCGCCCCCGGCCTGGTGGACGCTCGTGCGGCGCAGCCGGGGGCTCCTCGGCTCGCGATTGGGGCCGCCGTCGTGGAGCTCAAGCTGTGGCTACACCGCTTCGTCAACGTGGACCTCTTCGAGCAAGGATGGTACGCCTTCCGCATCTCGGCGAGCGCGGATGCAGCGAATCACGCCACCGGTGGCAGCGGCNGGCGGGCTCGGAGGCGGGCTCGAGGGGGTCAGATCAAAGACGTACGCGCTGCCGCTATCGTCGCCGCCGTCGTTGTCCTCCCTATCAGCGCCCACCAGCGCGTAGTAGCCCGAGAGCGCCACGCTGACGCCGAAGTAGTCATCCGCCGCGGCGTCGCTTGCCACCAGCTTGGCGTGCTGCGACCACGACGTCCCCGACCGCAGGAAGACGTACGCGCTGCCGCTGTCGTCGCCGCCGACGGCGTCGTAAGGAACGCCCACCAGCGCGTAGTCGCCCGAGAGTGCCACGCTTGTGCCGAAGTTGTCATACTCCGCGCCGTCGCTGGCCAACAGCTTGGCCTGCTGCGACCACGAGGTCCCCGACCGCACGAAGACGTACGCGCTGCCGCTGGCGGAGCCGTCAAAAGGGGCGCCAACCAGCGCGTAGTCGCTAGAGAGCGCCACGCTGGTGCCGAACTCGTCATTCGCCGCGCCATCGCTGGCCACCAGCTTGGCCTGCTGCAACCACGACGTCCCATTGCGAACGAACACGTACGCGCTGCCGCTGTTGGAGCCACTGTCGTCGTCGTGGGGAGCGCCCACCAGCGCGTAGTCGCCCGAGAGCGCCACGCTGACGCCAAAGCGGTCGTCGTACGTGCCGTCGTCGGCCATAAGCTTGGCCTGCTGCGACCACGACGTCCCCGAACGCACGAACACGTACGCGCTGACAGGGTTGCCGTCGTTCCACCAAGCGCCAACCAGCGCGTAGTCGCCCGAGAGCGCCACGCTGGCGCCGAAGTTGTCAGATCGGCGCCGCAGCGACCGTTGGTCGAACCGGACGACGCTGGTGCTGCAGGGGCTGGGCACGAACACGTACGCGCTGCCGCTCTCGTCGCCGCCGTCGTCGTCATATAGAGCGCCCACCAGCGCGTGGTCGCCCGAGAGCGCCACGCTCCAGCCGAAGGCGTCACCCGCCGCGGCGTCGCTGGCCACCAGCTTGGCCTGCTGGGACCACGACGTCCCATTGCGCACGAACACGTACGCGCTGCCGCTGTAGGGGCCGCCGTCCTCGTCTGAATAAGCGCCCACCAGCGCGTAGTCGCCCGAGAGCGCCACGCTGGTGCCAAAGTAGTCAGCGTCCGTGGCGTCGTTGGCCACCAGCTTGAACTGGTTCGGCGGTCCTGAGCTTCCTCCTGAGCCTCCTCCTTCCCAACCTCCGCCCGAGCCTCCGCCCCTCGGAGGCGGGGTCGGCGGAGGCGGGCTCAGCGGCGGGCTCGGAGGCGGGCTCGGCGGCGGGCTCGGCGGCGGGCTCGGAGGAGGGCTCGAGGGATTAAGATCAAAGACGTACGCGCTGCCGCTGAAGGAGCCGCCGTCGTCGTCCCATTCAGCGCCCACCAGCGCGTAGTCGCCCGAGAGCGCCACGCTGACGCCGAAGCGGTCATATTCTGCGCCGTCGCTGGCCACCAGCTTGGCCTGCTGCGACCACGACGTCCCCGACCGCACGAACACGTACGCGCTGCCAGTCCTTGCGACGCTGACGTTGTTCTCAAGAGCGCCCACCAGCGCATAGTCGCCCGAGAGCGCCACGCTGTGGCCGAAGAAGTCAGCCTCCGCGGCGTCGCCGGCCACCAGCTTGGCCTGCTGCGACCACGACGTCCCCGACCGCACGAACACGTACGCGCTGCCGCTGTTCACGCCGCCGTCGTCATCGTACACAGCACCCACCAGCGCGTAGTCGCCCGAGAGCGCCACGCTTTCGCCGAACAAGTCACCCGCCGCGCCGTCGCTGGCCACCAGCTTGGCCTGCTGCGACTACGACGTCCCCGAACGCACGAACACGTACGCGCTGCCGCTGTCAGGGCCGTCCCCGCGAGCGCCGATCAGCGCGTAGTCGCCCGAGAGCGCCATGCTGATGCCGAACAAGTCACCCTCCGCGCCGTCGCTTGCCACAAGCTTGGCCTGCTGCGACCACGACGTTCCGGTGCGCACGAAAACGTAGGCGCTGCCGCTGTTCTCGCCGCCGTCATCGTCCCCAAGAGCGCCCACCAGCGCGTAGTCGCCCGAGAGCACCACGCTGTCGCCAAAGTAGTCATCCTCCGCGCCGTCGCTGGCCACCAGCTTGGCCTGCTGCGACCACGTCGTCCCCGAGCGCACGAAGACGTACGCGCTGCCGCTCTGGAAGCCGCCGTCGGCGTCTCCAAAAGCGCCCACCAGCGCGTAGTCGCCCGAGAGCGCCACGCTGGCGCCGAACTGGTCCAACGCCGTGCCGTCGCTGGGCATCAGCTTGGCCTGCTGCGACCACGACGTCCCCGACCGCACGAACACGTACGCGCTGCCGCTCATGTCGCCGTTGTCGTCATCAAATAACGCGCCCACCAGCGCGTAGTCGCCCGAGAGCGCCACGCTGCTGCCGAACTCGTCATCCCCCGCGCCGTCGCTGGCCAGCAGCTTGAACTCCTCCTCCAAGTCCGCATGCGTCATACGCACCGCCATGGTCTGGCGCCAGCAGCGCAACCCATGCGCTAAGCAAGCGACGAGGGGTCGGCATTTTGTTGTTGTTGTTGTTGTGTGTGTGTGTGTGTGTGTGTGTGTGTGTGTGTGTGTGTGTGTGTGTGTGTGTGTGTGCGTG
>RQSC01000998.1:2662-38321 GCA_013416795.1 Prasinococcaceae sp. CCMP 1430
GGCGGCCGCGGGCGCGACCGAGGAGGCCCTCGCGGCCGGCGGCGCGCGCGCGGCGCGCACAATCCGGCGCGTGCGCTGCGAGGACCTGTCGCTGCGCGAGTTCCGCGCTGGTGTCCAGGCGCGCTCGGAGCCGCTGGTCATCACCGGCCTCGGCGATGTCCTCACAGAGGACGGCGCTGACGGTGCGGAGCTGCGATGGCTGCGGCGGCACGCCGCGTCGAAGACTGTCGCCGTGTCGCAGCGCCATGCGCACACGCGCAGCGAGCTGCGCGCGGCCGACTACGAGCTGAGCACCGTGGGCGAGCTGCTCGACGCGGTGGACGCGGGCGAGGCGGACGGGCGCTACCTGTACGACTGCAGTCTGCCGCTGAAGCTGCCCTCGCTCCTGCAGGCCGTGCGCGTGCCGCGCTATTTTGCGCACGACTTCCTCATGCGCACGATGCGCCTCCACGCGTTCAGCGCGAGCTGGCCGAGCCTCTTCGTGGCCGCAGCGGGCACGCAGTCCAGCCTTCACGTCGATCAGTGGCAAGGACACTTCTGGATGGCCATGGTGCGCGGTACCAAGCGCTGGACGCTCTTCGACGCCGCCGACCTTCACTTGCTGTCGCCCGACTGGGGGCGCAACACGCTCGATCCAGCAATGCCGCCGCTCGACGAGCTCGACGGGCTCGACGACAAAACCGGCAGCGAGCGGCGTCACGCGCTCGCGCGCCTCGCGCGGCGCTACGAGGTCGATCTGGGCCCCGGCGAGGTGCGGTCTGTAGCCGCGCGCGCGGCCTTGCCCGCCCGCGCATCCGCCACACGTCGGAAATGCCACGCTGCCGCTCCCGCTGACGCGCGCGCGCACACGCGCGCACGCACGCACACAGGTTCTCTACGTGCCGGGGGGGTGGCCGCACCACGTGCGCAACCTGGATAATACCGTGTCCTTCGCCGGCAACTACTGCGACGAGACCAACATCGAGCGCGCGCTCGCCGACATGCAGCTCATGGGCGCCCGTCAGGGCGACGCGATGGCCGATTCGTTCCGCGCGGTGGACGAGGTGGACTTCGAAGAGGCAGGAGCCACCAGCGAGGCGGACGACGCGGGCGCGTCGCCCTCCAAGCGCTCTCGGCACGAGGCCAAGCAGGTGGCGCTCGCGGGCGCCCGCGGCGAGCCGGGGCGGGACGGCGACGATCAGTCGACGCAGGTGGACGACGAGGACGACGGGGAGATCGACGTGGACGCGCTCACGCAGGCCGCCGCGCAGAACACGCAGCTCGCGCTCACGCAGGCCCCGCGCGACTGGTCGTCCTCCAAGGAGCTGCCGCACAAGGAGGCCGACGACCTCGTGGCGGTCGTCATGCGCAAGATGCTCTTCGCGCACCACAAGGGGGGTGGCGCGCCGGTGAAGCGCACAGACCTCGCCAAGGAGGTCAACTCGCGGTACTCCCAGCAGAAGCGCGGCCTCGCGGACTTCATCATCGCCGAGGCGCAGGTGACCTTCCCGCAGCTGCTCGGCTTCGAGATGCGGGGCGTCGAGCGCGTCGTCAAGCCCGCGGGCGGCGGCGCGGGCGCCAGGCGGCTGGCGGCCGACAGCGAGGAGCGCAAGGAGATGACCTACGTGCTGAGGTCGTGCCTGGCGCCGCAGCTGCGCGCTAAGTACGCCGAGACGGACGAGGGCCGCGCGTGGGCCGGGCTGTGCGCGACGGTCGTGTCGCTCGTGTCGGTGGCGGGCGGGCAGCTGAACGAGTCGGGGCTGTGGGGCTACCTGGCCCAGCTGGGGGTGCAGCGCGACTCGATCCATCCGCAGTTCGGCGACACGGCGCTCCTGCTCAAGGCCCTCGTGGACCGGCGTGTGCTGCGCGCGGAGAAGCCCACCAGCGAGGACGGCGAGACGCAGTACTCCGTCGCCGAGTACGGCGCGGACGCGCTGCCGGAGGCCAAGCTCATCGGGCTCCTCAAGACCATACAGAGCGCCGAGCCCGAGGAGGAGGACGTGGAGGCGGCCTCCTGAGCGACGAGCGGCGCGCCGGACCCGCGAGGTCATAATACATACACACTTGTCGACAGGCAGGCCGCGCCGCTGAAGATCGCGAGGCGGCAAGACTGTCCAGCCGCGGCGCGTCACCAGGAGAGAAGGAGAGTCTCCGCGGGCGGCGCGCGCGCAGCGCTCGCCCGCGCAATCTGCGGGCGCGCGCGCCGCCCGCCCGCCGGGCTATTAGTTGGGGGCCTCTCCCTTGGGCTCTTCGACGTCGTGCTCCTCCCACCGGTCCGCGGCGCTCGCCGCCTCTTCACCGCCCGCGATGTCCAGCACGCGCAGCTTCGTGAGCTGCTGTCGGTGTCCGTTCGTGCGCTGGTAGCCCTTCCTGCGCTTCTTCTTGTGCACGATGATGGTCGCGTCACGGAACTGCTCCTCGACGCCGGCCGTCACTGTCACGCCGTCGACCGTCGGTCGCCCGATCAGCGTGTCCTGCGCGTTTCCCCACAGCAACACGTTCTCCAGGGATACCACGTCGCCCACGCCCGCGCCGATCAGCTGGTGGGGGGGTGGGAGTGTGTGTGGGGGGGGGAGCGCGCGGTCGGCGGCACGCACGCGCGAGTCAGCAGCGGCGCGCACGGCCGTCTGCCGCGACGGCGGGGCATGGCTGCGCGGCGGGCGGGCGGCAGCGGCCGCGACGTGACGTTCATAGTGGGCGAGGAGCGCGAGCGCATCAGGGCACACAAGCTCATCCTCGGAGCGCGCTCGGACGTGTTTTTGACGATGTTCAACTCGCCCATGCGGCAAGGGCAGGAGGAAGGCATGGAGGTCGTGCAGGACACGCAACCCGAAGTCTTCAGAGCGCTGCTCCATTTTGTCTACACGGGTGAGCTGCGCGCGCGCGACGACACACCGGAGATGAGCCAGCACCTTTTGCGCGCGGCGGATTTCTTCAGACTCGACAGGCTGCGCCTGATGTGCGAGAGGCGGCTCTGCGAGAAGGTCGACGCCTCCAACGTGTCGACTACTCTCGTGCTGGCGGACATGCACAACGCCCAGCAGCTCAAGCAAGTGTGCCTCGACTACGCCGCGGCCAACCTGCAGGGGGTGATGTCATCGGACGGTTTCGGGACCCTCATGCAATACGACNGCGCGTCCCCCCGCCCGCCCGAGGCTGCTCCGCGCGCCGAGCCACCGCGGCAGAGCAGGCAGGCGCGCGCCCGTTCCGACCGATGGTGTCCTCCGGCCTCGCCCCCCGGGGCTCCCGATCGACGATGCCCCGACCGATGCGCGCGCCAAAGCAGCGCGTCCGAAACGAACCGGAACGCGGGGCGGAAGCTGGAGCGGAACCGATGAAGCTCTGTTGAAGTCCCCCCCCTTCCCCTTCCCCCCGCGCGTTCACATCCCCCCCGCACACCCGCTCTCCCGCCCGGCGAGGCTCGCGTCGGCCTCGGCAACAAACTAACAAATATCCGCGCGCGGCGCGATCCTCCGAGGGCGCTTTTTTTTCCGAGCGCGCTCGCTGTCGGGCGGGTGCGGGGCGACAAGGGGCGCAGGGGGAGTAGGGCACGCCTTGGCACACGCGCGTCCGAGGGCGGGCGCCACAAGGCGCGTGCGCGGGACGCGCGGGGCGGCGGCGGGTGGGGGCCGCCGAGCGGAGAGCGCGAGAGACGCGCCCCCTCGGACAGGCCGGCGACGGCGCGGCGCGGGCGCGCCGAGTCTCGCCGGACACTGCTGCCGTCGCCATCCAGCGCTCGGACAGAAAAAGACGCGGGCATTGTTGGCGGCGGCGCGAGCGGGCAGGAAGCACGCGGCCGAGCCCGAACCCGGCGCCGTGAGCACAGCGCCGGCGATGGCTGGCGCCGCGCTTGCACAGGGGGAGCCAAGGGTGGCGGCGGTGCGCGGCCCCTGCGCGCGCCGGCCGTATGCGGGCGCGCGGCTGCCGCGCCGGCCGCGGGCGGAGCCATCTCTCCGTCGCCCCGCGCGGGCTCGGGCAGAGGGAGGCGCACACGAAGAGGGCAGTCCCAGCTGCAATGCCGGCAGCGGCAGTGACCAGAGGTCGCTCGATCGGAGCCATCGCATGCGCCCCAGCGGAGCCACGGTCGCAGCCGGCGGCGCGGCGTCAACGGCAGCCGGCACAGCAATATCAGCCGCGGCGTTCACATCCAGCGGCGGCGCGAGCAGCCCTGGCGTCTTTGAGTTTATTGCAAACCTTGGAAGAGGGGCCCTCGTGGCACTGTACGAGCTCACTTGGGGAGAGCTCACATTCCTTCTGGGCGGCGCGGTGGTTGGCCTCGCGTTGTGTCGCGCGGCCGATGTGATCGGTCAGAGGAGGGCGAACGATGGCGAGGACGGTGTCGCTTCGGACAAAATTACGGTGAGGCTCGCCTCGGGCGGCGCCGCCGACGTCGCAGTTGAAAGCAGTACCAGCAGCGGCGGCGTCGACGGCAGCAGGGGTGGTGCGCAGCGGGGCTTCGGACGTGGCACCGAGTCGGTACCCGGGTCGGGTGCTGAGGGCGCCAGCGCCAGCACCGCGCCCGCCCGTACAGTCTTCGACACGAGCGAGCGCAGCGACTACCGGCAGCCCGAAGCGCGCACGCCGCTCGATGCGGCTGGCAGCTTTGCCGCGGCACTCACTCCGCCACCGGATGCGACGTCGTCGCTGAACGGCGACAAGGCGCTCGCCGCCGCTGCTGCTGCTGAGGATGGGGGCGCCAGTGATGAGTCGGAGCAGTCCACGACGAGCACCAAGAAGCTGCTCGAGAGCATTAAGTCGATTCGCCACAGCGGGAACGGGGGGAGCAAAAATCGTGCAAAAGCGGCTGCCAGCGACGGCAAAGCCGGCGCCTCGCTGCTGCCGGCAACGGGCGCTGGCCCAAAGGCTGCGGATGGTAACGCCGCGCCTCGGCAGGGCATCTTTCGGTCCCTTGGACGCCGGCTGAAGAAGGTGATCGGCCGTCCGGCGGTCGAGGAGCAGGCCTTTCCGGAGCAGGAGAGCGCGTCCGACACAGTCGCGGATGGCAACGACGCTCCGAGCGAAGAACAGCAGCCATCCTCACAGACCGCAACGCGGACGAAAGTGCCGCTCTTTGACTCGTCGCTCTTGGAGGAGGCGGCGGGCCCGGCACCGTTCGGGGAAGCCGCCCGTGCCGACACCAAATGGAAACTACCAGAGTCATGGCGCCGCGAGGAGGCGCCAAAGGAGGCGCCCAAGGAGGCGCAGGAGCGCAGGGCCAGGGGCCGTGCCGAGTCGCCAGGCATCGCCATTGCGGCCGTTGTGATGACCATTGCTGTTCCGCTCGTCTACGTTGTGGTGGATTTGGTGAGCAGCCTATCCAGTGGCTCAGAGGCGGATCCGACTTCTGACGAGGAGGGGCTCCTTGGCGGCGACGTCGATACCGGCAGTTCGAGCGACGACTAGAACTGCAAGTCTGACCATTGCGGCATGTAGTCCGAGCAGTCACAGCACCGATGGGCCCACCTCCTCGACAGATGACACCGACGCGGCAGCAGCGTGAGATGCGACCGCGAATATTCGCACGCGCTCAGCAGCAGGCAGGACGGCGGGTCGAGGCCCCGCAAACGAGTGGTCCGGGCGCAGAGGGGCGGACTGCGTTGTGCACACGCACGCGAACACACACCGCCTGCTTTGTAAGGGAGAGCAGCCGGCCAGCAGGGCACGGCGAAGCAGGAGTAGACAGGTGTTCCGAGGCAGACTCTACTAGAGAGCGCTGCAGGGCTCGCCCTCGACATTTATACAGTATACCAAGCCACGAGCCGATCGACCCATGCTGCGCACATGGCCGTAGCGTGAGCACCGACTGCCCCGAGAGAGTTCACGAGCTCGCTGTCGCGGCAGCCTGTCCTAGCAGAAACTTGCGGTAGACCACGAGTGCCTCCTTATCAGTGGGCATGATGTGACCGCACCTGTGCCTGACGACGACCCTCGAAGCTGCGTCGAAGCGGGCTGCCAGCGCTTCGGCCTCGCGCGCGACGCGCGCGCCGTCAGCGCCCCCGTACCCCACGTCGCCTTCTGCGCTTCCGTCACCGTAGATGTGCAGCGACGGCACGGCACTCACGGCGCCATCTGCGGAGTCAGCGACGACAGGCGCGGCGGGCGACTCGAAGCCGGACGCGAGCACGACGAAACTGAAGCTCTCCGGCCGCCGAGACGCCAGCGCGGCTGCGACCGCCGCGCCCTGGCTAAAGCCCAATACGCCATCAAAGGGCCCCGCCGCTGCCGTCACCTCGTCGAGGCGCGCCAGAGACTGCTCCCATCCGTACCTCTGGGCGGCCCACACCGTTGCCGCGGCTGCGGCATCCTCGGCGCCGCCCTCGGCGCCCGCGCCTGCATCTCTTTCCGGGCTTGCGCGGACCGGCCCGTAGAGCCGCTCGTGGTCCTCCCTGCCCACGAGCCACGCGCGCCTGGGCGCCGCAGGCGCGGGGGCGTTGTGACCCTCGTCCTTGGGACCGCCTTGCTCGTCTGCGCACTCAAGTCGGCGCCTCGCTCGCTGGCGTTCGTTCCACTCTCGCGGCGAGAGTAGCAGGTGAGGCGCGTCGGCGAACTTGAAGTCGACGAGGTCTCCGAGCTTGCCGCGTAGTTTGGCGAGCCGTCCGCGAAGCTGCTTGCCGGTCTGCCTGAAGCCGTGGAGGCAGAGCACCCTGAGCCTGCGCTGCGGCGGCGGCGGCGCGCGCGCGCGCTCCGCAGCGGCGGCGGCGCACAGCGCGCACTCCCACTGCCCCCCGGCTTGGTCCGCTGCGGCCGCACGCGCTCCGTTGCACGCCGCGCAGGCAACGACGAGCATGCGGCACTTTCCGCACCGCTGTCGGCCGCCGACGGCGTAGTCGCTGCACGGCGCGCCGCATCCGAGGCACTCGCCGACCGCCTCGCTCGTGCCCCCGCCGCTGCCGCGCCCGCAGTGCTCGCCTCCGCCGAGCGTCGTGCCGTAGTCCGTCGCCAGCCGGTCGTCGTACACGAAGAGTTTGCCCCTGAAGAGCCCCCGCGTGCCGTAGGCATCGAGATAGCGGTGCACGCCGCCGCTGAGCTGGTAGCAGTCGAGCACGCCCAGCTCCTTGCGCAGGTAGGCGCTGGCGCGCTCGCAGCGCACGCCGCCCGTGCAGTACATCAGGCAGCGCTTCCCGCGCAGTGCGCGCTCGTTGTCTTCCGCCCACTGTGCGAAGTCGGACATTTGGCGTATCTGCGGCGTGAGCGTCGGCGGAGGGCGCTCCACGGCGGCCGTCGGAGCGGGTGTGCCGCCCGGGCCCGCATCCCCACCCGCGCTCGCTCTCGCTTCGGCGGCAGGCACCTCGAATCGGCCAATCGCCGACTCGTACGCGTTGCGCGCGTCGATGAGCACTGTGTCCGCTGCGGTGCCAGCATTGGCCAGCGCGTGCCACTCCTGGGCGCTGAGGTGTACGCCCGCGTCCGCCACGGTTGCTCGCGCAGCGCGCGGCCCCAGCGTGACGAGCTCGCCCGTGACGCGCACGTGCAGCGCGTCGACGCCGCACTGGGCGGCGAGCGCCCCGTCCGCGCCGTCCGCTGCCTCTCCAGGCCCGTACTTGAAGTCGACGCCGGCCGCGGCGGTCCCGAGCGCCTCCGCGCACCCCAGCGCGCGCTGGTGCGCCCGCAGCTGGCGCTCGCTCCCGCGCAGCGTGGCGTTGGCCCCGTCGGCCGCCACCCGCACCCGCCCGACGAGGCCGCGCGCGCCGCAGTCGCGCTCGTACCAGCGTGCGACGTCGCGCTCGCGTCCGGCGAGCGGCGCGTAGCAGTAGTAGAGCAGCACCTGTCGCGTGGCGTCGACATCCCCAGGCGCGCCCTCCTCCGCGGCGTCCGAGGCCATCGGCTGTGCGGGAGGGGGGAGGGAAGGGTGGGGATGCGCCCGCGGGGGCGCGCGCGCGCCCGCGCGCGCCTGCCCGCGACCGTTCGTTCAATGCAATTTGATGATGCCCTCGAAAAACGACCCCAGACCGCTCGATTCGGAGCGCCGCGCGGCGCGCCGCCGCCGCCGGACGCGCGCCCGGCGTCGATTCCCCATCAGATGCTGGATGCGGGCCGCGCGCGGGACGACCAACGGAACGAACGAACGAACGAACGGAGGGAGCGCGGGGGCGGGATGCGCCGCAGCGCACCCACCCGCGACCACACAAAGGGAAGGTGCGGCGACGGTCGGCGACAGTGCTTCGGGGCCGGGAATGGCGAGAGGCAAAGCACCTGCATGCCTCTCGGTGCTGCCGCCACCTCCCCACACACAGACGCGCACACGCACGCACCGCGGCAGGGGGGACGCGGCGGGAGCCGCCGCCTCGCCCGCGGCCGATACCGCTGGCGCGGACGGCGAGGGCGGCAAGAAGAAGGCCGCACGTGACGACGAGGGGGCGAGCGACGCCGATGCCCTCGCGGGCGGGTGGGATCGCTCCCCGCGGCGGCGGCGCACGGCCTCCTCGGCGAGCGCACGCGGCCAGCAGGAGGTGGACGGCGAGCTCTTCTACGACGCGCTCGCGGTGTCGCAGCGGTCCGGAAGTCTGATGGGCGTCGGCAGCAGCGGGAGCGTTGGCGCGTCTCTAAGCTCCTTCACACGCACCGTCAGCGCGGCGGGCGGCGCCATGGCGGGCACCGTCGCATCGGCGGCGCGAGCGGGCGGGTTGCTCTCGGTCAACGAGGAGACGGGCGCCCACAGCCTGCACGTGCCGGGCGAGGAGCAGGCGAAGCGCTTGGCCAAGATCGCCACGCGCGCCGTGCTCGGGCAGTCGGAGGCGAGCAAGCAGCGCGCGCGCGCGCGCATGGAGCTGCGGGAGGCCAAGGACGTCGAAGCACTTCGCGTCGAGGTCATCAAGCGTGGCGGTGCGGTTGCGCACGCTCGCTCGCGGTGTGCGCGCCGTCCCGTGGTGCCGTCCGCTGCGTGTGCCGTGACACTGACCGCGCCGTCGCGCGCGCGAACGGGCCAACGGGGCCTCGCGCGCTGAACGCCGCGCGTGCGCAGCCCTCGCTCCCGACGCGACCGAATGGCACTCCCATCCGCTGTGGCACTCTCTGCGGCGATTCCTGCGAGCGCGCGACGGGGACGTGAACAGGGCGGCGGGCATGTTCTGCGATCACGCGCGCTGGCGCCGTGAGTACAGGGCAGACTCCATCCTCGAGGTGCGCCAAAATGAGCGGCGCCGGCTGCTTGCTTGGCTGTCTGCGCCGTGCCGCTCGCGGACTCGTCGGCGCTGGCTGACGCAGGCCGTGCGCTCTGCCCTCTGCGGACCGCGACGCTGTCCGCCCCCGTCGCGCGGCCTGCGCGCTGCCACTCCCCCCGCGCCTGTCCACTGTCGCTCGCGCGTCGCAGTGGTTCAACGAGGACTTCGCGGAGAAGGACGCCGTGCGCGCGGCGTACCCGTCGTTCTACCTGAGACAGGACAAGCTTGGGCGCCCAGTATATGTCGAGCGCATTGGCCTCCTCAACCTCAAGGAGCTCACCAAGGTGACGTCCATCGAGCGTCTCGTCACGTATCACGTTTTTGAATACGAGGCGCTCCTGAAGCACCACTTCCCGCACCTGCAGAGCCTCAAGCCGGAGGAGGAGCGCTGGGACGACAAGTCCGTCCAGTCCATGACGATTGTTGACCTCAAGGTACGTATGTTCTTGCGCATGCCATCGCAGAAGCCACGTACATTGCGTGTCGGTCTCGATGCCGTCTGTGCGGCTCACTCCGAGCGCCCGAGTCCAAACGCCTCGAAAGTTGCGCGCAAGCGCTGCGCGGAAAGAAGCGCGATCTGAGCAGCGGCACCGGCACTGACAAGGGCTAGCCCCAACGCTTCACACCTTCGCTGCCACTGCGTCCTTTGCAAAAGGGTGTGAACCTGGCATCCTTCCGCAGCGAGGTGCGCGATTTCATCGGTGCGATCACCAAGATCGACCAGGCCAACTACCCCGAGCTGCTCGGCAATCTGTACGTGATCAACACGCCACTGCTCTTCCGCACTGTATGGGCAATCGTGCGTCCAATGATCGACGAAGACACGGTCAAGAAGATTCACATCTACGGCAAGGACTACAAGCGCCATCTCCATGCAATCATCGACAGAGCCGACCTTCCGCCGTTTCTCGGCGGCACGGACAAGAGCCTCGAGACAGGAGTGTGCATGACCGACAAGTACTTGCCCAAGCCATCGTGGCGGATGACGCCCGAGGAGCGTGAGGCGCAAAAGGCGCTCGCCGCCGCCGCCGCTGGTGACGGCGGCCACAAGGTCGAGCAGGAGGAAGGGACGACGACGACGCAGTCGGTCGAAAAAGAAGAAGCGCAGGAGGACGAGGCGAAGGAGGAGGACAAAGAGAAGGAGGAGTGGTTCGATGTGCCACTCGATGAGGGCGTCGCGACGCCGCCTGGAAGTCCCGCTCGCAGGGCGCAGAGCACGGAGGGATCGGGTGGAGCGACCGGCGTGCGCCGCTGGGAAACCTTCAAGGGGGTCATGAAATCACCTGTCAGTGCAGTGTACACCCTGGCGGACCTCGTCCGGAACGGGTCCGCCGTCGAAGAGGGGGCGTCGGGCACTGCTGGCGCTTCCGCGCAGCAGGGGAAACTTGAGGACGAGATTAAGGCGATCCAGGAAAAGGTCAGCGCGAGCGATCCTGCCCACAAGCCTCACCGCAACATCATCGGACAGGTCAAGCTTGTCGAGGCGGTCATCAACCACGGGCTCCAGCAGACAGACAGAGTCTGAGAGGCTTTCGTACGACGCTTTGTAACAGACTCGCGCAGCACGACCCGGTCCTCGCAGGCTCACAGACAGGGCACGCGTCGCCAGCGAGCTTTCCCATTTCTTGAACGTGCGCGATGGACGTTGGTGGTCGTGCGTGAATGGACAAATACACACGCGTTGTGGCGACACTTCGCTTACTCGCACCTACGCAACGCCTAAACTTCATCCGGCGCCATTGCCTCGCTACGCGGACGTACTTGCTCGCTCGCCGCCGAGTTATTGTGCCGTTGGCGTCGCTCCGCCCAGAGAAAGTGCGTCGCTCGCGTCTGCGTCGAGCGCCATCGCGTATCTAGGGACTGGTGATCTCGCACTGGAGTCCTGCAAACGTGAGCGAAATGTCGGCGCACAGCTGCAGACATGGCTCCGCGCAGAAGCAAGTGAGGCCTGACTGCTCTGGCGTCTTGTACTCGCCGACGAAGGCAGTGCCCGATGCGCCGATGCCCTCACATTGGCACGAGCACACGTACGCGCCTTCGTCCGGGCCCTTGACCGCGTCCACTGCACCTCCGGCGACTGCGCCGCCGGGCGGTGGCGGAGCACCCGCCGCCGCGCCCCCCGGCACGGCCGGCACGGCCGGCACGGCCGGCACGGCCGGCACGGCCGGCACGGCCGGCACGGCCGGCACGGCTGCCTCCTCTGCGGGGCACAGCGGAGCGCCGAGCTCGCCCGCGTACGCATACTCTGGGTGCGTCTCGTCGTGCGGGTCGTGCGGGTACAGTCCGGCTATGAGAGCCTGAAAGTCCACTTGGCTCAACTCCTGCGGAAACTGCGGGGGCAGCGGCGGCACGCAGAAGCCCGGTGCCTGCACCGACAGGTCGAGCACCCGCAGCGACGTGAGGGGCTGGAAGATGGTGTTCGGCAGCGACTCAAGCTCTGCGTCGGGCATGTACAGCGCCTCGAGGTTGGTGGCGTTGGCGAAGAGCGCACCCGGCAGGGTTGGTCCGAGAGGGTTGCTCCCGACTTGCAGGATGCGCAGCGAGGGCAAGCCGTCGAGCAGGCTCGGCGTGAGGTCGCCTATCTGGTTGGAGCGGATGTCGAGGTGCTCCAGCTTGTCGAGGCCGGCGAAGGTGTTCGGATCAAGCACCTGGAGGCCGTTATTGGGCATGCGCAGCACCCTGAGCGACGTCAGATTTTGGAAGATGTCGACTGGCAGCCTGTCGAAGAGGTTGCTCACGAGGTCGAGCTCCTCCAGCGCGCTCAGACCGTTGAAGAGCCCCGCCGGCACGAGCGACATGCCGTTGGCGCGGAGGCTGAGGAAGGCGAGCTTGGTCAAATTGCTGAAGATGCCCACGGGCAGCGTGGTGAGCGAGTTCTCTCGGAGGCCGAGGAACTCGAGCTTTGTGTTGTTCTTGAAGATGTCCACCGGCAGGGAGGTCAGTGCGAAGAAGTGCATCTCAAGCTGCCGAAGCTCGGACAGCGAGTCGAAAACGCCCGCCGGAAGCTCGCTGATGGGATGGCTCCCGAGGTCCATCACGCGCAGTGCGGCCATGCCATCGAAGATGCCTTCGGCGAGCCCGGTCATCAGACCCTCGCCGCCGTGCATATCGAGGGCGCCGCACGGCGGGATGCTGGGGACGCCCAGGGCGAAGCCGCAGTCGCCGGTCGGCGGCTCGCGCTGCAGCGTGCCGACCTCGTCCGTGAAGAAACGGCATATGCCGCACGTCTGACGAACCACGCGGGCGGCAGCAACGACGCGCGGCGACCGTGCCGCCCCACCGCGCGCGCGCGCGTCAGCGGCGAGTGCGCGAACGCATGCCGCTCTGCTGCAGAGATCGATCCGCTGCTGCGCCAACACGAACACGAGACCCCACCCACCACCAAAACCGCGGGGAGAAAGCCGGGGGCAGCAGTGGGACGTGGGAGGGAGCGAGCACCTACTGCACCTCCACATTTGGCGCGCTCTCCGCAAGCACGCGCACGCACCGCGACGACGCCAGAGCCTGGGGCACCCTCCACGCTGAAGCTAATCTCGGGCACCTCATCGGGCGCGTCGGAGGAATTGGTGGCGTTGGTGCCAAGGTTCAGGTTGCTGTTGATGTCCGGGGACTGCGCCGCTGCGCTGACCAGCGAAGGGATGCCCGTCCAGCGCGGCCCTTGCCGTTGGTTGCCGGCCAGGGCCAGTGCAGCGAGCGCGGCTAGCACCCAACTCGCGCGCATTGGTCTGGCCGGAGCCGCCGATGTGCGCGAACGGCGCGGGCGCTGCGCGGCGCCGGCGGGGGCAGCTCCACCACTAGTCGCAGCAGAAGCTGCCGCGGTGGCAGGCGGCTGATTGCCCCACGCCGTGCTGTCCTGATGCGCCAGCACCTCTGACTCAGCATGCCCTCGCCGCTCGCTCTCCCAACCGGGTGTCGGCCGGCGCTGCACCTGCTCGTGCGGACGCAGCCCCATATGCTGGCGCGTCTGCTGCCACGAGCGAATTTCTAAGAGGAGCGCGCGGCCGCGATGCGTCACCCGCTCCTTAGGCACGGCGACCATTTGGCGCGGCGGCGGACGGCTCTCCCGCGCGCCGCTGTGCGCGACTTCCCCGCTCTGGCCAGAGCACTGCCGTGTCGCGACGGGGTAGGCGCTGCGAGCTGCGCGGCTGCCGGTGCCCCCGAGTGTGAGCCTGCGTCGTTGCCCCCTCTCTCTGGCTCACCCACGCGCTTTTCTTTTTTTTTGGTTGGGCCGGCTCGAAGCAAAAGCGCACAAACAAACCCCGCTTCGTACTCCGCGCACTGTGCCCCCCTCCGCCCGCTCGGCCCGGCGCCTGCGCGCGGGCAGCGCTGGTGCGCGCCCCCCTCGCCGCGGCAGGGAGGGCCTCCTGGGACCCCCTTCTCCCCCTCCCGCGTGCTCTCCGTCCCTTCCCCCGCGCTGCGCCGCCGCGCCCGCCCCGCGCGCGCGCTGTGGCCTTCGCGCGCCGTCCTTCGCAGCTGACTGACTGATGATCACCGACCCGCCGGTCTGCGTTTTTTTCGGATCCGCTCCCCCCTCTTTCCGGGGCTGCCGGCGCGTGCCCCGCGCGGCGGCACCGCGAGCGCAAACGACGGCCGCACGATGCCGCGCCCGATTCCCGCCGGCCGTTTGGACTTTGCGCTCTGCGATTTGTGCGCGCGCCGCGCAAATCGCCCGCGCCCGCCGAGAGAGGCGCCCGCGACGCTCTGGGGCGCGCGTGCGGTGCCGCAACGCGGTCGCGCGCGTGGCGCCATCGGATCGGCGCGCCGCGTGACCGTCGGACCGCCGCCGATAGCACCGCAAACTGCTGCGAGCAAGAGAGCGAAAGCTTGTGCTCCGCGGACGCACCACGAGCCGCGTGCGTTTAGTCCTACACATACAGAAGAGATCACGAGAGCATCCATCGCGATGACTTTCGCGGCGCACCAACGTACTGGGCGCCGCAAGAAATTCGAATGGCTTGCCAATGGTGTGGGCGTCAGGAGCGCTGACGCGCTGACAAGCGTGCCTGTGGCGTGGCGGCCTCTTACAGTAGTGCTCTGGCACATCGTTGCCCTGTCAAACCTGACTTTGTTGTCTTCGTGCACACACGTTACGTGTGCGAGCGACCCTTCCCTCCTGCCATGTGGTGGCTCTCCGTTGGAGCGCGATGCTCAAGAGCCATCGCCGGATGCCTCTTCCTCCCACCCCGCATCGCGTCCCGATCCCGACAGCGAGCCGGGGCGATGGCCATCACACACGGCAAACGAGCGCAACTGCTCTGCGTCTCCACCTACTCGACTGATGGGAAAATCCATTTCCGACACGCATTTGATCTCTGTTTGCATGCTTGGCCATTGGGCATCGATTTTCGGCCTCTGCAACACGAGCGAGCGGCCCGCGTCGCGGGCCGAGCGCCCTCGGGTGGGGTGAGCGCGGGACCGCGGCCGCCCGCGCGCCCACACGCCGCGCGCCGGCCAGCCTACTTCGCGTACGAGGATGCCATGCGCGTGCTCGAGTGCCTGCACGTCGATGTCGACAATCCGTGCGCCGCATCTGCCACGAATTATGGGGACGGCCACGGGCCANCGCCCCGGCGCTGCGCGGCGCGGCCGCAGATGCGGACGCGTGGGCGGCGGGTGAGGAGGCCAGGGCGCGCGCGCGCGCGGACACCCTCAAGGGCGCCGCGGCGTTCGCCTTCCCGGAGGCGTGCCCCGTGGACGAGGCGACGCGGCGCAGCACGAACAGCGTGTTCTACACGTTCGTGCTCACGGACTCGAGCGGGAAGCAGACGACGGGCTTCTGCAGGCGTGTGGCCGCGGCGACGGTCGGCTCGCAACTCGCTCCCGACGGCCTCCCGGTGGTGATGTGCATTCTGAGCCGGCGCCCCTGGCACGGCGCAATCGGGGCCGTGCTCGCCGCCTGCGAGGAGCTCGCGCGCGCCCAGCCGGCGCCGGGCGACGCGCCGCTCTCGCACGCCGCCGAGCAGCTCGCTGAGAATTGCGCGCTCTACCGGCTCATGGCGGAGCTGGGCGACATCGTCGAGCCCTCGCCGGGCCACGCAATACAGGTCGAGCTGAGCGCGATTCCGCAGGGAGCAGACGGTGGGGGAACGCGGCCCGGGCTTCCAGCGCCTTTCTGCGTGAACGTCGACTGCCCGCGCAGCGACGACAATCCGGTCGTGGACGTCAACCTCGCGTACCTCATCAAGCCGATGGGCGTGGGCTGCACCGTGCGTCTGCTCGCGGCGCTGCTGAACGAGAGGCGCGTGCTCATCCTGGGGTCGGACCTCACGTACGTGAGCTGCGCCGCGCAAGCGGCGCGCGCGATGCTCTACCCGCTCGAGTGGCACCACGCCTTCCACCCGCTGCTGCCCAGCCACTTCGCAGAGTATGTGACCGCGCCGATGCCCTTCATAGCTGGCATACACTCGAGCCTGCTGCCCGTGATTCAGAAGCTGCCCATCGACGAGGCCGTGGTCATCAATCTGGATGAAGAGGTCGGGAACTTCCCACACGATAAGGACATCGGCACATTGCCCGCGCACGCCGCGTCCGCGCTGCAGTCGGACTTGGCTGCACTGCTGAAGAACAAGAGCAAGTGGGACAACCGGGCGTGCGCGGCGGCGTTCCGCCGCTTCTTCCTGCGTGCCCTGGGCAACTACAGGACGCACTTGCGGCGCTCCTTCGGGGAGATGGGCAGCGAGTGGGGCTCGTCCGAGCGCGCCGACCTGTGGTTCGACATCGACGCGATGGACCGCGCGCACCGCTCGCGCACGACGTCGCTCTTCCTCGAAAGGTGCCGAAACACGCAGGCCTTCGAGCAGTTCGTCATGCGCCGCCTCGCGATCGCGACGGGGGGTTACAGAGAGCAGGATCTGTGGGAGCGCGAGGTGAGCTCGCTGCCAGCCCCGGCTCGGAATGCCGACAAGGACGCCGGCAAGAAGATCGGCAAGCATGTCGATGAGGCGCAGCGGATCGTCGCCGAGCGCGACAGGGTGCGCTGGCAGCAGGAGGAGATGGAGCGACAGAGCGAGCGCAACCGGCATCTGCGCAGCCCGGGGCGCGCCGATGCCGCCCAGCCCGCCGTCGGCCAGGCGTTGCCGCGGCGAGAGGGCGGGCGCATCGGCAATTCGCCTCCGCCGGCGCATCAGACGAGCGCACGGTCGCCCCAAGGGCGCGCCGCAGTCGCGGACGCGCAGGCGAACGGCTCGGCAGGCGCAGGCGCGGGCGCGGGCCGGGTGGGGGGCGGAAGCAGCGACGGAAAGGGCGCATCCCATTCGAGGGACGCGTCGGCGGCCGACACCGTTGGCGACCTGCTCAGCTTCGACGAATCCGGCGACGGCAGTGGCTTCGCCACGCCGTCGAGCAGCGTGGCTGGGGACGGCGGAAGCGCAGCGTTCATGACCCCCACCGGGGAGGGTGGCGCGGCCTCTTCCGACCGCGGGGGCGCGGGCGGGAGCCCCGTCGCGGCTGCACCCCGCGCGTCGGGCGCCCAGGACGACACAGATCCGTTCGGCGACCCTCCGCCGGACTGGGATCCGTTCGGCACCCGCGTCACTGTCGCAAACGCGGGCGACGCGCTCGCGGCGGCTCTGGGCATGATGGACGTGGGTCAGGCCAGCGCGGGGTCAGGGGCGACCAGAAATGGCGACATGGTCGCCCCTGGGAGGGCTGGGGACGGGACGATGAACTTTCTCGGGCTGTGACGAGGATGCGGTGTAATAGGCGTGGTTGGGCATTTTGGCTACACCGAGTTTGTAGATTAGCACCCAGCTGCGCACGCCCCCATGCGTTTTGATAGGGACGGTTCCCCCAGCGCGCGTGATCCGCGCGGGATCCGTTTTTGGGGGGCGTGCCACTCTTGCTGCTTTGCGCGCTGCGCGCGCAACCCGTGCGACGAACACGCCTTGTTTTTCTTTGGCTGGCTTCGGGACAACCCCACTCGGGGCACCCCGAATACCAGCGACTAGAATGGCATCAAGGCAGGGTACACTACAAGCGTGGTTGGGCATTTTGGCTACACCGAGTTTGTAGATTAGCACCCAGCTGCGCACGCCCCCATGCGTTTTGATAGGGACGGTTCCCCCAGCGCGCGTGATCCGCGCGGGATCCGTTTTTGGGGGGCGTGGGTGAGAACGACGAAACGCGCGACGCGCGCGTTGGGTGGGTGGGTAGGGCCCGATATTGCGGTGCGGCCTGACAGCAGCATTTTAGATCAAAAATTTTCAGTGTTTACCGTAAAAGTGACTTTCAGGCATCAAGGCAGGGTACACTACAATGTAACATACGTCAGCGGCGCAGGTGCCCGCCTCGTACCACTGCAAGCCCTTATCTCCGCGCGATCCGCCGCGCACGCGCAAACCCTAAAGAGCGCCCACAACCCGAATGTATGACCGAAACTCCATGCCTTTGCACCATTGCTGAGCCCTCCGAGGCACGCGCCTTGAAGGCTCTGGCAAACTGTTTTTTCCCCAAATGGCTGTGCCAGCTGGCGCGGAGCGGCTCTTTCCGTGCACGGACGTTGCTGGGACGCCCGTGGGAGGACTCGAAGAGGGGTTCGAGCGGCCGCCGCCGGCCGCCGCGGCGCTGCCATCGTGCGGCGACAAAGACGAGCTCCGAGCGGGAGAGCATCCACGTGCCGCAAGGTCTGATGGTGGCATTTCATCCAGTCCAAACAATTGCATGCAGCGCACGCCCCCTCGCGAGGCGACGTCGAAAATTCCGTGGGACGGCGGCAATGCCTGCCGGATCGCGACCGCCCGACCGTTGCTTGCTCATCGGGCGTTCGCGTTTGGTGAGGGTCCTGAGCACCAGTTCCTACACACGTTGTGTGTGGGGTGGTGGCAGCGCGCTGGCGCGCGACGGGAGCGCGGCGGGCACACGGGGCGCGGCTGGCGCGCCCGGGCAGGGGACCGGCGCGGGCCGAGGCTGCCTGCATCTGGAAAGCGGGGCGGCCGTGCCTCCAGTCTCTGTCGCGGAGGCGGCGGGGGATGGGAGGTCCGCGTGCGTGGGGCCCGCCATGCCGTCGCCGCGCGCGCGCCCGCTCGGCGCGCCGCGTGGCTTTTTTCTGGGCGCGGCGGCTTGGACGCTGCTCGCCGGCGCACTCCTCCCCGAGGTGCTGGCAGGGCGCGCTCTGATGGAGGCGGAGAAGCCCGCGCCTGCCCCCGAGTTTGAGGAGGGCTGCACCCTCACCGGCGGAGAGTTCGTCCCCGTCGGCTGGTCGGGCATGGACACCGGCTCGAACGCTTGCAATTCGTGTGTTTGCGGTGCTCCGGAGCTCATGGCGTGCACTCTCGCCTTGTGCGGCGGTCGCAGACTGAGCGAGGCTCATGCGACGGAGGCGGAGAAGCCCGCGCCTGCGCCCGCCATCGAGGAGGGCTGCACCCTGACCGGCGGCGAGTTCGTCCCCGTCGGCTGGTCGGGCGAGGACACCGGCTCAAACTGGTGCAATGCCTGTACATGCGGTGCTTCAGAGCTCATGGCGTGCACTATCGCCTTCTGCGGGCCCCAGCCCGACGGCGAAGGCGACGACAACACAAACGCCGACGATGAGGGCTGCACGCTGACCGGCGGTGAGTTCGTCCCCGTCGGCTGGTCGGGCAAGGACACCGGCTCAAACTGGTGCAATTCGTGCATATGCTCCAAGCCAGATGTAATGGCGTGCACCCTCGCCTTCTGCTTCCCCCAGCCCGATGGCGATGGCGACGGCGACGCAAACGCCGACGATGAGGGCTGCACGCTGACCGGCGGCGAGTTCGTCCCCGTCGGCTGGTCGGGCGAGGACACCGGCTCGAACTCGTGCAATTCTTGCGGATGCGAAGGCCCGGAGCTCCTGGCGTGCACGGACGCCTTCTGCGGCCCCCAGCCCGATGGCGATGGCGGCGGCGACGCAAACGACGACGATGAGGGCTGCACGCTGACCGGCGGCGAGTTCGTTCCCGTCGGCTGGTCGGGTAAGGACACAGGCTCGAACTCGTGCAATTCTTGCGGATGCGAAGGCCCGGAGCTCCTGGCGTGCACGGAGGAATTCTGCGCCAGGCGCAGACTCCAGCAGGACGCAGAGAAGCCCGCCCCCGCCCCCGCCCTGGACGAGACAGGCGAGACAGAGTCGCTGGGGGCGGAAGAGGGCTCGTGTACCCTCGACGGTGGGGAGATCGTCCCAGATGGCTGGTTTGGAAAAGGCTCGAGCTTCAACTGGTGCAATGATTGCCGGTGCGTCAATGGCGTCCAACTTTGCACGAAGAAATTCTGCGGCGAGGAGGACGCTGGATCGAAACCTATGAAGAGGCGCGCGGCTGCTCGCCGGCACCTGCTTGACTCCGGAGCCCGCGGCGCCCGCAAGCTCTTGTCGCACGCATCCATCTGCCTCTGTCCCGAGGTAGCTGGGGATGCCAGGGTGTGTGGGAGCGACAACGTCACGTACCAGAACGCGTGCTGGCTCGTGTGCCTAGGACACAGCAACGACGTGACCCTTCAGAGCGCAGGGCCGTGCCCAGTGAATACGCCCGAACCCGAGCGCCCGACGCATCTTCTGCTGAACTTCACCGACCCGTTTCCAAACCCGACCGATGACTCAGCCCCTACCGTCCAGCCCGCCCCTGGGCCCCTTCCTGCCCCGGCACCGCTGGCTGCCGCGGCTGTGGGGGAAGCCGAGGAAGCGCTCAGCGCTGTGTCCGTCAACGAGGACTTGGCATCGTCGTCCAACGAGCAGGCTTCCTCATCCGCCGGTGCAGGCGGTGCTCCCAAGTGCACCCTGGCCGATGGCTCCACCGTGGACGTAGGCTTCAAAGGCAATGACCAGCCCCCCAACGACTGCAACTTTTGCACATGTCAAATGGGGCCTGATGGCCCGGTCCTTGCGTGCACGGAGATCGCCTGCAGCGTCGGAGATCAAGGGGCGCCCGACCCCAACGGCGACGTGACAAACTCAAGCGGTGGATCCGACGATGCGGACTGCACCTGCATCCTGCTCTGGGACCCCGTGTGCGGTGACGACGGAAAGACGTACTCAAACGACTGCTTCGCCACCTGTGATGGCAAAACGTCCGTCGCATCACGCGGAGCGTGCCCGGACGACACGTCCGACGACGCGGACAAGGACATTGACGAGTGCATATGCACCCTGCTTTATGACCCCGTATGCGGTGAGGATGGAAAGACGTACGGGAATGAGTGCTTCGCCACCTGTGATGGCATTGCTGTCGCATCTCCCGGAGCGTGCCCGGACGACACGTCCGACGACGCGGACTGCGCGTGCATCGAGCTCTGGGACCCCGTATGTGGTGACGACGGAAAGACGTACTCAAACGACTGCTTCGCCACCTGTGATGGCAAAACGTCCGTCGCATCACGCGGAGCGTGCCCGGACGACACGTCCGACGACGCGGACAAGGACATTGACGAGTGCATATGCACCCTGCTTTATGACCCCGTATGCGGTGAGGATGGAAAGACGTACGGGAATGAGTGCTTCGCCACCTGTGATGGCATTGCTGTCGCATCTCCCGGAGCGTGCCCGGGCGACACGTCGATCGCGGCGGCGGAGCCTGCCCCGGGAGACTAAGCGAGCGAGAAAACACAACGCGCGGCGCGAAAGTAGGTCGCAGACACAGAGAGCGAAGTAACGGATGAGATAAATGGTAGGTGTACAACAATCGCGCGTCTCCCTACGCGCCCCCATCACCGACGCGGCCCGACGGTGACTTTGGTGTCCTCTTGCACGGCGCGCTCGTAAGCAAATCTGTCCCTGTACGAGGCCGGCACGCGCGCAATGACAACGCCCTCGTTGCCGGGGTGCCCCCTCCACTCCACGCCAGCGCTCGACAGAAAGCGGCGCACGGCGTCCTATGGCGGACCGAGCGGCGAGCGGCAGCAAGCGGATGGCAGGAGCGTTAGGACGGGGCGGAACCAGAGCGCAGCGCAGGCGAGCACACGCGCACACGTCGCGCAGACGGCGCACCCTGAGTACCCCGAAGCCGCCGCGGCTGTGCAACCCTTTGCCGGTGATGAAGTGAATCTCGAAGCTCTGTCCGGCCGCCACCAGCATCGAGAGCACCTTAAGCTGAGCGTTGACGATGCGGAGCGCCTCGGTGCGCTCCTGGCCGTGCAGGTCCACCTCGGTCTTATTAATCGTGTGGGCGTTGACATCACGGAACGTCGCCCGGCTCGCCGGCGCCGCAGTCTCCTTGAGCCTCGCATCGATCGCGGCGAGGCGCGAGCGTTTCTCGTCCTCGCCGCCTCCCGCCAACCCCCAGAAAATGTCCCTCTGCAGCTCGGCCTTCTCGGCCTTGAGCGCTTGCCGCTCGTGCTGGTGGACCTTGTAAGGAGACTCCACGTGCGCCTTCGCCATGCGCTTCCCCCTGGCGGCCCTCGCCCGCCTGGCGTCGATCTCGCTGCGCGACTGCGGAGGCAGCATCGCCGCGCCGTTCTCAGCCATGTCGCCCCAGTCCTGCGAATTCACCGCTGCGCGCACGTTCGCGGGCACTCGCGTGCCTGGCACGAGCTGTGGGCGCCCTCGCGCGTAGTCACTGGCGATGGCGGTCGCCGTGCGTCCGTCTCCTGTCTGCACCCTGTCCGCAGGCATCTCGCAAGCATCGTCGAGCGCGGTGCGGCTCGAGCTGCTCCCCGCGCGCTGAGGAGCAGGCACGCGCACCGGGGTGGGTCGGCTCTTCATGTTTCGAGCTCGAGCCTTGCCGCTGGCCGCACGCGTGCTGGCGCCCAAGGGGCGGTACTCGTCCGTGGCGTCGCCCAGCTGCTCCCCCAGCGCCTTCTGCGCCTCTTTCAGACTAAACCCATAGTCCTCAAGCACGCACTGCAGCACCTCGTCGCTGACCATTGGAAATCGTGAGCGAAGGTGCTCCACCTTGCGGGCTGTCGACTTGCTGCCGTGGACGCCCTGCCTCTGGCCACCCGAACCGCCCCTGCCGGCCTCGAGCATGGTGGGCCACTCCGACGCGGGCTCGTCCGCGAGCATGATGTACGGATTTGCTCGCATGCCCTCGTCTGCGTCTGCACCGGTGGCGGGGGGGTCGCCACTCGCCACTGCGTCATCATCCTCGTCGCCATCGTTTACGCCGAGGAGCTCAAGCGCTCCAAGGAGGTCGCCGCCCGCCGCCTGCAAATAGAAAGTCAACTCATCCCGATCCTTGCCAGGGACCATCTCAGCGAGCTGCTGCAGGGCGTTTCCCCCGCCGTCGCCAGCTGAAGTCGCGTTCTCCACACGCATGGGCGCCGTAGCGCCGCTCAACAAGTCGCCGGAGGTGCTCAGGAAGTCAGGCCGGTCGTCGGCTTCGTCGAGCACGCTGAAAGGGTCCTCATCCTCGTCCTCGCTCTGGTTACAGGCATCGACGGCCTCAGCATTCTCGAAGTACTCGTCGGGACCGTCGGAGTCATACCAGTCGTCCATCGGGCTGCTCAGCTGAATGAGCATGTCCAGCGTCTGCTGCACGTCGTTGCCGAATGCCATGAGCATGTCGGTCACCATGGCACTCTGTTCTGGGAACATTTCACGAAGCTTTTGCGCGTGCGCCACGGCCTCCTCCTCCTCGCTCGCGCGGATGGCTTCCTCCTCCTCCTTGCTCAGCTTGAGAGGCGAGCTACCGAGGCGAGTATCGCCGCCAAAGCGCACAGGATCACCATCGAGCATCAACTTAATTGCCGCTTCGGTGTGTTGGAAGTCGTATCCCTTGGCGGCCGCCACGTCTGCGATCATCACCGCCGCAGTTGGGTACAGCTCTTGCAACACACTGATGGTGGTCCGTTGGCTCTCTGTCAGGCCACCCACGACGCCGCTCGCAATTCCTTTGGACTCCTCCGAGATCTCAGCACCCGGGCGAGGCACGTGATGGTCGCGTCCATCCTCTACGAAGACGTACGGGTCATCGGAGCGACCATGCCCGGGGTATGCCCGTGTCACACCTGGGAGCACGCTCAGGTCTGGCCCATGGTCATTCACAGGCAGCCGCGGTACGAATGTGAACGGCGGCGGCTCCGCTCGTGCGGACGCGGGCGGCGGCGCACCCGACCCCATTGCTGCCGCTGTGCGCGGCGACGGCGCCTGCAGCCGCTGTCTTGCAGACGCGTCATCCTCGTGCGTTTGCTGTCGCGTCTGCTGTGGCTGCGAGCTCGGCGGTGGCAAACTCGCCCCTCCTGTGTGACCGTCCCGCCCGCACGCCGCCTCTACACGCGCGTGCTCCGCGGTAGCGAGCTCCTGCTGCTTTCTCTCCACCGCCAGCGTCCAACACGGCCACCATCGCCTGTGCGGAGGCCTCGCGCCCACAGGCCTGGGCGGAACACTGACGCGGCGCATCTCCTCGAGGCGTTCGGCCGCCCCTTCTGAGAGCCGGCCGCGCAGGTTGCGCGACGGCGGCATCGGCGGTGCGCGGTGCGTGCGCTGCCAGGCGTACATGCCAAAGACGGGTGCGCTCCCTCTGTGCCCACGGCCGCGCGAGCGGCCCCCCCTGTCGCCTCCGCCTCGCGCCATTGCCGACCACCCCAAGCCCTCATCGCGCGAGCGTCTGTCCCGTGGCCCGCCCCCGCGCCCACCCCCGACGGCCTGCGCCATCGCCTCTGCACGCCGCCGCTACCTGCGGCGGGCAGGGCTGGCGATTGCGGCGCTTCAGTCCCTCGCCGCCCGCGTGCTCGCGCCGCCTCGCCTCGTTGTGCCCCGCGGCGGCCGCGGCGGCAGCCGCGGGGGGCGTGCGGCGCGCCTCGTGTGGTGGCACGTGGGCGGGGATGAATTCAAAGGAAAGTCACATCGCTTCGGCACACGTGCACTCGTTGGCGCGCGCGGGCTGCCGCCACTTGACGCACGGCACGCCGGTGCGCGGCGCGGCACGGCGCTGCGGGGAGGCACGGCGTGCATGCCGTCGTTGGGACTGCTCGCCAGTGCGGTCGGCGCGCTGGCGGCGTTCGCGCTGCAGGGCGCGCTGCAGCGCGCGGCGTGCGGCGCCAACGGCGGCTTCTGCGGGGCAGGCGCATGCAGCCGCGCGCGCGGAGCGCTCGAGGAGCAGCTCGTCGGGCAGGGCGCGGCGGTGGCGCAACTGGGCGATGCCGTGTGCGACCACCTCGACAGGGATGTGCCGCGGAGGAAGCCGCTCGTGCTCAGCCTGCATGGCCCGCCGGGAGTTGGCAAGTCGCTCACCCACGCGCTGCTCGCCCGCGCGCTGTACGACGCAGATGGCGCCGAGCGCACTCGCGCAGCGACTCGACAGCAGCAGCAGCAGCAGCAGCAGCAGCAGCAGCAGCAGCAGCAACGAGGGCAGCAATCCTTGCCGTGTCCAGGGGTGGGGTGCCCCGCGTACCGAGTGGTGTTTGGAACGGACTATGCGGCTGCGGAGCGCGGTGCACAGCTGCGCGCGCTGCGCTCGGCGCTTGGCGCTCACCTCGCGAAATACCCGCAGTCGCTGGTCGTCGTTGAGGAGTACGACAAGATGGACTGTGCGAGCCGCGCGCTGGTGCGCACGATGCTTGACGGCGGGGGCGCGGCGCCCACTCTCGGCGGGGACGACAACGGTGAGAGCGTGAGCATCGATCTGTCAGCGCCGCAGCGGCAATTTGGTGAGTCTATATTCGTTCTCGAGAGCAACGTCGGCTACCTCGACATCTACCGGCACGCTGAGGACGCACGCGAGGGCGCTGGGGAGGAAGCTGAGAGCGAGACGCCCCTCTCGGACGAAGAGGCCGACCGCACGCTGAAAGACGCCGTCTTTGACTCGTGGCTGGCACAGGAATGTGAGAGCCGCGTTGACACGCAGCGGCTGCTGGGCCTCATCGACGCGTTCGTGCCGTTTCAGCCTCTGCGCCGCACCGACCTCGCCGAACTTGCGCAGCGCCGGCTGGAGGTGCGGCGCCTGCTGGAGCTCGACAGGTTCGCACTGTCGTGGGAAGACTCCGTGCCCGACTGGCTCGCCGGGCGCGCCGAGTACGAGTACGTTGGGGGCTGGGCGATCGAGGGTGCGAAGGAGATTGACACCATCATCAGCAGGCACGTAACTCGCGCGCTTCGAGAGTGGGCGCGCTCGAAGGCGCTGCCCGAGCGCGAGAGGCATCCCCAGCACCGCGGCCTCTCGCTCGGTGCCACGCTGCGCGGTGCGGCTCTGGAGTACCTCCGAGGCGCTGGCGTGCTGCCAGAGGGTGAGGATGCCGTGAAGGCGGAGGAGCAGCACGAGGGTGAAAGCTCGGATGTGCCATCGGCGCGCCTCGTGGTGTACGACGGCAAGGTTCGCGCTATCGATGGGCCAACGAGAAGCGAGCGGGGTTTCGATGCCGGCGCCGAGTGCGACGCGGCCGCCCGCACAGCTGCGTGAGCTGCAGTACCCTGAGGGGACGAGCGCGCCGCACACACTCCGTAAACAAAATCGATGTACTGTACACAGAGATTGTCAGGCTGCGCCCGCCGTCATCTCTTCACGCTCGCGCTGCCGGCGGCAACGCCGCGGACTGCCGCCGCTCCCAGCGCGCTCTCACCCCCGCCCGCACTGGCACCCTCGCCGCCGCCGCCCTTCGCCACGCCGGCGCCTCCCTCCACGCCGCCGCGGCGCAGGCGCAAGGAGCGCTCGGGCAACATCGGCGGCGGCAGAAATGGGAACGGCGCAAGGCTGAGCTGCTCGAGCGCAAGCGCGGCAGGCATGTCCTCATCGGCGGCCGAGCGCGCACCAAGCACGTTGGTCGCCGGCCCAGCGACTGCGGACGCGCCGGTGCCCTCTGCGTGCGCGCGCGCTCCGGCGGTCTCGCGCTCCGCCGCGTCCGCGTTGGGCAGCCTGTGCCAGCACATGGCCGCCATGGCCATGGGCAGATACCCCAGGGACGTGAGGAAGAGCGTGCGCGCCGTGGCGTTGCTGAGGCGGATGCGGAAAGCGGCAGAGCTCATGGTGAGCGCCAGGGCGAACGCCGCGCTCTCCCAGGCGAAAAGCTCGGTGGTGACGCCCAGCGCGTACGCGGCGTAGCTCAGCGGCAGCAGAGCGAGCGAATTGCGTAGCGCCACGTTGGCCACGCGCCGCCCCGTGGCATCCATTATCGGCAGCATGCGGAAGCCGCCGCGAGCGTAATCCTCGCGGTGCATCCACGCGAGGCTCATGAAGTGCGGCAGCTGCCAGCAGTACAGCAGGCCGGCCAGCACGAGCGCGCCCGGCTGCAGGCCGTCCGCGGCCGCCGCCCAGCCCATTAGCGGCGGCACGCCGCCGACCACGGCCCCTACCCATGTGTTGGCCACGGACATCTGCTTGAGCGGCGTGTACACGCCCGCGTACAGCGCGATGTTGCCGGCGCCGAGGACGGCCGCCTCCGTGCCGCTGAACGTCGCCAGCACGCCCACGCCGGTCACCGTGCACGCCGCGGCGAACGCGAGCGCCTGCGGCACGCTGCACGCGCCCGCCGGCAGCGGGCGCTTCATCGTCCGCGTCATGCGGCCGTCATTCATCCTCTCGTACACCTGGTTGAGCGTGTTCGCCGCCGAGGAGGCCAGCATGGTGCCCAGCGTCACGTAGCCGGCGCCCGCCCAATCGACACTCTCGCCGGAGCCGACGACGTAGCCCGCCGTCGCCGTGGACGCGACAAACGCGCTCAGCCTGAACTTGGACAGCTTCTCAAAGACGCGCAGCCACTCGCCCGGCGTCGAAGCGCGCCCGCCGGCGGCCGCCGCCGACGCGCCCGGTAGACCCGGGTTCGCTCGCGACCACGCCCGCGGCGCGACCGACCCAACCAAACCATACCACAACGGTAACCACAAACGCGCATGTTACCCCAAACGCCAACCCGAACCGTTCGAACGTGCGGCACGCGTGTTGCACGCGTGGCGAAAAGGAATCTCTTTTGGGGGGGCGGCGGCGAGAGCCGCACGCGCGGGCACTGTGAGAACCGCCGCCGCTGCTGCCGGGGCCTTGGCGGCGCCGCGTAGGCCCCTCGCCGCGGCTCGCGCGCGCGCGATCAAGAGCGCCGACATCATCCCCCCCCCTCCCTCCCCTGCGCGCTCTCCGCGCGCGCTATGCCGCACACCCACCGCCCTCCCGCCAGCCGCCGCCCCGCTGGCCCCTGCGCCCCCCCACCCCCAATCGGCAAATCTCCGCCCCGCCGAGGGCCTCTCCCTCCCTCCCTCTGCCGCGCGGACGCGGGGGCGCGCCGCGCCGCCCGCGCGCAGAAATCCGCTGCTGTGCTGTGAGGCGCGCGCACCTCCCGGCTGTTGGCCCGCCAGACGAACGGCCGGTCGCACCGCACCCTCATTTGATAGAGGCGAGCCTCTTCTCCCCCCCCCCCCTTTCGTTGGCGTTGGCCGGTGCGCGTTCGCGTTCGCGAGAGCGGGCGAGGGCCGTTGGGAGAAATGATGCCGAAACGGATGGGGACTGGGGCGGGCCGGGCGCGCGGCCGCACTGCGGGCGGTGGCGCAGCAGGGCTGGCTCGCGGGTGCGCCGCGCACGACGCCGGCCGCGCGCGCGCGCGCGGGGGCGCGGCCGCGGCGACGATGTCGATGTTCTCGTCGCTGAGCACGCTCTTCGGGAAGGAGTCTCCGCTCAAGTACGACGTCGGCGAGCGCTACGGCGGCTGGTCGCACTGCGGCTGGCAGCACCACAAAGGCGCGTCCAAGGATGAGCCGCCCGCGCCGGTGTCTGTCTTCGTCTACACCGCGTCGTCCGACAACGACCCGCAGCTGGCCGCCGCACGCGCGGCGCTCAAGCGCATGCGCACGCTGCGCCACCCGCACGTCCTCAAGTGCCTCGACGGCGTCGAGGTGCCCAACGGCATCTCAGGGCGCGACCCAGGCCCGGTGCTCTACATCGTCACCGAGCCGTGCGCGCCGCTCCCCTACGCGCTCGGCGATCTCGACGCCGACGGCCTGCGCGGCAACGAGCGCGAGGAGTACCTCGCGTTTGGCCTGCGGCAGCTCACCGAGGCGGTGGCCTTCCTGAACGTGGACTGCAAGATGGCGCACGGCTACGTATGCGCGTCGGCGGTCGCCGTGACGCCCGAGCTGGACTGGAAGTTGCACGCGTTCGACTTCCTCGACAGCTGGTGGGACGGGCCGGGCAGCACGATGATGCCCCCCTCCGAGGGGCTGCGCGCGGCATCGGCCGTGGCGCCCGCACACGCAGCGTGCCAGGAGCTCATCAAGGCGGACTGGGAGGGGCTGCGCAGGGCACCGCCCTGGTCCGTGGACGCGTGGGGCCTCGGCTGCACCATTCAGGAGATCTTCCGCGCGCCGAAGCCGTTCGACGCCGTCGAGCAGCTCCGCGAGATGCAGCACATCCCGCGCGCGCTCGCGCCTGCGTACCAGCGGATGCTCTCGTCCCAGCCGGGGCGGCGGCTCAACCCCAAGAAGCTGCTCGCGCAGTGCGAGTTCTTCAGCAACCCGCTCGTGGACTTCCTGGGCTTCCTGGACCAGCTGGCCCTCAAGGACAGCACAGACAAGGAGTCGTTCTTCCGGAAGATGCCCGCCGCGCTGGACAAGATCGCGCCAGTGATCGCCAAGCGCAAGGTGCTGCCGCTGCTGGCGAAGGCGCTGGAGTTCGGTGCCGCGCCCGCGAGTGGGCTCGGGTCCATGCTCAAGATTGGCAAGGAGCTCGAGGAAGACCGCTTCGCCGCCGACGTGCTGCCTGTCGTCGTACGGCTGTTCTCGTCGAACGACCGCGCGGTGAGAATCTCCCTTCTGCAAAACATGGACAGCATTGGCCCGCACCTGAGCGCCGAGCTGGTTGAAGGTCAGGTGTATCGCGACCTCGAGAAGGGCTTCGCCGACACGTCGGCCTACCTGCGCGAGCTTACGCTGAAGACGTTGCCCATGCTCGCGCCGAAGATGAAGGCGGCCACGCTCAACTCGAGCGCGCTGAAGCACCTCGCGAAGCTGCAGGTCGACGAGGAGCCCGCGATCCGCACCAACACCACCATTTGCCTGGGCAACATCGCGCGCTACCTGGGCGAAGCCAGCCGCAAGCGAGTGCTGATCAACGCGTTTAGCCGCGCGCTCAAGGACGTCTTTCCACCCGGCCGCGCCGCTGGCCTCATGGCGATGACCGCCACTGCGTGCTACTACAGCTGCGAGGAGCTGGCGCACCGCGTGCTGCCGGCGGCGACGCCGCTGCTGGTGGATGCCGACGCGAGCGTTCGCGAGAAGGCGTTCGCCTGCGTAGACGCGGCGTTGGCGCGCCTGCGCGAGCGTGACGAGGACGTGCGAGCGGGGAGGGAGGAGAGCGATGATGCGAAGGGCGCCCCGGCCGACGGCGGCAAGGGCATGTCCTCGCTGCTCGGCTGGGCTGCGAGCGCCGCGGCCGCCGTCGGCACCAGTACCGGCGCGTCGCCCATGAAGGCGCCGCCTGCCGGGGGCGCCATCGGAGCCGCCTCGAGCAGCGGCAACGCAGATGCCTACGGCGCGGCCGCGGGCGAGGCGAGCCGCCCGCAACAGCAGAGGCCACCATCGCATCAACCGCGGCGGGAGCAGGAGGTGCGCTCGAGTGGGCCAGCGGTGGTCGCTGCGGCGGCCTTGGAGGACGACGACGACGGGTGGGGAGACAGCGAGGAGGACCTGGACCTAGACCCGATGAGCATGATGAGCGGCGCGTCGCAGTCCAAACATTCTGCGATGTCATTCACGGACGATGGCGAGAACGATGGCTGGGACTCGATGAACTCACCTGCGCCCAAGGCGGCGCCCCGGCCCGTGGTCCCCAGGGCCGTGCCGCGCAAGGGTGCGCTCGCCGGCGGCAAGAAGGCGACGAAGAGCCTCAAGCTCGGCGCCAAGAAGCGCGCCGACTGAGAGCCGTGCCACCCTCGCCCCGCACGCACGAACGCCGCGCCCCCCCCCCTCCTGTAATATGCGACCAACCCTCGCAATGGATTGCATTCTGCCGATGCGGCGCGCGTGGGCGCGGGGCTTGCGCTCTGGACGGTGCGCCCCCTACCCCACCCACCCATCCCCCCTCCCTCCCTTCCCTCCCCCCAGGTGTACGCAACGCCGCTGGGAAGCACACATGGGCGCACGGTGCAAAGCTCGGAGCGCGCGGGCGCCCGCACCGCGCGCATGCGGGGTGGCGCGTCGCCCCATGGCGCCTACCGCCACGCCAACAGGGCACGTCTTGAGGGCACGATTAAGGCACAACGCGCGCAAGTGGCGGGCGGCACGCCTAGGGGAGGCGCGGCGACAGGGATGACCTTCAACGATGGCGCAGGAGCTCGCGGCGCGGCCGCGCGCTCGGCGATCGCTGCGGGCGCGCTCGCGCTCGGCGCGGCGGCAGTTGCGCAGGCCGCCGGTGGCTCGCAGCGCACCCCGCGCGCGGCGGCGACGCTCACGCCGCGCTCCGGGCCGCCGGCCGCGGCGGACCTTATCCTCGGCTGCTCGGCGCTCGCGGGCATGTATGAGCCCATCGGCGCTGCCGCAGCGAGTGCGGCGGTCGTGTACGCCATCGAGAGGGGCATCAAAGACTTCGATACCGCGCCTCATTACGGCCTGGGGCTGAGCGAGGAGCGCTTGGGTGCTGGCCTTGTCGCCGCGAACGCCGCGAACGACCCCACGGTGCGCGTGTGGAGCAAGGTGGGCCGCCTGGTGCGCCCCCTGGCGGACCTGAAGCCGGGCGACGTCATCGAAACTGGAAACATGGCGGGCGAGCCGACGTGCATCTTTCCTGAGACGCGCAAGCAGATAGCGCCCGTCCTGGACTACACGGCCGCGGGAGTGCGTGCGTCGCGCGAGGACACGCGCGAGAGGCTCGGGCCTGCCGCTGACCGGCTGCACGGGCTGCGCGTGCATGACTGCGACGAGCCGGAGCGCTATGCGCAGGCCATGGCGCGCGGCGGCGGCGTAGACGGGCTCGTACAGCTCCGCAACGAGGGCCTCATCGACAGCGTGAGCGTCGGCCTGAATGACCCTGAGTGCGTGCTGCGCATGGTGCGCGCGCGGCCTGCTGGCACGTTTGACAGCGTCATGGTGGCAGGCGCATGGAACCTCATCGATCAGGACGCGCTGCCGCTCCTTCTAGAGTGTCAGCGGCGGGGAATCGCAGTGCACAATGCGGGTTGCTTCGCGAGCGGAATCCTGGTGGGCGGCAGCAGCTACAAGTACGGCGCCCCCCCCCCGGAGGTGCGCGCTAAGGTGGAGGCGTGGACGGCGCTGGCGGAGCAGCACGCTACGCCGCTACCCGTCCTTGCCATCGCGTTCGCCTTGCTGCCAGCAGTGGTCACGCGGCTTGCGGTGGGTGTCAAGAGTGCCGAGGAGATCAAGCAAAACCTGGAGTGGGTGCAGCAAGCGGGGAAAGTGCCGGCGGAGCTCTGGCACGAAGCCAAAGCGCAGGGGTTGCTTGCTCCGGAGGTCGACCTGCCGCCAATGCAGGCCTGAGACGCTGCTGTAGTGGCACTCTGCAGTTGACTGGTTACCAGTGGCCCACGCGCCCACGTGCGCGAGGCGCCTGTGTGCACGCGGGGGCGCACGCGCACGGGTGTACTCTCGGCTCACACACCAGCACCATCGCCGTCGCTGTGGGCGCATGTATAAACAATTAGTGTGACATTGACTACGCGTACTGCACGCAGCGGTGCGCGCCACGCAAGGATGCGACCGACCCAAAAGACGCTGCTACAGGAGCATGCCGTCAGGGCCTCTGCGCCTGCGCTCGCGCCAGCGCGTCCTGCGCCCGGGCGTAGCCCTCCGCCTGGCGCGCTTCCCTTGCCGACAGCGCTCGCGCCTCGCTCGCAGCACGCCCGCTGGGCCCCCTGTCGACTTTGCCGTATGCTGGCAGCGGCCGTCGGTCGCCGTGACCCCACTGCCGTCGCGCCAGGCGAGCATGCGCGTCGGGGAACAATTTCTCCCACGTTCGCGCCATGTGGGTTGGCAGCGGCGCCTCAGCCGACACGCGGGTGGCCCCCGAGGGGTCTGCCGGGTGCGGCACAGACAACGAACGGCAGTGGAGGTGGAGGCTCGCGGACTCACCCCCAGCGGCGTCCGGCCAGGTCAGCGGCTTGTATGCTCGCCTCCGCCGCACCGGGTAGCGCCAGTCGCCTACGATGGGACACCCCAGATGTTCGGCCATGTGGCGGCGCAGCTGGTGCTTGCGACCGGTCTCGAGCACGAGCTCAACCCACGCAGCGCTCGTGTCGACGACGCCCACGCCACCGTCACTTTCATTGCTGTCGACGGCAGTCGCATCGTTGGAAGCGCGAGCCGGGCGGGCAATTCCAGCGCCTCGGTTGACGTTCCTGGCGCCTCCGGCCCCATCACCGCTGCAGCCGCTACCGCCGCTGCCGTCGCCCAGACGCTTGGTGTGCGCGACCTCCACCACCCTGAAGCGCGAGGCCTCGAGCGCGCCACTCTCGCGACAGCGCGTGACGATGCGACCCTCTGCACGCCGCGGCGGCGGCGCAACCAGTGCCCAGTACGTACACCGCGCCGCGCGTGCCGGCGCCGCATTGGATTCACCACCCTCTGCCCGCGCGGCAGCGCCGAGCACGGCTGCCGCGCTCCCGCAGCTGTCGTCCTCGAAGTCCAACGAAGCCGTCTCTCCTGCCTCCTCGGCGTCGCTGTTGTCGGCGTCGGCAGGCACGCTCTGCGCGGGCTCGAACGCGCGGGCAAGCGAGCGCGCCGCGCCGGGCGTGCGCGCAAGTGCGAGCACGCCCGAGGCATCGCGGTCCAGGCGGTGCACAACGCGCGGCGCGGGCAGGCCGCGCACGCCGCTGCCCCCGCTGGCCGCCAGCACGTGCAGCATGCCGTCGAGGTGCGCGCGCACGCCCGTGCCGCCCTGCACGGCGAGGCCCGCAGGTTTGTTCAGCAGGATGAGGTCCTCGTCTTCGTATAACACTGACTCGAGCAGCTTTCGGCGCTCGCCGGGCTTGACTACGAGCGCGAGGACACGGGGAGATGCCGGACGAGAGTGGCGCGAGAGTGTCAGAGGCGATGTTCGCCATGGGCGGGGGTGCAGACACGCGCGCACGCACGCTCTGCTCACCTTCGAGCGCGCGAGCCCCCAGTGGCGCTGCCCAGCGCGGGAGCTTTCCTTCCTCGTACAGCCACTCGGGCACCGTGATGACGTCTCCGGGGCTCACCGGTGCGCGCAGCGAGCGCACCCGCCGCCCACCGCCCGGCGCCGCGGCGACGGCAGCACGAGACATCCGCGCGGCGAGAGCAGCCTCGGAGGTGTCGGCGGCGCCGCGCTCGCCGTCGCACGCGCGTGGTGCAAACCGCGGCAGCGACCGCACGCTGCCCGCACCCAAGGCACGCGGCATGGCGCGCCGCACCGCCGGGGCGACGCGCACCGTGTTGGCGTCGATGGCCTCGCGCAGCCGCGCCCAGCGCGCAGGCGACGCCTGCCGGCGGCCGCGGCGCCCCGCGCGGCAGCGGTCGAAGCCGCCTGCCGAATAGCCGCGTCGCCATCGGCGCCCCCGCCAGCCCCAGCTGTCGCCCCCACCTCTTCCCCCCGCACGCTTCCCTTTCACCGCACTACACCAATTTCTCTCGTCCTTCCCCCTCCCCGCTCGCTCGCCCCCCGCTCGCGCCCGCGCGCGCAGGCGCGAGCGTGTGCCTCCCACCGGGGGGCCGTCCCCTCCCCCCTCCTCTCCCAGCGCCGGCGTCGCGCGAGGCGGTGCACCGCAGCCCGCCGGCCAGGTGCTAGTGAGCCTAGAGGGTCAATCGAAACCCTTGTCTGTACAGTACACGTACCATCTGATGGTACAGTACGATGGTATGTGCACGGCACACCCAAAACATTGTGAGGGTTTGGGTTATGTTCGTCGTGGGTGGACCTGAAAGAGTGAGCGATCGAACGCGAAAGCTTGTGTGATGAGGTGTGACCGACCTACCTGGCGCACTGGGGCCCCTGCTCGCGGGCGCGCATGCTGGCCTCATGGGCGGCCACGCGAGCAAGGTGTGTGTCAAGTACAACCCGCCCTTATTATTTGATTCGCAGTCTACGTGTCTACTACCGGCGGCTGGGCTCGCGGCGTTGCATTCAAGCCCATGCCATGCCCCGGTCGACTGGCTGGTCGAGAAGCAGACCCTACTTCTTGTCCTTCTTCGCTTTTTTCTCCTTCTTCTCCTTCTTCTCCTTCTTGTCCTTCTTCGCCTTCTTCGCGCTCTTCTCTTCGGCCCCGTCGTCGGCCTTCCGCTTCCTGTCCTTCGGTGTCACTGTCACGTCCGCGTCCGCGTTGTACGCCGGCGCGGCGCCACCGTTCGGCGCGGCGCCACCATTCGCGGCGAGCGCGCCCTTGGCCGCCGCGCCGCCCGAGATGGCGGTGATGCCCTTGCCCTCCAGCTGCCTGAGGCGCGCCTCGACCTTTGCGCGCGACTCGATGCCCAGCGACGCGTCCGTCGACTCGCCGAGCGCGTCCACGCGGATCGACAGCGAGCACTTGGCCGCCAGCACGCGCGAGATTTTGCCCTTGAGCTTGGGCGCGCTCTGGCCGATGAGCGACGCGTGGTAGATGAGGCCGTACTTGGGCGTCTCGTGCTTGGTCTTGAGCGCGCGGAAGAGGGCCTTCTCGGCGCCGAGGATCTGCACGGTCGACGCGGGCTGCTTGGCCAGGTTGAGCAGCGAGCCGGCGTGGGAGATGAGGCGCGCGCCCACGAGCTCGCCCACGAGCACTGTGAGGTTGGGCGCGATGGCGGCCATGCGGCTCTTCAGGTAGTCGTACAGCTGCGCGCGGTACTCGGAGAGCGAGATCACCTGCTCGGCGAGCGCCTTGACGTGGTCGACGTCCTGCACGGAGATCTCCGTGCCCATCGACACGATGGAGGCCTCCTTGAGGGACGCCTCGGCCTCCTCGGTGAGGATGCCCGAGAAGTCCAGCTCGGCGGCGCGCTCGCGCGTGGACATGAACTGCACCGTCTTGGCGTACTCGATGTTGTCGGTGATGATCTTGCCCATCTCCGGGAAGTGCCAGCCGTACCACTCGCGCACGCGCATGGCGTACGTGTTGAGCTCCTTGTCGAGCTCATCGAGCAGGCCGATGGCCTGGATGATCATGGTATCCACCTTCTCGGGCGAGAACTTGAGCTTGTAGCGCGACAGCGAGTGCGACAGGCCGAGCGCCATCGGGTGCAGGTCCTTCGCGCTCAGGTTGTCGGCGAGCTCGCCAAGCATGGAGCGGACGCCGCGGAGCAGCTCGAGCACGCTCTGCGAGTACACGCAGTTGATGCCGAGCTTCTCCTTGATGACGCCGCCGAGTTTGGCGTCGAACACGCCGAGGGTGTCATCGTCGCCGACGTGCTTCTTCAGGAGCTTCTTCAAGCCCTTGGAGAGCTTGGAGTCGACGAGCGCGGCCGCCGACGCGAGCGCGTCGGTGGTGTCCTCGAACTTGGAGAACGCCTTGAGCTTGAGCAGCTTCTGCGCCTTTTCGGGCGACTCGAAGTCCTTGGCGAGGTCCTGCGGGGGCGCGGAGCGAGCGGGCACAGACGCCAGGGCCGCGATCGTCAGCATCGGCGCTCGGCGGTCGCATTCCCGCGCGCGCCCGCGCGGCGCGGCGCGACGGCCACGCCTCCCTACCCCCTACCCCACCGACCTACCCACCCACCCACCCACCCACCCTAAGCGCGCCGTGCCAGCGCGCCCCGCGGCGGGCGGGCGCGCGCCACA
>RQSC01000998.1:39000-61574 GCA_013416795.1 Prasinococcaceae sp. CCMP 1430
GACGCGCACGCGCCGCGCGGCGCCGCGCGGGCAGCTCGGTTGGGCCCGCTCGGGCCGAGCCACAGCCGGCCGACCCGACCATAGCCGGCGGATGCGCATGCGGATGCGGATGCGGATGCGGACGCGGATGCGGACGCGGATGCGGCCTCGGCGAGGGGTTGGGGTCGGGGTTGGGGTGTAGGGTTTAGGGTTTTGAGCGCTGATGACAGAACGTGTGATGTCCGGAGAGTGCTGTGGCTGGCGGCCAACCTGTGCCTGGGCCCAACCACGCCAGCCGGCGCTGGAGGGGTCGATGCCGACATTGGGGTAAACCCTGATGGCACGCGGCGCACGGCTGGCGGGCGCGGCGGCGGCGGAGCGCGGGCGCGAGGGCAGCCGCCGACGCCGAGGCACGCCTGCTGCTTCGCGGCAGGCGCGGCCGACGCCGGCGACCGGCGGGCCAAGTACGCCGGCGCGAACGTCCTCGCGCCGATGGTGCGGTGCGGGACGCTGCCGCTGCGCCTCTTCGCGCTCGAGTCGGGCGCGCACCTGGCGTACGGTGAGGAGCTCGTCTCCATGCGCTTCGAGAAAGCCGCGCGCGTGAGCAACGAGCGGCTCGGCAGCGCCGACGTGGTGGGCCACGACGGGCGCGTGCTCTTCCGCACGCTCGAGCGCGAGCGCGGGCGCTGCATCTTCCAGCTCGGCACGGGGGACGGCGCCTCGGCGCTGCGCGCGGCGGAGCTGGTCGCTCGCGATGTCGCGGCGGTCGACCTGAACATGGGGTGCCCCAAGAAGTTCTCCACCTCGGGGGGCATGGGCGCCGCGCTGCTGCGCGAGCCCGAGCGCGCCGAGGACATCCTCAAGACGCTGCGCCGGAACCTGCCCGCCACCTGCGGCGTCAGCTGCAAGATACGCCTCCTGGACGGTGCGCCGCGCGACGCGCGACGCCCGCGCCGTGCGCCGGCCCCAGCCGCGGCAGCGCGCTGACCGCGGCACGCGCCGCGCTCCTGCCGCCGCCCGCCCCCCTTCCAGACGGCACCGGCGATAAGCGCACCTTCGACCCGCGCGCGAGCGTCGAGCTCGCGCGCCGGCTGGAGGCGTGCGGCATCGATGCGCTGGCGGTCCACTGCCGCATGCCCGACCAGCGCACGCGCGAGCCGGCGTTCTGGGAGCACCTCGCGCCCGTTCGGGACGCGATTAAGACGGCGGCGCTCGTCCTCAACGGCGACGTGTACAGGTACGAGGACTTCGACAGGGCGCGCGCGGCGACCGGCGCAGACGCGGCCATGGCGGCGAGATCCGCCATGTGGAATCCCACTGTCTTTTCGCCCCACGGCATGATGAGCAAGGAGGACGCCATGCGGCGCTTCGCAGAGCTCTGCCTGGAAACCGACAACATCCTCGCGAACACGAAATACACGCTCAAGGAGATGCAGCTGGGCGGCGGCGCAAAGTGGGGCAGACAGCCGACGGGCTCCCTCGAGGATGGGGTGGGCAAGGGCATCAATCGCGCGAAGACCTACCGAGAACTCTTCGTCGCGCTGGACCACGCCGCGTGGCATGACGACTTCGTCAAGGGACTTCGACCTCAACCCACGCGGTGTCCAAAGCACGCGGGGCAGCAGCAGCAGCACCAGCAGCAGGTGGACTCTGGTCCGGCAGACGCGGGCCATCAGCGGGTCGGCGAGAAGCGCTCCGGTCGGGATGAGTGCGCGAGTCTCGGTTGCGAGGCCAAGGTGTGCCGCACGCACATCTCCGCCGAGGTCGGCGCGGGCGCCGCGCGAGCTCGATGACGGCGCCGCTCGCCGCGCGCCCCGGGTCGTAAACACACGCACATTTTGGCGCACGAGCGAGCTTTCGCCTGCCTGCGCGGGAGGCAGAGCGAGGGCCCGTCCGATGCGGACGGAGTGAGAACCAGAGCGCCATCGCTTCGCGAAGTTCTTATATGCGCGTGAAATGTAGTGTAGACGGCGCGCTGTTGCTGCTGCGCGCCGGCATCGGTCCTCCGCTCAGCGTATGGAGGTGTGGCCCGCGCCCCACGAACTTGAGTCGTTCCCGGGGCCCGCCCGAGCCGCCGACGGGAACACGCTCCAGAATCGCAGCGTTTCGTCGCCCGCTCCAGTCACTATGGTCTGCCCGTCAGGCGAGATGGCCAAGTACAGCACGCGCAGCGTGTGGCCCGTGAGCGTGGCGAGCTTGGACATGTTGGGGTAGCGCCAGACAATCACCTGGTTCTGCGAGTATCCGTGCGTCGACACGAGCTCGTTGACGTTCTTGCTCCACACGAGGTTGCACACCTGCGAGCCCGTGTCCACGCAGCTGAGAGCGCTGTTGGTGGTGGTGCTCCAGAAGCGGATGCAACGGTCGGCAGTGCCGCCGCCGCTCGCCAGCAGGCCGTGCGTGTGCGGGCTCCACGCGATCGCCTTGACCGCCGCGGTGTGCTCGCTGAACCTCAGCACGGGGTTGGTCGAGTGGTGGTTCCAGATGAAGAGCTGGTTGTCGTTGCCGCCCGACGCGAGCTCGCGGTCGTCGTAGCTCCACTTGAGGCCGCACACCTCGCTCGTGTGGCCCCTCAGACAGTGCACGAAGTCGCGCTGATCGCGCATGTCCCTGTATCGAATGGTCCTATCCCTGCTGCCTGAGCACAGCACACTGCTCGACCACGCGAGCGTGCCCACGCGCAGCACGTGGCCGCCCATCACCCGCACGCGCTTGATGCGCACCGCGTCCCACACCTGCACCTCGCCCTTGTGCGTCCCGACGGCCAGCAGCGAGCCGCGCTGCGTCCAGCTCACCGAGCACACCGAGTCGCTCGGGCTCAAGTCGCACAGCTTTGTCACCTTGCTCGTGCACGCCGACCACAGATACACGCACGACCCGAGCCCGACCGCCAGCACGTTGTGGCTGCTCCAGTCGACGAGGTTGAGGTAGAAGTCGTCGTGCAGCTGTGGCGCGTCGAGGACCTTGAAGGGCGAGCGCGCGATCTTGCGCGGCGCGCGCCGAATGGGCAGCGCCGACGAGGGGCTCGCGAACGGGTTCAGGCTCGACGGCGAGTCCGCCGGAGGCGGGCTGCTCTTGAAGCGAAACAGCTTCTTGCCCGAGCTCGGCGCGAGCGGCGAGCCGCCGCCGCCGCCGCCCCCCCCGCCGCCGCCGCCGCCGCACTCGCCCACGGCCACACCATCCTCACCGTCATCGATGCCGACTCCGGAGAACTCGCCGCCAACCCGCTCATTTCGCGGCACGGCACCGCCCCACACGTACATTCCCGCGCCCGCGCGATAGCAACGTAGCGCCTCCGCAGCGGCAGCTGCGCGCTCAGCGTCGGACACCAGCACTGGCACGGACGCACCGGCAATGGCTTCCGTCGGCGACGACGCGGCCGGTGCATGTGCGGTCGACGCACGTTCGAGCAGCACACGGGCATCGCGCGCGCGCGCGTAGCCTTCGTAGCGGTCATCTAGTAGAGTGACTCGTACAGCCACCGCGGTACTCGCATCAGCATGAGCACTTGCTTCGGAGCCGTTGCTGNCTCGTGCGCCTTGAACTCCGCGTGCCCCCCTCCCTCCCCCCCGCTGCGCCCCGCGCGCTCGACTCCCGCCAAAACGCGCGCGGGTTCCCCTCCGGCGCCCGGCGCGCGCCCGCAGGACCGCCCGGATTCCGCACGAAGAGAATCACAGAAGATGTGCACATGGGATTCCGCACCCGCGCGGACAGGCGGAGAGCGCGCGGCATCCGCCCCGGGGCCGCTGCTGCGGTGGTCGGCACGCACACTACTCACTCGAGGTGCGATGTCGAGATCGACATACGTCGAGGGGAGGCGGGGGGGGGGGCGCGCGGTGGGACGCAGCGGATCACGAGGCGTGCGTCCCCGGGGTGTCCCGCCACCCTCAGACCGGGGTGAGACGGGGCGTACCCGGGTGTGATTCTTCCCGACCCCGCCCACCCCGGCCCCGCCGGCCTGGCGGCGCCCCGGAACAGGCTGTCGGCCCCGTCGAGGGGCTAACACCGCCGCCGCTCGCGCCACCGCGCGCTCATCAAAAAAACCGCCCGGGGAGGGCTGGGGGGGGGGGACAAGCGGTCTGACCCAGGTACATGCGGGGGAGATCCAGTATGATCCGAAGGGACCGGGGGTCGTACCCGGTCAGATGAGGCCTTGCCGTCTCGTGACCAGGGGTCGGGTGCACGCGCGTGGGCGGGGCGGGGCGCCCAATCGAGCTGCGGGCGCCCTCCCTCCCCCCCCTCCCCTCCCCCGCCTCGACGGACGGGGCGTGGGCTCGGGGGGCGCGCAGACGCGGTAGGAGCGCGGGGTGGAGGGGACCGCCCACGCGGGTCGGCAGCATGGGGGGGCACGCTCAGGAGGCGGGGGTGAAGGGGAGAGGGACGAGGGACGAGGAGGGGCTGGGGGTCGCGGCGTCCGTGGGCGCCGGCGGTGCCACAAGTGCGCGCTGCGGCGCCGGGCGAGCGCGGGCCCCGAGCGGCGCAGGGCGCCGGCGCCAGCCTGGGCGGCGGGCGGGCCGCCGAGCTGGGGAGGGCGGATTCGGAGGGGGGCAGGGTTGGCACAGGTGTGTTGCGTGGGGACGGGGGCCTCGGGTTGTATTCCCACGGTCCGCCGCCTGCCGCGGCGCCGTGCGCCATGGAGGGCGCGTGCCGCGTGTACAAGTCCGACCTCCTGAACGACCTCGTGGCCGACGCGAAGGAGGCCGAGGCGCGAGACAGGCGCGCGGCGGCGCGCGCTCGGGGAAAGGGCAGCGAGAAGAGCGCGGGGACGCCGTTTGGGGCGAGCGAACACCCGCGTCTTTCGTCCGAGGCGCGGCTTCTGGCCCAGAAGGAGATGCGCGAGGCGCGCTACCGCGAAAAGACCGAGCAGTCCCTGCGCGACGCCGAGCGCCGGCGCGCGGAGAAGGCCAGGCGCCGCGAGGAGGCCTTCCAGCGCATGTACGCGAGCGTGTGCGAAGGGCTCGACGGCGGCGACGGGGTGGTGCGCGAAGTGAGCGAGAAGCTCGAGGAGCACGCGCGGCTGAGGCGCAAGAAGGCCGCCACGCTGCACAACGAATGGAAGGAGGCGGTTTTCGACACCATCCAGGGGCGCGTGCAGGAGCAGATTGACAACATGTCCACCAAAGACGCCGCGGCACGCCGTGCGGAAGCGTACGACACGTACATTCGCACCGTCAATGCCAAGGCGTTGGGCGGTGTCTTCCGCGACATCATCATTCCCTCCGACTACGACCCGCTCACGCTGCGCGAGCACACGCTCAAGTATGACGGGCGCGTGAAGGATCCCATCAAGCGCGATCTCACCAAGGCGATGAACGAGAGGCGCGACATGGGGCTGTCGGCGCAGAGCACGCAGGCGCGGCAGACGCTCGATGTACAGAAGTGGGCCACGGAGAACATCGGCTCCACGCCCTACGGCCACGACGCCCGGCTCTTCGACGACCAGGGCAACTTCGTCAAGAACAACACCGGCTTCACAGCGAGCATGACAAAATCCAAGGTGAACATGGACCACTACAACGTGGAGACGGGCAAGGAGGCCATGCTGAAGGAGACCAAAAAAAGCAAGCGCATGTTCCCCGGCATGAACTCGGCCAGCACGGTCGAAATCTGAGAGGATGCGAACGGCGGCGCGGGGCGGCAGCGCCGCGTGGGGATCGTTCGGGCGCTGGGCGGCCGCGAGCAGCCCCGTCACTCCTGGCGGGGCGCCACTGCTCACTTGTACATAATCATCACGCATTATCACACACGAGGGCGCGATCGCGTCGATCGCGCTTGCGCAGGGAACGGGGGTCGGGCCTCGCGACGCGGCGCTCGTGGCGCTAGGAGGCTTGCCTCATCGATGGCTGCTCCGCCTCCGCCGATCCTGCGGTCTCTGCGGGCACCAGCGGCGGCGGCGGCTGCAGCACCTGCTCGGTGGAGCCCGCAGCAGTCGCCTGCGCGTCCGCGCCACCTGAGGAGTCCTTGACTTTGCCACGACCGAACGTGCAGCAGCCCCTCTTAGGTTCGGGCGACACGGGCCCCTCCTGGGCCGGTGTTGGAGCGGCCTGCGCCGCCGCGTCCCCGCCGCTGGCCGCCTCGGCCGGTGCAGGCGCAATCCCGTCGCTCGAGTGATGGCTCCGCGCGTCGCTCCCATCGCGCTGCTGTGACTTGCGTTGCGTCGCGCTCCACGACTCGTCCGGCGCGTCGCCTGAGTCCGTCGATACCGGCAGCTCGGGCTCCTCGTGCACGTCACCGGCAGCGACGGCCTGCCGGAGTTGCGCTTCGAGCGAGCCCTGCATCTGCTCTTTCTGCGCTGCGAAGGCGTCGGGTGGGGGCACCTTGTGTCCGAGCGAAGCGTACCACTTGTCGAAGGCGTCTTGTTCGAAGTAGACCTTGGCGGCGTCGATGTTGTCGCTCTCAAGGAAGAAGTCGCCAACCTCGTGCGCGATGTCGTCGGAGGCAGCAAAGTCAACGCCGGTGAGGCCCTCCAGGCGCGCCATCATCTTCATGCCATCTCCGGCGGCAACGGACGAGCCGAGGAGATCAATGCGCCCGCCGGGGGCAACGAGCTGCGACAGGTCCTGCCAGAAAGCCCGGACGCCGGGCACGGCCTTGAGTGTGTCGATGTCCGTGCGAAATCCTTTGGTGAGCACGATCGTCGCCGCCTTGCTGTTCGTCACGAGAGCCAGAGACTCCACGGGCGAGTCGTTCAGCTTGGTGCGAATTGCGTGCAGCAGGCCAGCGGGCGTGGTCCTGTTGAACTCATAGGTGAAGCACCCGCACTCGTGGCTCTTGAGCGCAAACGCCGGAACCTCGTCGTGTCCAACGCGCGATGAGATGACCATCAGGCGCTTCCAGCCTCCTGGCGGGGCGTCGTCGCCGTTCACCGCGGGAGTGCCCTTGGGCGCCTCCCCCAGAGGCGGCAGCTCGCGCTTCCAAGATGGCGCAGCCGCGGCGCTCGCCTTGATCGCGGGCGCGGCCGAAGCCGGGCCAGCGGGCAGCGGAAGTGTGGGGAATGGTACGGCCGCCGCGCCGCGTCCGAGGCCCGCGCCCGAAATGGCGCCATTCCCAGGCTGTGCGCCTCCAAGCACGCCGGGAGGGAGCTGCGGGGGCATCGCACCGAGGGGGGCGAGCGCAGGCAGGCGACTACCTTGAGCGACCAGTTGCCTCCGCGCACCCAGCGGGACCGCGCGCGACGTAATGAGCGCCTTCACATCCGCGTACGCCACGGCGCCTTGGTTGAGCTTGTCGCAGGCGGCCATGCGCACCAGCCAAAGCCGCACGTCCTTCTTGGTACAGTTGGGCCTCAGGGACCGGAAGACTGCGACCATCTGGGGATAGTCGCACATGCCATCCTTGTCCGCGTCGTAGTGGTCGAAGGCGCGCTTGAGCACTCCGCGAAATTGCTCCAGGGTCTCAGATAGCCCACGCAATGTCACCTCGCCAGCTGAAAGGTCCTCGTCTTCCTGCACGGTCAGAGCGGGGTCGTGGACCTTGCGATGCAGCTCGGAGCAAGCTCGCAGAGCCTCCAGCACACCGCGCTGCGTCATGCCTGCTCGGACCGTGCCGGTCGGCGGGGGGCGGCCGTAGTCGTAGCCGGTGGTCCCAGCCTTGGCCAGGCGCTCGACGCCTTCCGCGTAGGCACCCTCGACGTCAAGCATCGCCTTGAAGTACGCCAGCTGCGCCGCGGAGATGTCCTGCACGGCGGTGCGCCCGAGTGTGCCGATCTCGGCATAGCCCAGCGTGCCGTCCTGATTAGTGTCGAATGTGCGCAGGAGGAAGAAGTCGTCTTTGGTGAGCTGGATCTGGGCTTTCAGCCACGTGCGCGCTCGCTTGAAGACATTCTCGGACGCGGCCTTTTCGATCTTGGCCTTGGCGATCCTCAAGAGCTCCTCTGGGGACTCGCTTCGGCGCGCGCGCTCCACGGCGGCCTTGTCGCTCTCTGCAAATTGTTTCGCGATGCCGGCGCCCATGGGCCCAACGCGCTCGAAGTACTCGCGCAGCTCGGCAAGCGAGAGCGCGCCGTCGCCGTCGGTGTCGACCTCTGCGAGATTCGCGAGCAAGTATCGCATCTCGGTCGCATCGAGCGCGGGCAGCAGCGTGGAGAACAGGTCTCTGAGCTCCTTGGCGTCGAGCGTACCGTTCCCGTCTTTGTCAAATTGGTTGAAGACGGCTTGTGCCGTCGTGCTCTCCGCAGTGACGAAGTGCGCGAGCCGCGACATGAGATCAGACACGCGCACCACGTCCTCGTCGCCGTCGGCGAGCGCGTCAGCCGAGCGCAGCTTCTCCGACATTGCCTTGCCGCTCTTGAGGGCCGAGCTGAACTCGCTGGCGCTGATCTCGCCGTCCCCGTTTACGTCGCAGATGACGCAGAAGTAGCGCAGCTCTCTGTCGGTGATGGTTGGCTCGATTGCCTCCATCATGCGCTCTATCTCCGCCATCGACAGCTGGCCATCGGCGGACACCCCCCCTTTGTCAAAACGCTGGAAAAGGGCCTGCACCGTGGTGTCATTCTTCTCGATGTACTTGAGCACAATGGAGAAGATGTTGCGGTCACCAGGCCTTGCCGTAATGAGCGGCCGGTGCCTTTGCGTCAGCGTGGAGTCACCCTGAGCCAGCGCTGCTGGTGGTTGGGCTCCCGCTGGGGCCGACGCAGCAGCAGGCGGCGCGAGCTGTGTCGCTGGTAGGCCGCCAGCGTATGGCGGCGGCGGCGACTGCAGCGCCGCGAGCTGCTGCTGCTGCTTCTGCAGGGCCTCCTGCTGCTGCGCAAGGAGCATCTGCTGCTGTTGCGCCTGCTGCTGCGCTTGCGCTTGCGCCATCGCCATGGCGGCCGCCTGCGCCTGCATCTGCTGCTGCTGCACCTGCACCTGCACCTGCATCTGCATCTGTTGCTGTTGCTGTTGCTGTTGCTGCGCGGCGGCCTGCATCTGTGCCTGCGGCTGCTGCGCGGCGACTGGTGCCGCGGGCGACGATTGGGGAGCGCTCAGCGAGGACGCCCAGGCCCCGCCCTGCTGTTGCTGTTGCAGCTTCTGCTCGGATGCGGACGTCACCGTGGGAGAGCTCGGAGCGGAGCGTGCCACTTTCTGCTCTTTGATGTAGCTACGCAGCTCTGCAAGAGACACCTTTCCGTCCCCGTCGACATCCAGTTCGTGCACGCGCTGCATGAGGTATCGCAGCTCCATCTGATTGAGCCCCGGACACGCGTGCTTGAAGAACTTGACGATCTCCAGTCCCTCGAGCTGCCCGTTGCCGTCCGCGTCGAACTTCTTGAATATCTCCGCGACGCTTTGCCCTGTGCTCTCCATGTTCTGTCGAAGGCGGCGGATGATGTCGTCCACACGCACGACGTCCGCGTCGCCCGCGGCGCTCGGGTCCGCCTTTCGGTCGCCGGCTTCGGCCATGACTGCGCCACGCACGGCCCGCGTGAACTCTTCCAGGCTAACTTCGCCGCTGCCGTCGATGTCCACCATCAGCATGAAGTGCCGAAGCTCCCTGTCAGTGATGGTCGGCTCGATGAACTCCATCAGGCGCTCGAGCTCCTGGCAAGCATCAGGTGTGGGGCAGTAAGTAATGGTGGTCAGCGCCGGCGCGGATGGTGCGCCGCGCCTCTTGCACGCGACTAGGCATCGCAATCAGAGCCGCCCCTCTGTGCGCACGCGCTCGCTCGCTCGCTCACCTGGGTGCTGAGCTTGCCATCCGCGCGGCCCATCTTGTCGAACTGCGCGTACAGCTGGCTGGCCGAGCGGTCGGTGCTATCAAGGTGATCTTGCACGCGCTTGAAGATGTTGCGGTCCCGCACGCCGCTGCTGTCACCGCCGGACACTCCCGGCGCGGCGGCCATCCTTGGCGACTGCATGGGCCGCCGCGAGCCCCCGCCGGTGGGCGCTGGCTGCGGCGTCGCCCGGCCCACAAACCGCCTCTGCTGGTGCCGCGCCGGGGACGACGGCGCCCGCTCCTCCCCCGCGCCGCGACCGCGCCCGCCCCGCGCCCCTCCCGCGCCGCGCCGCGCCGCGCGCAGGGTCTCCCTCGCGGGAACACCGTCATTCGATGTTTCCAACCACTCGCTCGGAGCAACCGCCCACAAGCTCGAACAGACCCCAAACAAGTCCCCGACCCGTCGCTCCCGGCCCGGGCGAGCTCGCGGGCGGACCCGGCACCCGTTCCCCGGCCGGCGCGGCGGTGCGGTTCAAACCGAAACGATGGGTGGGGTCCCCAACAGTCGCCTCGGCCGGCGGCGAGGCGCACACGCTCGGCCGGCCGGCCCGGGCGGGCGCCTTCTGTTCCCGCGCTGCCCTGCGTGGCGCTGGCTGGATGGCTGGCTGGCTGGTGGGGGACACCCACCCTCTGCCGGCGGGGAACAGACAGGCAGGGGGGGGATCGACAGGAGGGGGGAGAGCGGCGTTGGTTGGCGTTGGGTGGATGGGCGGCGAAGCGGCGGCGGGCTCCCGGCCGGCGGGGGGCGGCGTCGGCGACCGGATCCGCGGCGGGGTGGTGGGTTGTGGTGTGTGTGTNGCAGCGCGTGCGCTCGTCGTCGAGCTCGGGGCGCCCGCGGCGGCGGCCACCGACGGGGTCGCACTCTGCGCGCCGGCCGGCGGCGAGGACGGCGCGCTGCGGCTCGCGCCGGGCGCGGGGTGGGAGCTCGCGAGGGTAGAGGAGGGCGGCACGCAATTCGACGCGAGCGCGCTGGCCTCCGCGGGAGTCGCCTTCCTCGCCGCCGAGGCGGAGGCCGCGAGCGTCGCGCCGCTCGAGGGCGCGAGCGTGTACGACCTGCTCGCGACGGACCCGTACTACGCGAGCAGCTATCACAGCGCGCGGTACGACGACCTGCGCGCGGACGCGCAGGGGCGCGGGCTTAGAGGATTCTTCGGGGACGCAGGGGATGCGGATGCCGCCTCGCCCGCCGCACCCGCAGGCAGCGCGGCCGAGGACACACGGGTGGCCAATGGCAGCTGCGTGCTCGTCACCGGGCCGTTCAGGGCAGGCGAGCGCTACGCGCTCACCTTCGTGGCGGACGCGTCGGACGTCGCCGTGGATCCTGGAGCGCTCCCAGAGCTGTGGTACCTCCCCATGAGCTACGACGACGACGGGGCGGGCGGACTCCGCCTGGACGTGCGCGGGGACAAGCGCGGGACGGTGTGCGAGGCGCGCAGCGGGGTGGCGACCGAGCAGGTCCCGCCCGCCGCGACGCCGACGCTGTCCCTCGGCCTCGAGGGGGAGGCTTGCGCAGCGGGGCAGGCACGCGCGTCGCTACGCTACGGCGGCGAGTGCGTCGAGTGCGAGAGCGTGTCCGGTGTGGTGTCCTTGGCGGAGGGGACGCAGCGTTGCGACTGCCCCGCGGACGTCCACGTTGTGCCCGTGGGTGGCGCAGCGTGCGGAGCGCAATGGGTGGAGGGAGACGCCGACGGCGACGCGCCGGTGACAAACGCCGCACAGCTCGCTGCGAACCTGTGCGCGCGGCTAGCTGCCGAGCTCGCCGCAATCGAGGCCGGCACCGGATCGGACGCGGTGGCGGCGTCCGGCGCGGCACTCAACTTGCTGCGCGACGACGGCACCGCGCTGCTCGATGAGACGACCATCGCGGCGGCAGAGGCCGCAGTGGACGCGGAGATGGCGCCGGACCCGCGACAGCGGGGCGATCCGATTCGCCGGACGGGCCTGCGCGCCAACTGCGAGGGCTGCGGGACACAGGACGGCTCATTCACGGACGCGTCCTCCGGCCAGTCCTCCCACTACGTTGACACGCGCTATGAGGCGGCACGCGCCATGCGCATCGCAGGGGTGGCCATGGAGCTCGCGGGCTATCCGTGCGCAGACGACGCGCTGAGCAGGGGGGACGTAGATGACGCCGTGCGCCACGGTGATGGGCTGTGCAGCATCGAGTAAGATGTCCGCCGAGGGCCTGCGAGCCGTCCAGTCCTTTACACGTGCGTGCGCACGCGTGCGCTTTTTTGCGCCCACGCACACTTGTGGTTTGAGGGTTGGGCGGATGGGGCGCGTGGGCGGGAGAGACGCGGGGCGCTCACGACTCCATCGCCTTGGGGGCGCTCTCACCCTCCTCTCCAGCAGCGGGAGCAGCGCCCGGCGTGAACGTGCGCTCTGCGTACAGCTTGATGTAGCCCATGTGCCAGTCGCCGCCTGGTATCGCGCGCGCCGACAGAGCGAAACGGAGCGAGGTGAGGCGCGCCCGCCCCCGTCAGCGTTCGTGTCTTCGACAACGCCTGCGCAGATCTGCGACCAGCGCGCGCAGGCCAGCGAGATGGCGCATCGCGCGTGGAACAAATGCGCATGCCGAGCAGCGCACCGCGCGCGGAGCGCACCTCCGTTTAGCTTGAGGATGTCCTCTTCCTTCTGGGGCTCGACGTCGTCGTCGTCGAAGCGTAGCCACTGCCCATCCTTCTGTTTCGTCCAGCCTATGTAGTGGCCGCCGTCGGCCGAGCGCCCCTTGTGTGTAAGCACGGCCACCAGGTCATACTTGCCCGTAGGCAGCGGCTTGCCCACCTCCGGCGCTGGCGCGTCGCCTTCGTCCGCCATCGCCGAGTCGCCATCGGTGTCCTTGTTGGCCGCCTCGGTCGGCACGTCGGAGCCGCCCGCGGCCCCTCCGGCCGCGTCGGTCGCGCCGTTCAGCGCGCGCTTGCGCGCGGCAACCGCGTCGGCGGCCTCGCGCTCTGCCCTGCGCCCCACATCCAGCTGCTTCTTCAGCTCGGGCGTGCACAGGTCGTACACGTCGAGCGTGAGCGGAAAGGTAACGGCCTTCATGATCTTGCACTTGGTCTGCGTCTCCACCTTGTAATAGAATCTCACAGTCTCGACAGGGAAATACCTGGGAAGCTTGGAGAGCTTGGTCTCCTTGGTCCAGACCGCCGAGCGGCCGAGCTGCTCCGAGTTCTTCTCCACGGTTCCGTTGAGGCACTCCTGCATGGCCAGGTTGAGGTGGTTCACCGACTGCGTGACGTTGCACTTGAACATGAAGTCGGAGGACTCCTCCTTGGAGGTCTCGCCGCTCTCTGCGCAAGTGAGCGTGCTCTCGTAGCCGATGGAGAACAGGTCGCGCACCGAACTGCGCGCCTTCTCATCAGCGCCCGCGGCGTTGATGCGCATGTCGAGCGCGTTCACCAGCCCCGTCCAGCACTCTTCCGCGTCCTGCTGGGAGTACACGCCGCCCTGGCCCTGCTCGTTGAACTGCGGAAAGCGCTGGCGCAGCGTCGTCAAGAACTTGAACGGCACAACCGCCTGACGGCTCGTCCTCATCTCCTTAATGAGGTCCCGCGTCGCGAGCACCAAATTGTGGCTCGCGTCGGCCTCGATGCCGGAGCCCGAGTCGTACGCGTTCAGCGCGTCGCCGAGCTCGGGCACGTTGGCCAGGCACTGCATGGTCGCCGCCATGTAGCATGTGTTCCCGAGGTTCACCAGGCCCGCACCGTAGTCCTTGGGCATCATCGCCGCCTCCTGCTCCTCCTCGGGCAGGTCCTCCACGAAGGTGATGGCCTTCTCCGGCGCGACCGGGATCGCCTCGGCGGAGCCCATCATCATGAGCTTCTGGCCCTCCTTCAGCTTGACCTTGCCCCACTCGTCCTTCAGCATGCCGCCCTTGACCATGATCTTCTGGCGGTCCACGGGCACCCCCGTCAGCGAGAACACCTGCGACTTGAACACCGCAGGCGGCTCATCGAGGTCGATCTCGACAGGGTACGTGCCGCGATTCCATGACACGACCACTGCGGTGGGACGCAAGCAGGAGAGGCGTTCGTTGGCGCGCCCGGGCGCCGCGCGGCGGTGTGAGTGGGTGCATGGAGCAGATGGGCGCGGGTGCGCTGCATTCGTACTCGCGCGGGCGCGCGCGCGCGCCGAAGATCTCCGCGCTGCGCCAAGCTCTGCCCCCCTCCGCGCGCGCGCGCGGCGCCTTTTCCCCCGTGCGGCGCGCCAGGGCCCGAGCCGATTCGCAAGCACGCACCCTTCATCGCTCCCGGGCCTTCCCCTCCCCCTCGGCGCCGTGCTCACAGGGCGTGCGCAGCGCCCAGCAGCTGCGATGTGGCGCGCGCGCGCGCGCGCGCGCTGCCTGCTCGGTGCACGCGCGGCGGCGGCGAGGTCAAAAAGCAACGGGCGGATCGATCGCCATGCAGCGCATGCCACACGCCGGCACGACCCAGCCATCATCCCGACATCGTCGATAATATGCCTTGCTTACCAAAAAAAAAAAGGCCAAAGAAAAAGGAACCGGCGCGAAAGGCGGTGCCGCTGCAGCTGTTGACGATGCTGATGCGCTGTTCCTGCTTCGGACGGAAAATATTTGGCGGTGGTCTGTCCGCGGATTCTGCTCGGCACAGGCCCGAGGCGCTTGCCGGAGCGCTCGCCCCGCCGGGCGCGGCGCGGATTTCGCCGGTGCCTCCAGTCTTTTTTCCTGCATGGGCGCTGGGTGTGGGGGGGGGGGCAGCGTCGCACCAGTCAGCGCGCACGGGGCGGGGCGCCCCCCCGGGCAGCGCAGCAGAGCCATGCTGCGACGCGCGCTGTCACGCGCCGCGAGCCCGGCAGCGCAGGCGGTGCGCCAGGCGCAGGCGGCAGGCTTCGCCTCTGCTGCTGGCGAGCTGCACCAGGCGCAGCGCGAGCTGTACAGCAGGTGCGGAGCGCTGGCGGCGCCCGAGATTGAAAAAGGGGGGGAAAGAGGAGTCGCTTTAGGGTTGGCAACCGTGCCGGCCCAGGCGCTGCGCCGCCGCCGCGCGTCGCGGACGGCGTGTTGCTCCGCCGCAACACCACGAGCGCCGCTTAATGATGCCCCCCTCCCCCCCCCTGCCCCCCGGCGAAGTGCGTCCTAACGCGCTGACACGTCCTCGCCCGTTTGGGCCCCCCTGCCGCTCCGACGCTGCTGCGCTGCTCACCGCGCCCCGTGCTCTGCAGGGCGCGGACAGAGATCCCCATCGGCGACACGTTCCCGGCGGTGACGAACACCACGTACGTGGCGCCCAGTGCGTCGCTCGTGGGCGACGTAAACGTGGGTGACGCCTGCTACATCGGCTACGGCGCTGTCCTCCGCGGCGATGAGGCAGCCGTCAACGTGCACCTGAAGTCGCGCATCGGCGACGGTGCGGTGCTTGCGACCGCCAAGTCGGTGGCGACGGGGTTGAACGCTGAGACGTTTGTGGGCAATTACTCGACCGTGGGCGCTGGGTGCGTGCTGCGTTCGGCCACGCTAGACGGCTTCTGCGTGGTGGGGGATAACTCTGTGCTGGGCGAGGGCTCGATCATGGAGGAGTGCAGCGAGCTGGAGGCCGGCTCGGTGCTTCCTGCCGGCCACCGAGTGCCGGCGGGCGAGGTGTACGGCGGCAACCCCGCGACGTTCGTGCGCATGCTCTCGAAGACCGAGGCCTTCGAGCGCCGCACCGCTGCCCAAGAGGCCTACACCATGATCACCACTGCGCACCGCGACGAGTTCCTGCCCGTCGGCAGCGAATGGAAGGATGCTGAGGCGCGCCGCGAGGCCCTCGCCAAGCTGCTCGCGTCCAAGGACCCCGCTCTCGCGGCCTGAATGGCTCGGCATCGCCGGTTCCTAAGCAAGCACACAGCAAGCGGAGAGGTGCCCGGCGCGCTGCGCGCACTGGCCACTGTCCTTGTTGTAATCTACATTTTTGACGTACGCTACAGATTGGTTCGGTGTGGATCGCTGGGCCTGATCGCTGGGAGCAGCGACGCGTGCTCCGGCGAGCAAACACGCTAGGCCTTCCGCACGAAGTCCAGTATCGCCCTCTGGAGCGCCTCTGGCTGCTCGATCATGGGGAGGTGCGCCACCCCCTCCATTGACTCGTGGAGCACATCCGCGCCCATCTCCCTCAGCCGGCTCACCAGCGCTCGAGCGCTCGACGGGGGAATGACCTTGTCCTCCTCGCCGCTCACCACCAGGATGCGCCCGCAGGCTGCGACGGCGTCAGCCGCGTGCGCCTCGGTAATCGGTTTGTAGTGGCCATAGAACCCCTGACACACTCGAAGGTCGTCGCGCCTGTTGTGAGCGAGACAGAGCTTGCGCAGAGAGCCATCTTTGTCTCCCTCGTTGAAGATGGCGGCGTCGGCGAAGCCGTTGCTGAGGGAGCTACGCAGCATTCTCAGCGCAAAGAGGGGCAACCACCGAAACAGAGCACGAGCGCTGGACACCGCCGCCCCGGGCAGATCGTCTGGGCACACGAGCACTGCAGAGGCGGGCTTGAGTTGCGCCGCCGTGGCGAGAGCAACCTGGCAGCCGAAGCTGTGCCCCACGACGACGACCTGTCGCGCCGCGCCTCGCCGCTGTTCCACGACGCGCACTGCGTCCTCGTACAACTCCTGGCTGGCGTACGCAGCTCCACCTCGCGGTCTGCTGGACTCACCGCATCCAAGCGTGTCGAATGCGACCACGCGCATGCCCGCCGCCTTTGCAGCGGCGAGGAGCGCCGAAGATTGCCGCCAGGTAGCCATGCTCCCGTGGAAGAGCGCCAGCAGCGTGTGCGCGTCCGCGTCGCCGCACTCGATGACGCTGAGCTCCCTCCCCGCTCGGACCACGCTGCGCTCAACGCGCGCACCCAGCGTGCTCAGCGCGGCGCCGAGGACTGCATGGCGGGCGTAGAGCGCATCGTACGAATCTGCGCCGGCGGCGGCCATGCCGGCGCGCCGCGCCTCACATCGGCGCCGAGTGGCGTGATGGTCGTGTCAGTGCCTCCAGGGGCGGCTGGGCATCGCACCCGCTGGTCCGTGAGCGCTGCCACGCCCCTCTGCAGCGAGCGTCGGGTTTCACACGTGTCGATCTGGAAGAGATCTCCCGTGGGGAATCCAAAAGAATTTAGACTACTTGCTATGCCTATGATCTAGATTTGGTGTGTGTGTGTGTGTGTGTGCTGCGCGCGTGCGCGCACGTTCGAGCCTGTGCGTGTTTGCGTGTTTGCGTGCATGGGGGCGCGCACGCGCGATGGCGCTGCTGGTCGTGCTCGCCGGCCCATGCGCGTGAGGCTGCGCCCCTGAGTGGTCTCACGCTGCAGTGCTGCTGTCCCCGTCAGGGCGGGCTCCCGCTGCGCGTGGCGGCGACGGTCACGGCGCAGACTTCTTCTGTTCCGCCTGCCTCGCGTCGCACCTGTCTTCCCGCGTCGAAGGCGCGGCCGGGAGCGCCAGCGCCTGCGGCTGTACTGGGAGGCTGGCGGGCGCCTCGCCCGCTTCCCCTCGAGCGTTAACGTAGAGCGAGAGGGCGATCGTCCAGCCGAACGAGCACGAATTCGCAAACACCACCCTCAAGGGGGGCGGCACGTATAGGAAATTCACGTACATGGCGGGCACCATGACGGACCACGCTCCGAGCGTGGAGTCGCGCCACTTCTCTCGGAATCGCTGCGTGATGGTGTCGAGGTCGTCGCCCCGCCACAGCCCAGTCGAGTAGTAGAACACTGGCATGTAGCTGAACGGCGCCTGGAGGCCCATGTCAACCGCCACCTTGGCGGCGGCTTGCACGGCCCTCGGCCGCCCCGCAAGGGTCCTGTGCACCCCGGATGACACCGCGGCGAACCAGCGCGGAATGAACATGCCGCTATAGAAGCAGCCGAACACGCTGAAGGCGGATGTCCTGCGCCAGTCCACGTCCTTCAGCTCGCACCCCTCGCCGACCGTCTGCGCGACGAGATCCGCGCTGGTCGCCAGCCCCGCGCTCACCGCGGGCTGGAGCAGCACGTAGCGCGAGAGTGCGCTCGTGTAGGCCGCCAGCAGCCTGCCCACCACTGTGGGATTGCTCCCGGGGGGCACCATAGCGTGCCGGCGAGCGGCAGCACTTCGGCCGCCCTCCACCTGGAGCGCGCGCCCGCGCTCACGCCCGCGCCCACGCGCCTCCTCCCTCTGCCTGGCACCTGCCCCTCTCCTCACTCACCCGCCCGGCTCAAACCCCTCATCCACCCCCCGCGCCAATACCCCCCACCCCTTCCCCCCCACTCACTCACACACCCGCTACCGCCGCGGCCGCCGCTCGCCCGCGGTGTGCCGCGCGCACGAGCGCAGGCGTGCGCGAGCGAGCGCGCCACGCAAACATCAGCGTGTCAGTTGAAGAGGAAGACACGCGTGCAGCCGCGTGCGCCGAGCCTCGAGCGCATCCCGCGCACCTGGATTTATCTGCAGCTCGCCCAATGTGAGCGTGGCGATGGAGGCCACCAGCCACATCATGTTCGCCTTGCGCTCGAACACGCAGCTGTCGTCGGTGCACGTCACCCGCGTAGTAGCCGAGCCCGCCGCAATAATCACTTGAGACAAGAACAGCGTGGCAGCGCCAAATGCCATCTTCCTGATCGTGTGGGGCTCGCGGCCGCGCGCGTCAAGCCGCGAGTACGTGCCCTGCACGAGCGGTGTGAACGNGGGCCGGCGCGGCGCGCGGCGGCGCGCGCAGCCGCGGGGGGCAGGAGCCCCTATGAGGTGCTCGGCGTGTCGCGCCAGGCGAGTGCAAAGGAGATCAAGAGCGCCTTTCGCAAGCTCGCGCTCAAGATTCACCCAGACGTGAGCAAAGCGCCCGATGCCGCGGAGCGCTTCGCGGAGGCCAAGGAGGCGTACAACGTGCTCTCGAACGACGAGCGGCGCCGGCAGTACGACATCGGGGCGGGAGGATTCGGCTTCGGCTTCGCCGAGGACGGCGGCGGTAGCGGGAGTGGGTACACCAGCGGCAGCTACGGCGGCGTAGGTGGCAGGCGGTATTCCCGCAGGCCGAAGCAGCGCAAGGCAGAGCCCAAAGAGGACTTCTACGGCCTGGGCGACTTCTTCAAGGATCTCGGCGACGACCTCGACCGCATGGCCGAGAAGCGAGAGAAGCGCACCGGCCGTCGCGAGCCCGCGTCGCTTTGGGAGGAGCTCGCCGACCTGGGGGAGGAGTTCGTGGAGTTCCTAGAGGAGGGCGCGAGCGAGAAGGAGAAACAAGCCGCGGCCAGGAGGGCGGCCGCGCAAGCCGAAATGGACGACGTCGACAGGGCCGCGCGCGCGGCGACCAGCGCGCGAGGCGGCGGCGCCTCGGGCGGAGCTGGCAGCGCGTCGCAGGGCGCGAGTGCAGGCTCCGGCGCACGCAGGGCAGGCGCTGGCGACGATGCGAGCGTCGACGAGATGCTCGCCAAGCTCAAGCGCGAGATGGGGCTCTGACGGCGCAGGCTTTGCGACGCCCCTCCCGTCGCTCGCGTCACGCCCGCGCGCCCGCGCGGCGTCATGCCATGTACCAATACACACATTTAAAGAATGACATTCAGTACGATGCGAGCGCCTTGTCGCTCATGGGCGGCGGCTGGTTCCACCTGTCCTGTCTGGCTGTCGCGTAGAGGTCGTGGTCGGTGTGCAGCCACTCGTGGTAGGCCTCGAGCGTGGTGTAGCGGCGCGCCTTCTCGGCAGCATCGGCCGTCGAGGCGGCCTCGCGCTCGCGTCGCGCCTCAAGCACGTCCTCAGCCAGCCCCGCATCGGGCGTTGCCTCGTACGTCAGCGCCACCTGCGCGTCGGGCGCGCACATGCCCTCAAGGCCGTACACCCACTCGTGCAGCACTCGCGAGCGCGGCATGTGGAACTCGGACGTGACGACTGTGACGTTGCGCCATCGCCGCGGTACGGCGTGCTGCGCGGCGACGTAGTAGGCGTTGCCCACCGTGTCGTGCGAGCTCCACTCCTTCAGGATCCTGTCGGGAGCCACGCCGCACTTCTCGACGAGGTACTCGGCGCATATCAAAGACTCCCAACGCACGTAGCCCGTCTCGGATAGCGGCGGCGGCTTGTGCGGCGTTCCGCCACCAGAGCACACCACGTAGCCCCTGCCACCCTGCGACGCATGGAGCTCGGCGGCACGGTCCAGGCGATTGACTACCCATGGTGGGAGGCCGCCCTCGGCGGTCAGCCCTCCCGCCAGGATGATGATCGCGTCGGCCTCACCTGCGTCGGCCGGGACCCACTGCGCCGCCGCACGTCGCGGCCCAGTTGCCGACGGAGAGGCGCAATCGTAGGAGTATTGCATCGGTGGGTCAGCGGAGCGTCAGAAGGAGCGGCGCACGAGCGCGCACGGCACGCGCACCGGTGATGCACTTGGCTCGCGCTGCGCGCTCACCTGCTCGGCCGCCGCACACACGCCACGCAGCTGTCCTCCGTGGCTAGGGCGCGATCCCCGCGCTGGTCCCCGCGCCGGCGCCCGCGTCGCAGAATGCAGCGGCCGCGCGCCACCGGCCCTCGCGCGCGACGCTGCTGCCGCGGCGCCGCGCATCATTGCGGTCACCGCGGCCATCGCGCCGCCGACGCCACGTGCTGCTGCCGCGCGCGCACCGCGCAGTGTGGCCGCGCACGGACAAGCCGACGGCTCGCGTGGTCGCGAGAATTCACTGGACCCTCAACCGCAACCATACCAAAAAAAGCGGTTTAGGGTCACCTTGACCTAAAGTTCTAATTAACGCTATCACGAGCAGTCCTCAGCCACGCCGGCGGTGCGCCACCCGCCACCCGCTGCAGCGTCGCGCTCGAGCGTCCAGAGCAGGCTATGCCGGTCGCCATCGCCCACCTCGAGCAGCACGGACACTTCTGAGCAGCCGGCGGTGATGGTAGCTCCAAGCACCTCTGCCTCCCCCGCCTCTGGGCCGAGCAGAGCAGCGAAGGTGGAGTGCCCACGCAGGACGGCGCCGAATTGCGCAGGGCCACCCAGGCGCTCCTGGTTCCCCGCGCTGCAAAGCGCGAACGCTGCCTCCACACCGGCGTCGCCACCCACCCGCAGGCACGCGAGCTGTGCTCGCACAACTTCCAGCGCAGCCTCTTTCCCCTTTGGCGGCGATGGCGCCTTCTCTCTCTCGACGCCGACGGCCGAGCCAGCGACGGCGGCAGCGCGGGCGGGGGTGGGGTCAGCAGCAGCGGCTGCGCTAGGGACGTCCGTGCCGTCCTCCGGCGGATACAGCGCGAGCGTCTCCTCGAGCGAGAGGAGGTAGGGTGTGCCGGCGTGGCCGTAGTGCCCGAGCAGCCCGTTGTGGAGTGCCTCCGCGAGCACCTCCGCGGACTCCACCACCCGCGGCCCGCTGCGGTTGAAGAGGCTGCTACCGTCCGTCACCCACACGCCAGTGTCGCCGCTAGCTTCGAGGCCGCGCAGCGCTGCGAGCAGCTCTGGGCAGCGGCGCAGCTCCCTTGCCACGCGCGATGCGTCGAAGCCACAGAGCGCAAGTACAATCGCGTCCAGAGGCGTGGACAGCAGCTCCTCCACGCCGCCCCACAGCGTTGGCGTCTTGCCGTCAACCGCAGCGTGCACGGGCACGCCCCCGGCCAGCTCCACGATCTCGGGAAGCCAGTCGGCGCAGCCCATGATCGGCGCGCACCACTCAAGGAGCGCGACCCTCGGTTTCATCGCCACGCCCCGCGCCACCTCTGCCACGTCCGCGCGCACCTCTGCCAGCCGACGGTCAAGTCGCTTGCGCAGCTTTGCCCCGCGCGCTGGGGCGCCCACTGCTGCCGCCACGCGCTCCACGTCGTCCAGCACGCCCTCCAAGGTCTTCGGCCTGAGCACGAGCATTGGCGCGTCGGTATCGACAATGCCGGGCGTGACAGCGCACACACTGCATTGGTTCTGCATGGATTGGTTGCGGAGAAGACGGAGGTNGGATGGAGCGAAAACTCTGGCGGGGCGAAGGGGAGGGGGCGCCCGGGCGCAGGCGGGAGAGTGTCCACGGATGAGGGCGGCGGACGCACCGTCGTGGCGCGCGCGCGTGCGCGCCTCGCCTCTGCCCTTGTGCGCCGCGCGTGCGCTGTGGCGGCGAGCCCATGAACGCCGAGGGGTGTTGACGCTCGCGCTGGCGAAGGGCGAAGGCCATAAACCTCAAACAATCTAACCCAAAGGGGGTGCTCAGAGCGTTTTCTTGCAGGGGGTCGTGCTGGAACGAATGTTACTCGAGGCCGCGGGGGGGGGGGGATGCCCACGGCGTATGAGCCCAGGGGGCACTCATCTGCGTTTGCGGCTCCGAGGGCTTTAAAATTTTGCTTGGATGAGCAGGCGAAGGGGCGCGCGCCTGCGCGGTCCGCCGAGGCGCGAAAGCGCGGGCCGGCTGCGCTTCCGGCGCCCGCGCGTGGCGCTAAGGCGAGGGCGCGTCCGCGGCGGCTGGGCGCCGCCGCTCGCCCGCCCAATTCGCCCGAATCCGCCGCGGCGCAGCGGAACATGCGGCCCACGGCGGCGCTGAAGCCGCGCGCCATCCGAAACGTGTGCGCGCTCGGCGCGCCGCTTCGACGTACTGCAGCAACCCTACCATCTGCCCTCAAACCGAAACCCAAACTAAGAGGGCGCGCCCGCGCCGCCGGCCAGCCAGCGCGCGCGAGCCCCGCTCGGGCCCCGCCGGCCGGGCCGACGCCGGGGCCGCATGCACGTCCGAATCGACGAAATCATCCGTATCGCGCGCGCGAGCCCTTCGAAGGGGCGAAGAGTCCCGCAGTCGCCCCGAGGGTTTTTGGCTCTGACTGACGTGCTGGGCACACCCCTGCCTGTCGTCGATCGAGCCAGCCAGAGTCCAGCGCACGAGCCCCCCCGGTGCGGGGCCCAGGTGGGGGGCGCCACAGCGCGGCGGGGCGCTGAGGCTGTGGCCGGCGGGCGTGGCCTTTGAACGCGGCATAATACAAGGGCGTCGTTCCCTCGTCATCGGCTC
>RQSC01001000.1:22595-34047 GCA_013416795.1 Prasinococcaceae sp. CCMP 1430
CGTGCGAACGCCCGCGGCGCACGAGGGCGGCGCGGGCGGCAGCGCCGGCGTGGCGGGCACGCACCCGTGGTCGGCGGGCACACAGGCCATCGAGTCGCTTGACTACGAGGTGGCGGACAACGCCAGGTACCGCCGCGAGCAGGGTGCGCGCACGGTGGGGGATGTCGGGCGCGACTCGCTCGTACGTTGGACGCTGTCAGTCGGCATCGGCGTGGCGACCGGGCTGAGCGCCTTTGTTGTCAACCTGGCCGTGGAGAACATCACAGGCCTCAAGTTCGAGTGGGTGCTTCGCCTGATGCACACCAACATGCTGATGGCGTTTGCCATGTACGTTTGCGTCAACGTGCTTCTCGTGCTGAGCTCCACGGTGGTCGTGACGCGATACGCACCGGCGGCCGCGGGCAGCGGCATACCGGACGTCAAGTCGTACCTCAACGGCGTGGACTACCCCGGCGTGCTCCTCTTCCGAACGCTTGTGGGGAAGGTGGTTGGGAGCGTCGGCAGCGTGGCGGGCGGGCTAGCCGTCGGGAAGGAGGGGCCAATGGTCCATATCGGAAGCTGCATCGCGGCCGCATTGGCGCAGGGCGGCTCGTCTCGCTACCAGCTGCACTGGGACTTCCTCCAAAACTTTCGCAACGATCGCGAGCGACGTGAGTTCGTCACGTGCGGCGCCGCTGCGGGCGTCGCTGCGGCGTTCCACGCCCCCGTCGGTGGCGTGCTGTTCGCGCTCGAGGAAATCACGTCACACTGGCGCGGGCAGCTCACCTGGAGGGCATTCTTCACGTGCGCGGTGGTCGTCGTGACGCTCAAGGCGCTCACGGGATGGTGCGCGGGCAACAGGTGCGGCTACTACGGCAGCGGGGGATTCATGCTCTTCGAGATATCGCAGGGGCAGGAGGACTACGAAACTTTTGAACTGGTGCCCATGGCGATGCTGGGCGTGACAGGCGGGCTGCTTGGGGCGCTCTTCAACCAACTGAACACGCGCGTGTCGCTCTGGCGCAAGGCCAACATCCGCACCAACCAAGAGAAGATGGTGGAGGCCTGCCTTGTGGCGCTCGTGACCAGCGTGTGCTCGTTTTGCGTGCCATTGTTCTTCGCGTGCCAGCCGTGCCCAGAAGGGGACGACGTGGTGTGCCCGAGGGAGGAACTGCACTACGGGAACTTCCTGTCCTTCAACTGCGCCGCCGACGACCAGTACAACGACCTTGCGACCATCTTCTTCAACACGCACGACGACGCGGTGAGTTGCGCCTAGCGTGTACGCCGCGCCGCTTCGTCGACGCATTTGCATCCGCGGCTGCGCTGACGTGCGCCAACATCGCCATTGCTACTTCTTCTGCAGATTCGTAACCTGTTCTCCTCGAACACCAAGCGCGAGTACCACTCGACTGCACTCATGGTGTACCTGATCGTCTTCTTCACGCTGGCGGTCATCACCTACGGTATCTCTGTGCCCTCGGGGCTGTTCGTCCCGTCAATCCTCTGTGGTGCTGGCTACGGCAGGCTGGTCGGGATGGTAATGGTGCACTACCACGGCCACACGGGCGTGGACGAAGGCACCTACGCATTGTTGGGCGCGGCGAGCTTCTTGGCGGGCGCCATGCGCATGACTGTCTCGCTGTGTGTGATACTCATGGAGCTCACCTCTAATTTGAAGATCATGCCGCTGGTGATGCTGGTGCTACTCATCGGCAAGGCGGTCGGCGACTGGTTCAACAGCGCCATATACGACATCCACGTCGGGCTCAAGGAGATCCCCTTCCTGGAAGAGAAATCGGAGCGATTCATGCGGTCGCTGTCGGCGATCGACGCTGTGCCTGAGGGCGTGCGCCCGGTGCAGTTCCGCCGCATCGAGTCAGTGCGCACCATCATTCGTGCGCTGCGCCAGACCACGCACAACGCGTTTCCTGTCATGGGGCCGGACGACTTGGGTTCGCCGTGCCTCATCGGCTCAGTGTTGCGCTCGTACCTACTGGTGATGTTGCGGCACAAGGCGGAGTTCTTCTCCCCCGAGGATCGGGAGAGGAGGCACGGCGTCGCCAGCGAGCCGAGATTCAAATACGACGTCAGCGAGTTCTCCAAGTCGGTCTCCACGCACGGCCTCACCATTGATGACGTCAAAGTGAGCGACAGTGAGATGGACATGTTGGTGGACTTGCTCCCGCTGTGCAACGCTTCGCCGCACGTGGTGAGCTCGGACGCCTCGCTCACCAAGGTGTACTCGATGTTCCGGCAGATGGGTCTGCGTCACCTGTTCGTCGTGCCGCGCGCGGAGCGCGTCCTCGGCATCATCACGCGCAAGGACCTGCTGGTGGAGAGCCTAGAGGAGCGCACGCGCGAGCGCGCCAGTGCGCGCTCCTGAGGGCAGCAGCAACTATATCATACGCGCGCGTGCGCGCTGCGCGGGGCTCGCCCGGGCGCCACCATCGCGCCATCTTGTAAAATGCTTCGCCACGCGCGGGTGCGCGCGGTTCTGGCCTGCCGGCGCCCCCCGCCGCCGCCGCCGCCGCGATGCATGCAGCGCCCGCCGCCGGGGCGCCGACCACCCCGCCACATCCACATCGCTGCTTGCCACCCATCAAATCGCACGCTCAAATCAGGGTCCACACATGTCGACTGCTTGCGAGCTTGCATTCAAAATCCGTGGCGCGCGGGCGGTTACGGTTACGCGCTGACCCCATTGACGATTCGGACCGTTGGTTGTCACGTGTTGACTACCCCGCCCCCCGGCCACTCTCACGGAATCCGTGGGGTTCCGAAATGTACGTGATGTATTTTGATTATCTTACACTCCGGGATTCGTTCTGAATCCGTCGTTTTTCGGCCTCGCCGGCTGCCCGTTGAGATAACGACGACGGCGGGGGCCGCGGGGGTCATTTCGCGGAAGGACCTTCAGACCGCCCCCTATGCCGCGGAATACATGAACTCGAACACACATTGGGATATTTTCGCGGGAGGATGCGCAGGCGCGACAGAGCGTTCCCCGAGCGGGAGCGGGAGCGCGCGCGCGGCCGGCCGGGGGCGCCCGCCGGGCGGAGGCTGAGGCGGGGGCGGAGGAGCCACACGCTGCTGCTGCTGCGCTCGCGTGGCGCGGTCACGGGCGTGGAGGAACCGACACGCTCGGATCAGCCTTTGCAGGCGGCCGGCGGGCCGCGCGGAGCGCGCACACGCGCGTAGCCTCGCGCGGCGATGGCGGCACCAATGGGCTACGACATCTGGCAGGTCATGCATCAAGACCCTCCTTCGCGCGACGCTGGCGGTCCGGACATAATGCAGCTGGCGCGTGGGCAGCAGCAGCCGCTGCTGCCGCCGCGGCCGCCGCCTGGGCCAGCGCCGCCGCAATGGGAGGCAGGCCCGCGCCAGAACCGCTTTGGCGCCACGCAGGGCCTGGCGGCACAAGGTGTCGGCGCAATCCAGCCATCCCCACCAGCGCAGTTGTTGCCACCCGTAGGCGGGGCCGCTCCGCGCCCGGGCTACAAAGGCTACGCGCCGCAGCCACCCCTTGGGATGTCGGAGGCAGCCGCAGCCGCGGTGGCCGCTGCTCCGCCAATGCCGGGCACGCCACCGGGCTCGGATGACTTGCCCATGGAGAGGGCCTTGGTGGCGCCAGGCGCTCTGGTGGCTTATCCCGGCTCGTCGCGTCCCGCGAGTGGTCGCGGTGCACGCCTCAACGAGGTCGAGGAGCGCATGAAAATGCTGGAGCGCGTGGCCATCACGCTGCCCGAGTACGGGGCTCGGCAACGTGGCATAGAGAAGCGGCTGGCCGAGGTGGAGGGTCTGCAAGCTGCCAATGGCAGCACAGCGGACAGGGAGCTACGAGAGCTGGAGGGCAAGCTCGCGGCCGCGCTTCAGGCTCTCTCACGGGCGGATGACGAGCGAGTCGGCCTGCGGCGGCGCGTGGAGGCCGCCGAGCGCTCTGCCAGCGAGGCGGCCATGGCGGCGAAGCGCCTCGAGGGAAGCGTAGACCACGAGGCGCAGTCGTGGCTCCAAGAGCTGCGCGCGCGCGACGACTTGCACAGCCAGTTCCGTGACCAGCAAAGGGTCAACGTCACCAAGATCGTCGAGGAGATGACTGCCATGGAGAAGCAGATTGTCGCCATGCAAGACATCAGCGCCCGCCAGGTGCGGCGCCAGCGCGAGCGCCAGGGTGGGTGGGCACGATGCGGGCGAGCGAGCGCGCCTGTGGCGCATCAAACACTGACCGCTCCGTGCGCCGCGCTATACGTCCACAAACATTCGCGGGTGCACAGATTGAGGCGGATGCACTAGAGCGCCAGCGCTTGGAGGCCAAGATGCAGGCGCATGAGCGATACCTGGACAAGCTGCGCGACGCCGAGAGCGAGACGGTGACCACCGCGGCCGAGCAGTTTGCCATCCTGCGCTCGCGGCAGGCAGACATGGAGCAGGCCATCAAATTCTGGACGGACAAGCTCGCGCAGGAGCGTGAGGGACGTGAGACGGCGGACGACGCCGTGACGCGTGCTATGCAGCGCTTGGACGAAGGCGTCAAGTCCTGGGAGGCTCAGATGGAGAAGCGCATGGGCGCAATGGTGGAGCAACGCGCGACCGAGCTCGCGCGCGCGCTGCGCGCCGCCGAAGATGGCGCACTGGAGCGCGATGCCCTGCAGCAGCAGCAACTCGAGTCCAATATCGATGCGCTGAGCAAAAAGGGGCTGGTCGACCGGCGCGCGCAGGCGGAGCGCATGCTGCTCATCGAGCGCGCGCTGCGCGAGGAGCACAACAAGCGCATCCTTGCCGAGTCGGCGCTCCGTCGCGCACAGGAAAAGATGGCTGAGGAGGGCAAGACTATCGTGAAGGATGAGCGCCGCGCGCGCGAGGCGCGCGAGAAAAAATTGCGCGAGCAGATCACTGCAGCGCTCGGCAAGCTTCGCACCTTCGCGCGCGACATGGAGGAGTCCCAAGAGCGCGCCTACCGCGGCCTTGAAAACATTGTCAAGATGGAGATCGCCGCACGCACGAGCCAGGGCGACAAGCTGGGCCACGCCATCACCGAGGTGGGCCGCAAGATGCGGGCAGAGCAAAAGGCAGCAGTCGCCGCGCTGGGTGTGCGCCTAGAGGGCCTTGACAGCCGCATCGCTGCCACGGTGGCCGCTCAACGCAAGCTCTACGCGCGTCATGCCACCTTCGAGTGTGAGGTCAAGCGCGCGGTGGACGCGGTCGTCGACGGCATATGGGACATGGAGGGTGACGCCATTGACGCAATGCTCGACCACGAAATCACGCGTATCGAGGTGGAGGAAGACAACATTGCTCAGCGCGATGCAATGGCGGCGGGCCTCAAGGCATTCGGTCACGAATTCTACGGCGGCCTTGGGAAGATGCACGACGAGACGCAGGCCACCTTCGTCGAGCTGGCGTCCACGCTCCAGCAGATGAATGAGGAGAGCCGCGTCGAGGTGCGTGACGCGAGACTGGGCAATGCATGCGCGTGCGCCCGTTCCAAAGCGTTAGCGCGCGCAGGCGCACGGTGCACACGTGTGCTCGCCGCAGTCCGAGCTGCTAACTTGTGCCCCCGTACTCAATCTGACTGGGCGCTGCTCTCGCAGGATGATCTTCGCGAGCGCATGCAGGATGACATTGAGACGCTCGGCGTTGAGATTGTGCGCACCAAGGACGAGCTTGCGGTGGCCTACGACGCGCTGGACACAACCAAGGACGAGTTTGCCGCCGTGATTGCCAATGTGGAAGACTCGGTGAAGGCTGAGCATCGCGCACGCGAGGCTGCGGATGCGACGCTGGACGTCGAGCTGCGCAAGGCTCTGGGCGATGCTGCCAAGAGTGAGGCTACTGCCCGCGAGGAGCTTCAAAGCGCCCACGCAGAGTTGCTCGATGGGCTGCGCGCAGACGTTGACTCGGACGCCGCCGACCTTGCCGCCGCCAGGTTGGAGGCCACAACTGATCTCGCTGCCATGCGCGAGGAGGCTTCCCTCGAGTTTGCCCAGGTGCGCACCGAGCTTCGAGGTGCCGTGCGACGCGGCGACAAGGGCCGTGGGCACTTGGCCGCCCAGATTAGCGACGTCAAAGTGGCTGCGCAGCTCGCCGCAGATCGCACCCTGGAGACGATTGAGGAGTCCGCGCGGGCCCTCAAGGACCTGGTGGCAGATGAGGCAGCATTGCGCGAGGCGGCAGACAACGAGCTGGCGGACTGGCTGCGTCACGAGGGCGAGGTTCGCCACGCGGAAGCGGAAGCGGTCGAGGCGCGCGTGGAGAGCGGCTTGGAGTCCGCGCTTGATGGCGTGGATGGTCTCGTGGTCGACGCGATGCTTGATGATGAGATTGTCAGAGTCGAGGCTGAGTTCGCGCTCGAGAAGGCCACGACTAAGGGCTCCGCGGACCTGGCCGCGGAGACAGCAGCTCGTGAGGAGACCACAGAAGCGGTCGCACAGGCAGCTGCCAAGAGCCTCAAGATGACGGCCACCGAACTGCGCGGTGAGATTGCGTCCGAGGCGAAAGCTCGTGCAGAGGTCGCATCTGCTGTCGCCAAGGTATCGGCGGAAGCCGGAGCGAGCGCCGCTGCACTCACAAAGGCGGTCGAGACCAATTTCTCCGACAGCGTCCTGGCGGAGGAGGTCTTGCGACTTGAGCTCTCTGCTGAAATCTCCGAGGTCGTTGGTGCAGAGGCAGGCGCGCGAAAGGCTGCTGTGCAGGCGTTGTCCGCCGATGCCGCAGCTCTCACAGATGCACTTGCAGAGCAGACCCAGCACCAGCTGGACTTTGAGTCGAAGAGCAGCGCTGCGCTCGAGGAAGGGCTGTCGACGGTCAAGACAAGCGTGCAAGCGAGTGTCGCCGAGCGCCTCGACAAGTATCGTCGCGCGAATGAGGCAATGCGCGCAGGCTTAATCCTGCAGATTGAGCGCGAGGCTGCGGGCGCAGCGGTGTCACGCACGCGCGTGGAGGGCTTGCTCCGCGAGCAGCTCCAGGCAGAAGCGCAGCGTGCGGCTATCGACAATCGCGAGCTCGAGGCAGAGCTCCGTACATCGCTCAAGGAGCTCTCCACTCGCATCGATGGCAGGCTGTCCGAAGAGGGAAACCAGATCGCACGCCTCGAGGCGCAGCTTAGGGCAGAGTGCGCGGAGCGCGTGTACGGCGATACCGTGGTTCAGAACAGCGTGGCCGATTCCATGGATGCCGTGCAGGACACGATGGCCGCAGACGCTGCGGATGCCGCGCTTGAACAGGAGCTCCTGCTCTGTGAGTTGCGCGAGCTCGTGGAGCACGCCCGTGACGATGCGGCGTACGACGTCGCACTCGCTCGCCACACGCTAAGCGGCGCGCTCGCCGCACGCGCTGCCGAAGCCTCGGCAGGGCTCGAGGGCGCAGTGCTTGCACTCGAGGCTGAAGTGGCGTCGCGCGAGCGCGGCGACCTGGCGGCCGCCGAGCATGTGCGAGCTATCGTGAGCGAGCTGTCGAGTGCTGCCGAAGAGAACGCGGCGCGCGCTGCCAATGCGGTCGCCGACGCCCGCACGGAGGCGCAGGAGGCGCTCGCGGGTGAGACTGCCTCGCGAGAGTCGGCTATAGGCGATGTGGTGGAGCGACTCGAAGCCGCGCGCATGAGCTTGGCGAAGGACATTCGCGATGAATACGCCGAGCGCGTGCAGGCGAACGTGCGGCTTTCCGCGGAGGCGGCCGATACAGTGCGCACCACGAGGTCGGCCATGGACGCACTTGCCGCTGATCTGACACTCGAGGTTGAGAGCGCACGCACGGAAGCTGCTGGTGAGCTAGCTCGTTTGGAGGGCGTGCTTGAGCTCGGGGAGCTGGCGCGCCAGAAATCCGAGGGGGCGGCGAAGGAGACACATCTCAAGGCGGTGTCCACACTGCGAGAAGAAGCGATAGCTGCGGTCGCCGAAGCGCGTCAGGCGCTCGAGGAGGCTCGAGAGCGCTCCCACACGCAGCTGGCGGAGGCCATCGAAGAGGAGCACGAGGCACGCGTTGCGCAGCTCGCGGAGGCCATCGACAAGGAGCAGGAGGAGCGCGTGGCCAATGATGCTGCACTGCGAGATGAGGTTCTCGCGCAGGCCAAGGTGCGGCGTGCAAGTCGCGACACCCCCTTGATGCATGTGCGCTCGCGTCTGCGTCGTGCGAATAGTCATGGAGGAGAATTCGTGCTGCGGGTATGCTGACCACTAAAATGCACTGACGCCATGCTCATGCTCGTGCTCGCCTGCGCTGCCGCCCTGTTCCTCACAGTATGCCGCCGAGGCGCTCGCGAGCGAAGCCAAGATCCGCGAGACCGCCGACACCGCCCTTCGTCGGGACCTTGAGGGCACGTCGGCCGACTTCGTCACAGAGATTGAGTCGCACCGTGTGGACGTGTACGCGACTTTTGATGAGCTGCGCTCTATCTTATCGGAAGAGCAGAGCCAGCGCCTGAGTCATGAGGCGGCGGCCGCCACCGGTCATAGCAAGCGCGTACTCGAATTGCGCGAGGAGCTCACAGCGCGCCTTGAGTCGCTCGAGGAGCTTATGCGCGCTGGCCTCAAGGACGCCGAGGATGAGAGCGCCAAGGTGCGCGAGCTGGAATCATCAGCGGCAGCCTCTTTGGGAGCAGCGCGCGAGGAGCTACTCGCTCGCCTCGGCGAGGTTGAACACAGCCTCAAGGCGGCCATCGCCGCTGAGGTGGCTGACAGGGTGCACGGCGACACCAGCGTCTCTGCAGACGGGGCAGCGGCCCTCGATCAAGCACGGCAGGCGCTCGAGGGTGCCATACGCACCGCAAAGAGCGAGGCAGGCGCCGCGTGCGATGCGCTCCGCCGAGCGCACGACGAGGCGCAGGCGGACACGCGCGCCGCCGAGGAGGTGCTGCGCGCTGAGATGGGAGGCGAAATGGAGCGGAGTATTGCAAGCGTGCGCGAGGAGGCGCGGCAGGCCGCTAAGGCCATCTCGCACAATTCCGAGGAGCTCGAGTCGGTGCGAGCGTCAGCAAATGTACTCTTGGCCGAGCTCAAGGAAGAGACGCTGGCAGACATTGCCGCGCTGCAAAACGAGTCGCTCGCTGCGCGCGAGGACCTCAAGGAGGAGCTTGTCGCTGAGCTGGTGGCCACCAAGGAGTCGCTGGAGGCAACACGCGAGGACATGGCCGACCAGCTGGAAGCCGTCAAGGGGGAGGCAATGGCGACCATCGGATCCAACCGCGCAGACGCAATCAACACCATCTCCGAGGCCAAGGACAGTGCCGTAGCCGAGGCGAGCGCTGCCCTCGAGCAGACCTCCACAGAAATCATGCAACGTCTTGAGGACATGGAGGCCAAGGTCGGTGAACGCGTCGCGGCGGTGGAGATCTCCACCCACGAGAGCATCGATGCTTCGGGCGAGAAACTCGAAGCCCTCAAGGAAGAGCTCGGAGCGCGCATCGACGCCATGGACTCTGTCGCCTCACGCGTGGATGAGGGCGCCACGAACTTGGCCGAAGTGGAGAAGACGGTCGTGCTGCTTACCGACAAAATCGAGGCGTCTGTTGACACGCTCGGCGATGGCGTCGCGCAGGCCGCGGGACGCATCGCCGCGTTGGAGGAGTCCGCCGGGAAGATTGATGGCATGGCCACAAGCGTGGAGGAGCTCAAGCGCAAGGTGGAGACTGACGTGGTGCCCAAGCTTGAGGTGCTCGAACTCGGCACCGCCGCCGCGGATGCGGGGGAGAATTCCGTGGCGACCATGCGGGCGCAGCTGGACGAAATAGGGAAGAAGGTTGAGGAGGACAGCGCCGAGACGGTCATCTTGGGGGAGAAGATGGCCAACGCCGAGAGCGCGCTGGAGCAGCTGCAGGCTGAGCTTGCGCCGCTCAAGTCCGAACTCGCGAAAGCGGGCTGAGATTGTAGATGACGTACTATGTTACAGGGGAGTGTCGAAGTTTTTGAATGGATGATCGACGCTGTGCGGTATCACAGACTCGGTCATCCAGCAGCCTGCGCGAAAGGCGGTGAAGAGCGCGCGGCGTCAGCACGGAGTCGCGGCGCAGTACTAGCTGGGCGCCGCTTACTTGCTGCTGTGTGTGCGGCGTGCGCCCGCCCGCTCACCTTTGTAGCACTCCAGGGACACGCCGTCTAGCCACCCCCCTTGCTGTCTCCGCAGCGTCCATGAGTACACATGCCTGGAGCCCCTCGCGCTGGCAACGCCCACCAGGACCAGGAGGCGGTCGTTGTCGATCAGGACCTGGCGCAGCTGCTTGGCGTGGGCGTGCGCCAGCAGGGGCGAGAACTGTGGTTCCTGCTGAAGCATCTCTGCGAAGCGCGGTAGAGGACCCGTCACCGCCTTGTTCTGTGGTGACGCGAACAAGAACACTCGCTCGATGTCATAGCGCTGCAGTGCGTTGAGCTGTGCTGCGAGAACGGCCTCGGGCGGCGTGGAGGCGCACACGCACGTGCTCTCGGGCCCATCGGCGGGCTCCCCGGTGACGTTCCCCAGCGCCCACACCTGCCGTACTCTCGCGCTCCTGTACGCGGGCTCGAGGCGGTCCTCTCGGGCCAGCTTGAATGTGAGGACGCACTTCTCACCGCTCGTAGAGGTTGCGCGCACGCGCCCGACGAAGTCGTCCAGCGACAAGCGTAGGCTTGACGCGCACTCCCACTGGGATACGCCGGCGAAGACGAGCAGGCGCAGCGCCATCGCGTCCACGACGCCCTCAGAGTCGAGAAACTCGTGTAGGCGACAGCGCGCGCCCTGGTCGATAGACTCTGCCGCAAAATCGCCCTCAGAGAGCACCACATGTGAGCCCTCGCCGCTGTCCCCGCTCGCTGCCGCACCGTCCCTCGCTCGCCGCTCGCGGTACTGCTCGTAGCTGTGCTCCCACTTCTCGATGATCGCATCGGGCGCCGCTGCGAGCAGCGCCCGCATTCGTGCCATGCGGCCCGCCTCGTCCGTCCCAAGGGGCTCGAGCGCGCCCAGCAGCGTCTCGAGGGCCTCGCTACCCTCTTGAAGAGGCTCACGCCTCGCCGCCGCCGCCGCAACGGCGCGTCGCGCGCTGGTCGCGCTCCGCCCGGCGCCCAACCTCTGCGCAGCCGGCCCCAACGCGCGCAGCGCCGGAGCGAGCTGCGCCGCGCCGCGTCGAAGGAGGGCCGCGGAGGGGCGCGGGCGGGCGAGGAGGGCCAGCCCGTGGAGACGGCCGGGCGGAGGTTACGAAGGGAGCGAGCGAGGCAGGGAGCGAGGGGGGAGAGAGAGGAGCACGAGGGGGGCACGGGGAAGAAGGGGGGGGAAGGAGCGCGAGCGCGTGGTGGACACGCGGCAGCGGTTTGCGGCGCGCGCTGCGGGCACGCGCGCGCGCGCGCGCGCGGCCAAACGGCAAAACCCAAACCAATCCTCAATGCTATTTGATATTTATTACAAACCCTTTTAAGGCATTAACCCTTACAGTATCTGGTGTGCTGTCGCGCGCCTCGTCCGTTGGCCGTTGCGAGCGCGCGCACACGCGCGCTCGCGCCCGCCGCGCCCG
>RQSC01001001.1:2500-43553 GCA_013416795.1 Prasinococcaceae sp. CCMP 1430
GACGCGCTCAAGGGCAGCCTCAGGGACACCATGCTGCTCGTCCGCCCCACGCTCTTTTTTGGGGTGCCGAGGGTGTGGACGAAGTTCGAAGAGGGCATGCGAAAGGTCGGCGCCAAGCTGCCCGCCCCGATCTCGTGGCTCTCCAGGTGGGCCAAGGCGGTGGGGGCGCGCGACTTTCAGGCGCGCTGCGACGGCGGCAACCCGCGGCGCGGCTGCGCCTGGCTGATCGCCGACAGGCTGGTCTTCTCGCAGACGCGCAAGGCACTCGGGCTCGACCAGTGCCACGCGCTCGTGTCGGGCGCGGCGCCCGTGCCGGTCGACACGCTGCGCTACTTCGGCAGCATTGGCATGCACGTGCTGGAGGTGTACGGCATGAGCGAAAACACGGGCCCCGCGCTCTTCGGCCGCAACTACATGTACAAGCCGGGCTCGGTGGGCACGCCCATCCCCGCCACCGAGGTGCGCATCGACCACGTGCCTGGCCGCGACCCGCCCGGCGAGGGGGAGGTCCTCCTGCGCGGCCGTCACGTCATGCTGGGCTACCTGCGCGACGAGGCCAAGACGCGCCAGGCGATCGACGAGGAGGGCTATCTCCACACGGGCGACGTCGGGCGCGTTGACGCTGAGACGGGCGCGTACTACATCACGGGCCGCATCAAGGAGCTGCTCATCACGGAGGGCGGCGAGAACGTCGCGCCGGTGCCGATCGAGGCGGCGATCCGGGAGCAGCTCCCCGCGCTCTCCCAGGTGGTGGTGGTGGGCGACAGACGCAAGTACCTCACCTGCCTCGTCACCCTCCAGCAGCAGGGCTCGGAGCTCGAGGGCTTCAGCGACGAGCTCGTGGGAGAGAGCAGGCGCCTGGTTGAGGAAGTGAGCACGGGCAAGGACGCGGTGCGCAACACGTCGTGGGGGGACTACATCGCCGCTGGGATCCGGCGCTACAACACCTCCGATGCCGTCGTGTCCAACGCAGCGCGCGTGCAGAAGTTCGCGCTGCTTCCGCTCGACTTCTCCGTGCCCGGCGGGGAGCTCACTCCGACGCTCAAGCTCGTGCGCCCGACCATACTCAAGAAGTACAGCAACATCATCGACGCCATGTACGAAGGCGCGCGCAAGTGAGCCTCGCGGGCGCGGCCGTGGCCCCCCACGCGCGCTGCGTCGCGGAGGGCACACCCAGTATACAAACGGGACCGGAATATATGTTTCGCTCAGCTGCACGCTCGCGCGTAAGAGTGTGTGCGGCGTGCGGCCGCTGGCTGGGTCCGGACTCCGGATGCGCTCCTTTACATCTCAGTTGCATCGTAGTTGCTTGAGCTTGGCCTCCATTCATGGCGCCCGTGGCGCCGGCCTATATGCGAGCGTGCGCGCAGGGCACGCTCGTACGCGCGCGGCGCCACCTACTACGGGGTGCTGCCACCGTTGCCGTTGTTGGAAACGACGAGCGACGCAAGCGCAACGACGTCCTCGGTGGTGATCGAGCCGTCACCGGTCATGTCACCGGCAGACGTGATGCATGGCGACTCCACGATGCCGCTGATGACCGCGTTCTGCAGCACCGTGAGGTCGGCGACGTTCACGTTGCCGTCGTTGTTGACGTCGCCGGAGCCGTCTGCCGCGCACGCGTCCGCCTGGACCGCGGAGCAAATCTCGTCCGCCTGAGGACAGCAGTCGCCGACGATCGCGCACACGACGGCGTCGCAGCCGCAGCCGTTGGAGGTGTACGCGCCGCAGTCGGCAGCCTCGCACGCGGGCGGGTCGGCGGGGCACTCATTGACATCCGCCAGCGCCGGCGAGGTCTTGTACATGTCGCAGCTGGCAGGGTCGGTGGCGGTGTTGCACGAGCCGTCGCCGTCCCTCTCGGTGGCCGCGTCCCCGACCTTGTACATCGAGGTGGAGCCCGTGATGGCGTTGGCGACGATGAGCATGTCGGCGCAGATGGGCGAGACGGCGGCCGGCACGAAGACCATGCTCTCGGGACCCACGTCCAGCGAGTTCAACGTGAAGTTGTTCGCCTCGACCTGATCGGCGATGTTCGTGTCGCCGAAGTTCCGGCGGTTGATGAAGTCGTTGAAGACGGGCGCCGTCGGGTCGGTCATGTCGTACGTCATGATGCCGCTCACGCGCTCGAGGGCAATGAAGACGACGGTCTTGCCGCTGGAGAGCTTGCCGACGGTCGCGGCTTCGGGCTCGGGCCCCTTGTCGTCGGAGCGGTCGTCGAAGTTGTTCTCGTCGTCGTTGGAGTTGAAGAACTCCGAGTTCACCGAGGCGGTCTTCTCCTCGAAGGCCGACCCGCTGTCGTACACGAGCTCGAGGCCGTCGGGGTTGGCCTGGAAGACGGAGAAGGAGCGGCTGCCGAACGCGGTGATGGTGGAGCACTCCAGGTTGCCGCTGTCGTCGAACTCCGCAGGGTACGCGTTGGTCACTGCGAGGCGGCCGAGCTTCGCGTTGTCGCGGATCAGCGCGTCCGTCGGGCAGTTGGTGGTCAGATCGCCCAGCCTCACCTCCTCGCTGAAATCGTCCTCGTCGCGCGAGCTTCCCTCGTTGGCCGTGATGATGTAGTCCACGCCGTTGAGCGAGAGGAACGCCACGCCGTCGGGCTGGTTCATGAGCGTCACGTTGACGCCGTCCCAGCTCCCAGCGATGTTGATGCCGCCGTCCTCGTCGGACGGGTCCATGACAGCGGTCGGGTACGCGAGCCCGTCGACGTAGGTGAAGGTGCGCGACGCCATGTCGAAGGCAGCGCCGGCGTTGTTGTCCTGCAGGACGATGTAGAGGGTCTGGCCGTCGTCGGAGAACGCGCTGCCCTCAGGCTCGAGGTCCGCGGACGGGTTGTTGGCGTTGGGTCCGAAGAGGCGCACGCCCCGGGCGAGGAGCTCCTCCGTGGTGAATCCGTCGAAGGTGTAGGTCTCGGCGGCGATCACGTTCACCGAGGCCACTGGCTCGGTGGTGATCTCCACGTCGACGATGGTCACGCCGCCCACGGGATCCTCGTTGTTCGGGTTGAAGTCGAAGGAACCTTCGTTGACGCACGCCACCGCGGTCTTGTTGCCGTTGATGCTGATGGCCTCCGGATGCGAGCCGGCGTCGGCCGAGGCGAGGAGGAGGCCCGTGATGGGGTCGATGAACGCGAGCTTGCCATCAGCCTGGACCGGGTCGGCCCGGACGGCGGCGACGATGACGCCATCGGCGGCGACGACGCCCTGCACGCTCTCGCCGGTGAAGCCGGGATCGGCCGCCTGAACGAGCGAGATGACGTCGATGGACCGGACCTTTTGCGGGTTGGTGGGATCGACGAGCGTGATCACGTCCACGAGCCCGCTGTTCGCGTTCGTCACGTACGCGTTGCGCGTCGCGGTGTCGTACGCGACCTGCTCGGCGGCATCCTCGTCGTACACGCCGCTCTCGTAGGTGCCGATCCACTGCAGCTGCGTGAATTGCGCGGCGGCGACGCTGGCCGCCGCCGCGAGCGCCGCCGCGACGAGCATCGACGCGCTCGCCGCGCGCGAGCGCGCCGCCATCGCGATCGATCGACCCCGGGCGTACATTCGCCGCTCGCTCTGTGGCGCCGCCCCTGCGCGCGCCGCGCGTGCGCGCTCGATCCGGCAGCGGCATCGGATCCACGTGCACACTTTTCGTTGCCAGACGTGGCATTTGATGGCGCACGATCGCAGTGGCGGCCCCAAAAATCGGTTGCCGCGTGGCGCGAATGAGGGCATCTTTGAGCATCTGCCCGCATGCCGTGTGAACGCCCCCAGGCGCAGCAAGTGCCAGAAGACACGCTTCGTATCTGGCGCGAGCAGGAGCTTCCATCACAAGGCGCTACGATGTGATAGAGTACTCACGAGGTGCACCAACGTTGAAAGGGTGACAGGTAGAGTCTAACATGGCACCGCCAGGCGCTGGCTCCAGCTCATTGTCCGTGCTTCCGAGGGAGGACCACCCGAGCGCAGGGTGCTCCTCCGTCCTCGGAGTGCTCCGAGTAGGTGCGTCTCACGCGCTGTGCGGGGCCGCCCGTCCGTGCCGCCGGGCGTGGCCTCACCACGCGTGCCGAGCGTGGTCACCACGCTCGCCAAGCATCTGGGAGGGCTGAGGACCGCGCCGACCTCCTCGGCGAACCCTCGACGCCGGCGGTCGTGATTTGACCGGGTTCGGGTCAGACGTCAGGGTGTGTTGGAATGTGAATGTGCACGTGTTCAATGCATCGCGTTGTAAAATGTCGGAAAAGATCACATGTAACCACGGGATACTCATGTAAGGCGTTCGGTAGCGCATCATCAAAACGAAAGCAAACGGGGGAAAGACAAAGAAGGCGTTGCCGCTGGCAGGTGCCACAGCGTGCGCACGCGGCGAGGGGTGCGCCCCCCCCCCTTTGCTTCCCCNGAGCGCATGCCTGGTGGAGCCTCGCGCTCCCCCGCCCGGCGCGCCCGACCTCCCGTGGGAATTGCCCGCCGCGGTCGCCGTCGCGGCCGCCGCGCTCGAGGCGACCGAGGCTGACGCGGACGCGGACGACGTGCGTACGGTGCGCGAGCGGTCGATCGTTGCGCTCGCGCGCTGCGTGACTGATGTTGCTTCCTCGGTGCGCGCGGACGCCGCGGACGCGCTGCGGCCGCGCCTCGGCGACGCTGCTGCGACGGTGCGCTCGGCAGCGCTGCGGGGACTGCGCGCCGCCGCGGAGGACGGTGTGGCACTCGAGGAGGTCGACGGCGCCGTGGACTCGCTCGAGGCGGTCAACGGCCTCGCGGAGCTGCGCGCCCCCGTCCCCGACACCGCAGCGCGCGAGCTGCTCGCCGCGACGTTCGGCGCGGTGCTCTTCGCGCAGCAGCCGTACATGCCGCGCTCGGCGGAAACCTCGTGGGCGTCGCTGCGGCTCGTCGCTCGGCTCGCGCCGCCCGACGTGAGCATGCATGCGCTGGCCGACTTGTGCCAGGCGGAGGGTGAGCGGGAGGAAGAGAGGGCGACGGCGCTCGAGCTCATCAACAAGGTGCTGGACGAGGTCGTGGAGGGCTCCAAGGCCCCGGACGCGCAGGCGGCGACGCCGGAGCGCTTCCAGGAGGCCAGCGCGCGCCTGCTCGACGCGCTCTCCTCGCCGATCGCGCTCAGCGCCGAGGTGCACGGGCCTCTCGTGCACGCGTGGGAGGAGCGCGCGGACGGCAAGCGCGCCGGGCCCGTCGAGGCGGCGGGCGGCCTCCCCGCGGAGGCGCTCGCGCGCCTAGCGCGGAGGTGCTTCGCGTGCGGCATGGTGGCAAGGCTGTCCATCCAGACCCAGGCGGCCCTGCGCGGCGAGGACGTGCGGCGCACAGCGAATCGCATGGTGCCCTACGTCGTCGAGGTGATACGCGCCGCGACGTCGTCGCGAGCTCTCGCGCGTGCGCGCCGGGCACCGCGGCGCTCGCTGGCTGACTCGCTCCCTCTCTCGCGCGCGCTCGCGCGCGCGCAGGTGTACAGAGGGCTGCCGCCGTGGTCGAGCGTCGACGTGCGCACGAACGCCACGGCCACGCTGACCCTGCTCGAGCAGGCGGTGGCCAAGCGCACGGCCGAGCGCGGAGAGAAACAGTCCGCGGAGCCCAAGGCCGAGCTGTGGGCGCCGGCCACGGCAAAGGAGGCCCACCACATCATTCGCCCGCAGCAGTCCGCCGGCACCGGTGCCGATGGCGGCTCGCGGGCCGTGGCGCCCGCGCTCGGCCAGGTGGTCGATGCCATCGCCGCGGCGCAGCGCCTGATGTGGCTCGCGTGCAACATAGAGAGCTCGTCGCTGCCGTCCTCCATCCCGCTGCTGCTGCCGCCCACGCTGGCGGCGATCGACCACTGGTGCGTGTCCGTGAAGACGTGCGGCCTCAACGCGCTGTGCATGCTGGCGGAGAAGGACGAGCGCGCGGCGGTCGAGCTGCGCGCCCACTCGGCGCTCCTGCGCGACGCCGTGACGCACGCGCTGTGCGGCTGCCGCGAGGCAGCTTGGCCCGCGGCCACCATGGCGGCGATGAGCCTGAGCCTCGTCCTCGGCGAGGACGACCGAGCGTGGTACATGGCCATTCTCGAGGTGCGGGCGCGTGCGCGAGCGCGCCGGAATGGGACAGAGGGAGGTTGTGTGTGTGGGGGGGGGGGGGGGCTGCAGAGGCGGCGAGCGCCTCAATTGCGCACGAGCTCGTCAGGCTGACACCCTCGCCCGGCGCGCTCGCTTCGCCGCCGCACCCACGCGGTGCCGCACACGCGCGGCAGGCGTACGTCGCCGACGCGGAGATGCACCCGCACAATGTCGAGCGCAACCTCACCTGGCTGAAAACAGCCCCGTACATCCTCGAGGCGTGCGGCCTGCCACTCGTGAAGCTTCTCGGTCGCATCGTGCCGCTGCTCACGGGCTTCCTGCGGCAGTGCGCGGCGAGCGGTCGCGACAATGCAGGCGCCAGAAACGGAGTCGACGCAACCACCTACGCGATGGTTTCAAACGTCTCGCAGTGCGTGGAGGCCATGTGCAAATCCGCGTGGCCGCGCATGCACGCGCACGCGCGCGCGCTGGATGAGGAGCTCCACGACTGCCAGCGGCTATTCTTGGAGCGCGAAGACGCGCCCACGCTGAGGCAAGACATGGCGACGGCGCGTGCCATTGGCGGGGCGAGGCAGGCGCTGTCGGCGGTCATGGAAAGCGCGGCGCAGGCGGAGGCGAACGTCGCCGCGATGGGACGCAGCACGCTCGACGACGCGCGCGCGCGGGAGCGCGTGTGAGCAGGACGGTGCAGTCTACAGTACGTAGTGTAATAATGCGGCTGGCGCTTTCGCAGCGCGCGCCCGTGGTGCGACCAGTCTGTCAGTGGTGCCGTGCACGTGCGCCGTCCCCCGTTCGGGGCCCGAGCATTCCAATCCCCTGAGCGCCGATGAGCTCGCGCCCTGCACAAACCGGGGCCGTCTCCGCCGTCGGTTCCGGCCTCACTTCCCGCGGCCGTAGGCGAAGTAGTGGATGCAGACGACGAACACCGCGGCGCCCAGGGTGTTGCCGATGGTCACGGGGATGATGTTGTTGAACAGCATCTGCGGCACGCTGACGGGCGCGCCGGCGAGCATGCCCTGCGGGATGAGGAGCATGTTGGCGACGCTGTGCTCGAAGCCGAGCGCCACGAACGCACTGACCGGCAGCGTGACGGCGAGCATCTTGCCCGTGACGGTCTGCGAGGCGGTCGCGCCCCACACAGCGAGGCACACCAGCCAGTTGCCCAGCACTCCCTTGGCCACGGCCGCCGCGAATGGCGCCGACACCTTGGCGACTGCCACGCCGGCCGCCGCGGCGGACACCGCGGGCGACGCCGTCGCCTGCGCCACGCACGCCAGCCACGCCAGGAGGAGCGCGCCCACGAAGTTGCCCGCGTAGGAAGCGCACCAGCTGCGCACGAGCGCCGCCTTATCGACCGCGCCCGTCAGCAGGCCGCTGAGCATCACCATGACGTTGCCGGTGTAGAGCTCCGCCCCCGTGAGCACCACCAGGCTCAGGCCGGTGGGCAAGCCCACGAGGCCCTTGAGGATGTCGGTGAGCCCTGGGTTGGCGGCGGCGAGCGCCGGGCTGGCACCGCCCACCTTGACCATGAGCGCGCCGCCCATGCCGATCAGCATGCCCGCCGAGATGCCGAGCACGAAGGTCTTGGCGATGCTGTACGAGGCCTTGGCCTTGCTCGCACCCACCAGCGCGTTGAAGACCGCCGGCGGCGGCAGCGCGAGGCCGGGCGCGGGCGCAAGGCTGGGCACGGGCTCGGGCGCAGAGCGCGGGCGATACGCGCACGCGCGGCATGCGCCGCTGCCGCGTCACCTCCGCGTGAGTCCCGTGATGATGGCAACGCTGGCCGATGCATACGCCCCCGCAGAACGCCGCGCGGCGCGGCGAATCGTGCTTGTCGATGCGTCGCCCGTGCTGTATCGCTCGTTCCACTCCAAAGGACTCGCCGGGCTGCGCACGACGAGCGGCGTGCCGACATCGGCTGTGTACGGGCTGTGCGCTCACGTGCTCGCCCTGCTCGAATCCAACCCGCACGCTGCGGCTGTGGTCTTCGACGCGCCAGGCGGCAGCGAGGCCCGCCGCGAAATCCACGACGGCTACAAGGCCGGCCGCCCCCCGATGCCCGATGAGCTGCGCGCACAGCTTCCGCTCGCTCAGGAGATGGTCGAGCTCATGGGTGTGCGCGCGCTCAGAGTAGAGGGCGTGGAGGCGGACGACACGATCGCCACGATCGCGAAACGCCTGTCTGGAGATGACACGCTCGTGCAGATCGTCTCCTCAGACAAGGACTTTTTCCAGCTGCTTGAGACGGGGCGGGTGGAGATGCTGCGGCCCGTGGCGGCGGGCACGTCCGAACCATACACGGAGGGGGACTTCCGCGAGGACTGGGGCCTCGAGCCAGCGCAATTTTTGGACGTCCTTGCACTCATGGGGGACTCGGCGGACAACATTCCTGGTCTGAAGGTACGCCAGCGCGCGCGCGATGGATCGCGCGCGTGCCGATGCACGCTGCCCGACGGAAAGGGTCTGCTCGTGCGCGTGGGCGTGCATCGCCATGTGCTGACGTGACCCTTGCTCTCTGTGCGCTGCGGTGTGCGCGCAGGGCGTTGGCAAGAAGACCGCCATGAAGCTGCTCGCACAGTTTGGCGATCTCGAAAGCGCGATCGCCAACGCGGAGCAGGTGAAGGGCAAGCTGGCGCGCGAGGGGCTCATGCACAACGCGGATCAGGCGCGATTGAGCCGCGTCCTTGCTGCCCCCAGGTTCGACGTCGATGTGGGTGCAGCCTTGGGGGTCAACACCGATGAGGATGTCGCGCGCGCGCTGGCCGTCGACTTGGCAGGCGTTGACGTCGACGCCACGCACGCCGCCATGGACGCGCTGCAGCTGAAGCGATTTCGGCCGCGCTGGGACGAGCTCGTCGAGGCCGCGCGCATCGTCGCCGCGCAGCCATGGGCCGTGGACGCTGGCAGCGGCGGCGGTGGCGGCGGCGCGCCCGCGGGCCGCGCGCACGTGGACGGTGACTTCCTCCGATCCGCCGACGAGGAGCAGCTGCCGTTCTGAGCGCGAGCTCGGGCCCGCCCCGCGCCCCGCGCGCGCCGCATGCGTGCTCACAGCCGCCAGGGCTGAGCGCGTGACCGCGGAGCCCAGCCCGGTGAGGACGCGGCGCGCCCGCCATAAGTCCCCCACCCGCCCACACACACGCTCGCTGCGGCCGCGCGGCGCGCCGCGAGCGGAGGGGCGCGCGCGCGATCGACCACGTTCGTTGTCTCAATTAAACCAATGTCACATGTACCCACGGGCGATCTCCCATGTGGTGCGCGCCTTTTGACCCTCTCGATTTGATGGGGTGGTGGGGGGGGGGGCGCTCTGCGTGCCTCCCCGCGTCGGTTGCCGCCGCGGCCCATTTCCCGCCCGCCGCCGCTCGGAAAAAAAAAAAAAAAAGAGCGCGTCATTACGACTATCGCTCCATCATCGCTGTGCTCATCACTCATCGCCGCGACCGCGGACGCCGCCTCCGCATCCGCCTCCGACCTCAATCGACCGCGGCATCGTTCGTCGCGCCGCCCCGTCCGCCCGGCCCTGCCCATCATTCATGGGAGGTGCGACCCGATGACGCGGCGGCGTGACGAGGTACGCGCCGCGGCACTTTGGCCTGGGCTTGGGCTTTGGCCTGGGTTCGTTGGCGCGGGAGCGCGCGCGCGGCGTACTGCGGCGGCGGGAACCCCAACACACACACAGTGCAGAAAAGAGAAGTGTGTTTGTGTTTTTTTTTTTTACGCGGCCTGGTTTTTTTTTCGCGCCGCGGTGCGTTTTGGCGTAGGATGGCGGGTGGGGCGCGGGCCTCGGATCGACGGGAGCGGCGCGGCGAAAGTGGGTCCGGCCGGAGGGTGTTCAGGTGCGGAAGGGGGCGGACGCGCGATGGCCCCGTACGGCCAGGAGCGAAGGATTGAGCGTCGGGCTCGGGGCGGGCGGCGGAGGGCGCGGGGGCCACGACGAGCCAAACGCTCACGAGCCTCAAGACCGGCACGCACGTCTACACCATCAAGGGCTACTCGCTGCTCGTCAACCGAGGCGTCGGCGAGGCCGTCTCGAGCGAGCAGTTCGAGGCGGGCGGCCACAGCTGGACGGTGCACTTCTATCCAGGTGAGTGCAACGCGCTGGCGCTCCTGGGCTGCGCGCCGCGAGAGCGCAGGGGCTGCCACGCGCCTCGCGGCGGCCGCTGCGTGGCCTCTGACGCGTGCGCGCGACGCTGCGCGTGGATCCTGGCGCAACCGCGCGCGCCGCATCCCGAACGCACTTCGCCTGCGCGCCTCACGCAATTTGTCCTCCTTCGCGCGCTCCCGCGCGCAGGTGGATACAACGACGAAGGGAGCAATGCGGAGTACGTGGCGCTCTCGCTCACGCTGGCGTCGGAGGCGACCAACCTGTGGGCGCTGTACACGTTCACGATGGTCGACCAAAGCGGCAAGGGCGAGGACAAGTCCATGGGACGCTCCGTCGCGCGCGGTCCGTGCAAGTTCGAGAGCATCAATTTCCGGCGCGGCAAGCCAAGGTTCATCAAGCGCGCTGAGCTCCAGAGCAGTGGCCTGCTGATGAACGACACTGTGGTGGTGCGCTGCGAGGTCAGCGTGGTCGTCACCGAGACGACGGTGCCTTCCGAGGGCCCGTACATCCACGTGCCGCCCGCGCGCGTCGGGGAGGATCTTGCCAAGCTCATGCATGACGAGAGCAGCTGCGACGTGACGTTCATAGTGGGCGAGGAGCGCGAGCGCATCAGGGCACACAAGCTCATCCTCGGAGCGCGCTCGGACGTGTTTTTGACGATGTTCAACTCGCCCATGCGGCAAGGGCAGGAGGAAGGCATGGAGGTCGTGCAGGACACGCAACCCGAAGTCTTCAGAGCGCTGCTCCATTTTGTCTACACGGGTGAGCTGCGCGCGCGCGACGACACACCGGAGATGAGCCAGCACCTTTTGCGCGCGGCGGATTTCTTCAGACTCGACAGGCTGCGCCTGATGTGCGAGAGGCGGCTCTGCGAGAAGGTCGACGCCTCCAACGTGTCGACTACTCTCGTGCTGGCGGACATGCACAACGCCCAGCAGCTCAAGCAAGTGTGCCTCGACTACGCCGCGGCCAACCTGCAGGGGGTGATGTCATCGGACGGTTTCGGGACCCTCATGCAATACGACAGGTCGCTGCACCTTGAGGTGCTCGAGGCAGCCGCTAATCTCATTGAGAGCGACAGGAAGCACCTGGACGAGGATGGCAACGCGCGCGGCGCCAAGCGACGGCGCACGCGATGAGCGCGAGGCGGAGGAACCCAGATCCTACGCACCCCTTCTAGACGTCTTAAGCAGACCCAAGCGCAAGCTCGCCGATAGGAACGCAACAGCGCCGTAAGATTTTCGGCCACTCGTTCTTTGAACTCGTACTGCACATCCGTCTTGAGCGCTCGTGTGCGGTCGCGGGCGCTGGACCCTCCTCCGTTGTGATTCTCATACTGTGCGTGCGGGAATCTTGACTTACGGAGCGCGCGCCTGCGAGCAGCGCCTCACGCCGGCGGGAGCTTGGTAGCCTAAGGCGCTGCCACCTCGTCATGCTCCCAGGACAGGCCCTCCTGTACATTGATTGGACAAGAAATCACGCTCGAGCAGGCTCATTGCGAGGACCGGCTTGTCACCTTCGGACTGGTCCGAGGCACGCCGTCAACCCGCCCGTGCCCTCGCACGCCTGCGCGAGCATACTGATGCCGTGGAGGGGAGCGAGGAGGCGGGGGAGCGCAAATGCTTGCGATCTCTTACTGTACGTAGTACTACTGTGTTGCTTGCTTTGCGAGAGCCGCCCTCCCCGCGTCTTCAGAGGTCTGCATGCAGAGCCCACGCACCCACGCAGGCGAGCCCGCGCACGAGACGAGTTTTCGTGCGCGTGCCGATGTGCCCGCGTGCATGCGCTCTTTCGAGCAGCGGCCCCCATGTGTGGGTTTCGGCTACTGCTGTCATGTGCGTGCTCCGCCGGGATGAGACAGGGTCGAGAGAAGGGGAGGGTGGACTCGCGCGCAGCAGCTCACACATCCGAATGCGCATGGACACATCCGCACCCTGCGCGTGCGCACAACCGCGCTCGCAGCACTCCCGTCGCCTAGAGCAGCGCAGCGGCGGCGGTTGCAGCGAGCGCGCCGACCGCGGACGCGCGCACGCGAACGAGCATGCGCCCGGCGCCGCTGCTGGCTCCATCCGTGTCATCACTGCCATCATCGCCTTCGGCGCGCGCGGGCGCGTCCGATGAAGGTGGGGTCGCATCATCCTGTGCCGGCGGAGGGGGACTGGCGCTGCCAACACCAGCCAGTGCGGCCTCGATTGCCTGCACCGGCGCGTGCGCGCATGTGTGAGTACGCACGCGCGCGTGCAGGTCTGCCAACACACGCTGGCGCTTGCGAGGGTCCGTGCGAGCGAACTCACCTCGTCGAGCAGGCCCGGCGTCGTTTCAGACCTGAATTTCGTGACGATTTCCTCGACCTCACCGGCAGGTGTAATCACGACGAAGCGTGGGCGGCTCGATGTGAACCACGTCGAGCCCAGGTTCTCGGTGTCGCGGAGCGTGGCGATGGCGGTGTTGGCCCCGCCAGAGTATGTGGGCCATGCGTCGCAATCGCTGCTGCTCGTTGTCCAGAGGAGCGTCGCAAAGCGCACGCGGTCGCCGTACTTGGTTTTGGCGTCGCTGGCATACTCGTCGAAAAGTGGCGCTGCGGCCCTGCACGAACCTCAGTTTACGAAGCTCTTGTCAAGCACGAGCACGTTGCCGTCGCCGAGCAGGCTCTCAATGGATGCCTCATCAGCGCCGCCCGCGGCTGCGGCGCCGTCGCACACGGAGAAGCTGCGAACGAGCACGTCCTGCGTGAGCGCGTCGCCGGCGCCGAACGGTGCCTGCGCGCGCGCGGCCGGCGCGAGCGCGAGCGCCAGGGTGGCGGCGAGCGCACTCGCCACGGTGCGGCGCCTCATCCCGCGCGACGAGGAAGCCCGCCGCTCTCGGGGTGGGTACGCGCGGCGTCTGCCGCCCGCGCGGGCAGGCGCGCGCGCGCCGCGCCTAGAAGCCACATGGATGCCACGTCACCCGCCGATTGCCAAGCATCCTCGTACGAAGACCTCGCACACCGCCCAGATGGTGCGCGTCACAGCGCGTGCCCAGCACGCGCGCGCGCGCACGCGCGCTCGGGGAACGAACCGGCGCATCCAATGGCGGAGAGACATCCGTGGTCGTGCTCCCGGTCTTTTGGGGGGGCGATCCCCGACTGTTCGGGTGTCCTCCCTATTTACCCGGGATCGACTCCCGCTCGCAGACTCGATCGCGATTTTCATTTCATTTCCATTATTTCCCCTCATCTCATCCTCATCAGAGCGAGTGCAGTGCGCCACCCTGGTCACCACACACCTAGCAGGCCCGCACGCGGCGCGCGCGGATTTTGAATCGGCACAGCGCGCACGCGCGACGGCCGCAGGCTCGCCCCACCCCTCTCTCTCCGTCCGGACACCCGCCAGCAAGCTCGCCCTGCCGGCACGTCCCACTGCCAGTGGTACTGCGCAGGCCGCGCGCCCCGCGAGAGTCGCGCCCGCCCGCGTTGAGCAAGCCGCGCCCGCCGCCATCAGCCTGAGGGTGCGCGGCCCGTCCGGAGCGCGGCGCCAACGCCTTCGGCGGCGACCATTCTGGTTGCTACCTCGCCAGGCAGCAACAGCAGCGGATGCCCTCCACCGCAGCACTGCTGCGACTGGTGGTGGTGAGCGTGGGGACCGTGCGCGCGCCAGACGCACAGAAGGCGCAGGCGGACGTGTGGCGCAACGCCGAGCAGTCGGGGGCGTTGCGTGCCGGCGGCGGGGTCGAATTGGTAGCGTTCGCGCCCTTCAATGAGAGCGTGCAGGGCCTGCAAGCGGCGAGCGCGTCCCTCAGCGAAAGCGCCGCCGAGGGTCCGCGAGGGGGAAGGGCGCTTCCCCTGATCGCAGATGACGCAAGCCCTTGCGGGAGGCCGTCGGCGGCATGTTGGAGGGCTCATGACAATCACAGCGCCGACAGCGGTCATCACGTCGGACAAGCTTTTCGCCAAAAGTCGGCGGGGTGGTGGTGCGCGCAGCAGCGCCCGCTGGCAGCTCTGAACGTGGTCAAGAGAGCCTACCCCCCGCGCACCGCTGAGAATTCTGCCGGTGTCGACTACTACCTCGTGCTGGATGACGACACGTGCGTAGACGGTAGACGCGCCAGCGAAACGCCAGCCGCACGACTGTCCGTCCGTCAGTGGATCTTGCGAACGCCGCCATTCGATCAGCGCAGCCGCGTGACCTGCTCCACCTCACATGCTGACTCTTGCACTTCGTCTGCACATTGCATGACAGGTACGTTGACGTGCCACGATTCGCGGCCCTCCTTCCATTGCTCCGCCACATGAACGCGGACGTGATAGGCATAGTCTTTTATGGTGTAGGATTGATGGGCGGCGCCGGCTATGTGCTCAGTGGCAAAGCACTGTCGTGCATGGACATGGCAGCATGTGCTGCGCGAGCTCGTGGCGCCCGGGAGTGGTGCTATTGGCATTCGGACTGGCAGGTCACAGAATGCGTGCGTCGTTCGGTGGGAGGGGGGTGCGGGCATGAATTGCGGTACGTGAACGCACGGACTCTTTTCAGCCAAGTGTGCAGAGACGGAGACATCGGTCAAAGTGCAGCACTAACAGGGCCCCTGCGAGTAAGCCGGCTGGACAAAGACTTCACGCGCATGTCCACGCGGTTTGGTCTTCACATCGAATCAACTGGTTTGTCCCATTTGGACCATCGGGCTCGTTCCTACGTTGGCGACGAGCCGCCTGCTCCACACGAACCACGTCGCTCAAGCACATGGGTGACGTGCCATAACGTCTCTCCGCAACGCATGCTCTCTCTGTCCGCAGCCGATATACCCAGCGGAGTGGACAGCACGTCGAGGCACGCCCTACACACAGAGCTCCTGCGGTCGCTCGCTCCGAAATTTCGCCAGGATTGGTGCACCAAAGCCCAGGTTGGGGCTGTCCAGCATGCGGCAACCGCGGCGTGTGTGCGTGACATCGATCGCCTCGCGGAGCTCCACGCTAGTGGCGGAGCCGCGGCTGTGGCGGCAATTTTTGAGCAGCGACTCCTCCTCAAGCCCGCTGGGCAGCCTGCTCTGCAGCTATTCAATGAGCTCATAGCTCGACGTGTTGCTCGCCTACCTGGCGCTCCCGAAGATGTTCTTCGAAGAGCGAGCGAGATGCCAATCTTTGCTGAGATGAAAGACTTACAAGACAGCACTGCCGTTCAACGCAACAAGGAGCTGTGTGAGAAGCGTGTCCGACGAGGCATGTTTGGGCGCTACGGGTCAAGCCTGAAATGGTTTCGCAACACCACGCTCGCACTCGATGATCCCCTCGTGTCCAGCGTTCTCACACGGCCGCTGTGCTCTATCGACGGCTTCGTGCAGGTCGTGCGCGAGATCGAGCCACAGGCGACCCCGGACGCCTGCGGCTTGGCGTCTGTGCACGCGCCTTCCTCGCAGCAGGCTCCTCTACTCACACCAACATGCCCCGTCTGACTACTAAACTTAATACGCACGCAGGAGCTACTGCTGGCGCTGGGCGCGTGCTAGCGAGGATATGGAGGGAGTAGTCCCATCCCAGTGGAAGTGTACAAAATTTTACAAAGCTCGACAGCGCGCGTTGGATGGAACTCGTCACCGTGCGTTAATCTCGAAGACGACACGCGTCCCACCGACACTGGGCACCGGCGAGGGTATGATCTCATTGTCTCTCGCATACGCATTGAAGGCGTCCTGCATGGCCAGCAATATGTCGTTGCTGCTGTCTCCACTAGCCTTGCTGCCACCCTTGCCCACACCCTTGCCCTGCCGCGTCCAAGCGATGCATCGGATGTCGCGCCAGGAGCATGTCAGTTTCGTCAACTTTCAATTTCAGCGCATGCGCGCCGAAGGTCCGCACGGACCCCCTCTCCCTCTTTTCGCGCGCGCACCTTCCCGCCGCCCCCGCGCTGCCACATGACCGTCTCTGTGAGCATGTACGCCTGGAATTCGTTGGCCACCAGCTCCTCGTTGCTGACGTCGTAGTTGAGACCACCCAGGAAATCAAGCCACGTTTGCCGCTGTGTGACATCGAGGCGGTCGGCATAGTAGCACTCGCACAGCGAGCGAAAGCCATCGCACACGTACCACAGCCCATGCATGGCCTCGTGCAGGAGCGCCTCGCGCACCTCCGAACGCTCGGCACCTGCGGCGATCGCAAGCAGCGCGCACTTCTTGCCCGCGGCCTCGACCCCGCTGGGCGCGTGGCGGCTCGCGCGCAACAGTCCCTCTGCTAGCAGGGCACCCCTGAGTGCCTCCTCGGCGCTCGTGAGCCCGCCAGCTGCGACTGCTGCCGCATCGAGGAATGCGCAGAACTCCGAAGCACGCATGTTGTGGCCCGAGTAGAGCGCGGCGCCGCCCATGCGGCCCACATCGAGGCGCTCTACGACGGTACCAGCGCGCGCGGCGTCCTCCAGAAACGTGGAAGCGCGCGCCAGCGCGTCGCGCTGCGCGCCCATTGACGCAAAGCGCACGAGCGCCACCTCAGGGTGCGCGTCCCAGCGCGCGAGCTCGAAAGGCGCAGCGCGCTCGCCGCAGCTGCCGACCGCTTCGTTTCCCGTGCCCTTGCCTGCACGCTTGTTCGCGCCAATGCCGCTCTTCTTACCCTTCTTGCCACCCCCGCCGGCGGCGAGCTCGCCACTGTCGGTGCCCTTCCCCCGGGCCGCGCACAACGCTGTGCCGTCCAGCAGGCTCCGCGCGAGCGTCTCGAGCGACGCACGCGGCGCCGTGCCGCCGCCGCCCCCGCCGCCCCCGCTGCCCTTGTATGGCATCGTGCGAGGCGAGGGGGCGGGGGGGCGGGGAGGGGGGGGGGGGCACGGCGGGCTGACGTGGGCAAGAGACCCACGCCGCCTGCCGTGCCTTCCCTGCCGTGACAGTGGGCACGCGCGGTCTGGCGCCGGCCGCCGGCCGCCTCGGAAACCGGCGGCTGACGCCACCCGGTGCCACGGCAGGCCAGCAGAAAAGCTGGCCTCGGAAACGAACCCACAACAGGACAGGAAGACAGGAGCAGGCACTGGGATGCGCCACAGCACACGCCCTGCCCCACCCCACCCCACCCCACCCCACCCCACCCTCCGGGGCGGCGGGGCGCAGCGCGCGGTTGCTGAGCGCGCGCACGCCATGTTGCCGCTCGCCAGCGCCGAGGAGGAGGGCGTGGGCGTGTCCGGCGGCAACTGTGGGAGGGGCGGCGGCGGAGGACACGACGGTGCGGGCGATGCCCTGCTCAGCACAGGCGCGCGGCCGGGCCGCGAGCGGGGTGCCCGCCCCGGCGGCGACCGTCGCGCCCTGGCGCGCGGAACGGACCGTCCCGGCGCGCTGGCCGCGGCTGTACGCTTTGTGTCCGGCTGGTTGGCCGGCCTTCTCAACGCTGTGTTGCAGATGCTCGCGCTGGTGCCGCACGCAGTGTTTGCGGCGTTTGCGCTCTTGCAGGCTGTGCTGTACCCGTTGATCGAGGTCGTGCCGCCGCACGTGTGGTCAGCGATAGGTCAAGCGTTATTCAGGGTGGGCTACTTGGTGTACTTGACGCGCGTGGGCCAGTGGCTCCATGATTTCGGCGTGTGGCGCTGGCGGAGGCGGCCAGAGCAGCGGAAGAAGATGCATTCCGTCGCGGTCGTGCCAAATGCGCTCGCAACGTGCGACGTGGTTGTGGTGCCTATGCTCTCAGACAACTACTGCTACGTCGTGATCGACCGTGCGACGCGCCAGGCGGCCCTTGTGGACGCGTCAGTGCCGTATGACGCACTGAAGGTCGCCACCACACGAGGCGCCGACGTGACCATGCAGCTGGTGACGCACCGACACTGGGACCACGCGGGCGGCGTGCGACGCGTACGTGCCAAAGTTGGAACCGCCGCTCGGGTGGTCGCACCGCGCGGGGAGTGCGTCCCGCTGGCCGACACGCTGCTCGTGCATGGCGACAGGGTATCGCTCGGTGCAACGACGCTTGTGTGCATCGAGACGCCATGCCACACCCCGCATCACTGTGTGTACGCAATCGTGCCGGCACCAGATGCGCCGCTCAGCGCAGCCGAATGCGTGTTCACGGGCGACGCACTCTTCTCCGGCGGCGTGGGCGCCTTCTTTCACGGCACTGCGGCGGATTGCTATGCGTATACGCACGGTAAGCTCGACGTCCTGCCGGGCTCGTGCAAAGTCTTCTGCGGCCACGAATACACGCTCACGAATGCCCGCTTCGCGACGTGGCTCGAGACTACCAATGCGAGCGCCTCGGGGTGTTCGGCGCTGGGCATTCAAGAGAACCCGAGCAGTGCCCTTGGGGGCGGCGCGCTTGGTGTGAATGGTGCGGGCATCAACGGCGTACACGGGTGCGTCGCAAGTGGCGGCAGCAGCGGCAGCGGCTGCGGCAGCGGCGAGGCGAGCGAGGCAATGGCTTCAAATGACGCGGGCGGCGCTCAGGAGGCGTCTCAAGGCGCTCAGAAGGCTACAACCGGCGCGCAAGCTGCGCTGCGCCAGCCGGGCGGCATGATGGCCCAGCCTCGCCGGATGCTTCTGCGCGGCGGCGACAGGGCACCCGGTTCGAGCGTGCTCGTCGGTGATGATTCCAGCCCAGTCGCGAAGCGGCTCTCTTGGGTGGTGCGCCGGCGTGCGCTTGGGCTGACGACCATGCCCAGCACCATGCAAATCGAACGCGACACAAACCCCTTCCTGCGCGCGGATGACATGGACTTTCGTTCCATGGTAGCCGAGCGCCTCCAGAGTCTGCGCGAGGACTGGGCGGGCATCGACAGGGCTGTGGCCCGTGCCCGCCGCGAGTGCGAGCGCTGCGTGGAAGCTGGCAGTGCAGAGGGCGACAAGGCCACGTCTGCGGAATTGAGCCCCTTCCTCGCCCGCTCTGGCGTTGAGCTCACGCGGCAGCTGACGCTTTTGCTGTCCATCTACCGCAGCAGCCCGGAGTTTGCGGCGGCGCCCAAGGCGTGTTGCGAGGCGGGCGTGTGCGTGCGCCATCGCTCGTGTGCTGGCGTCGTGTGGTCACCCGACCGCCTGGCGGCGGCGATCGCGCAAACGCGGCAGGTGATGTTCAATGTGCAGATCCAACTGGCGCCGACGATGGCGGTCACCAACGGCATGCGTGCGAATGGCACTGGCGCCAGCGCTCGGGGCAGAGACGCGGGCGTGGCACAAGCGGTCATGGACGCGACGCGCAGCCCGCTCACTCCTCCGTTCGACCACAGCGAGGAGCTGCCCCCGGAAGCTGTTGTGGTCGAGGTCGAAACAAATCACAGGTGTTGACACTACGTGGGTCACACGGCCTCGTCCACCATCATAATACCAATACACCACTGAAAGACTTCATTACACGTCCTCGTGTGGATCTCATGCGAGCCGCGAGTAGGCATCGTCCTCGATACCGCCGTCCCTAAGTACCGCGAGCGCGAGCGCGAGCCCCGCCGCGGCGAGCGCCGCCAATGCTCCGCCAGCAGCAGCCGACGCCCCAGCCAGCCATGCGGCCAATCCTCCACCCGCAGCAAGGCATGCCATGCCCAGAAGCGAGCGCCGCTCGCCCTGCGCTGGCGGCAGCTCGTCAGCGCGCGCGCGGGGTGGCGCGTCGCGCGTGAAGACGAAGCGCGAGCCGCGCGAGCCCAGGCCGAGGCGAACTCTGGAGTCGCAGTACGGTGTGTAGAGCTCCACTTCACTCTCGGGGCCGAAGCGCAGCGAGAGCGGCCCCAGGCGCAGCCGTGGCCGCTCAAAGCGCACACGCACGCCATCGCGTGCGTACAGCGCGCCGTCGGCACTCGCGCGCAGCGCCGCGGACGCGGCGACCGCCGCAAATGTGCCCTGCAGCGACACGAAGCCGCGCATCACGCCGAAGAGCGAAAACTCGACCTTGTTCGAGCACTCGGCGTCCCCCGGACCAATGCACTGAAACAGCCCGCGCGTGCGGAACAGCGCACGTCCGAGGCGGCCGGTGAAGCGCCCGCCCGCGGGGCTGCCCTTCTGCGCTCCCCCGACGCTCTGGTAGGCCACCGTGTAATCACCAAACACAGAGTCGCCCTGCGACCGCCCGCGTGCGAGCGTGCTCTCAGGCGCGCCCGCGCCGGCCGCCTCAAGCTGGTCTATGAGTGCGTCGGCTTCGGCCTTGCGCTCGGCGCTGAGGGTCCTGCCGCAGTCTGAGTCACGAACGATGGCGAGCAGCCTGTCGACGAGCTCCGCCGTGTCCACGGCCTCGGCGGAGGAGGCGCCGCCTCCGCCCTCGGCCGCCCCCGCCGCCGCCGCCGGCCCGCCCGCACAGCGACACGCCTGCACCAGCGTGCATCATCCCGCCCCACCCCCCTGTCCCCGGCGTCGCCCGCAGCACCGAGCGCGCTCCCGCGTGCGCTCTGTGGGGCGAGCACACGCCCCCTTGCCCCGCCTCCTTATCCGTTCAGGAGGACTAGAGAGAGACTACAAAGTACTGCTTGCGAGATCCGCGCTCGCGTGCCTTGGGATGCATGGTGATTTTTGATGAGGGACTGTGGTGGAGTTGCGCATGCACGTGCCATGCCTGCTCCCGCGACCGACTCGAATGCCCATCGGTCGAGAGCGGGTGCATTATTGGATTGCGAGCGCGCCGGAACATCGCGCCGCGTACGCGCCGCGCCGCCCAGTCCTTTCGGGGGTGTCGCGCGCCTGCGCGTCGCCGTCGCCCGCGCGGGAATCGCGGACGCCACCAACCCAACAGGACGAGGACGACAAAAAAAGTTGGCTGCGCGGCTGCTACTGCACCTCCACGCGCACCTCCTTGGCGGCCGCCTCATCAATGTCGTCCATGTGGCCGCCCGCCGTGACGTATTTGCCAGCGGTGCCCGCCGCTGTGACGACTTCTGGTGGCTTCGTCGCGTCCTCCGGTGGCGTGCGGCTGGCGTCTGCGAGATCGAGCTCCAAACGGAGGCTCCGACGCGCGCCCGAGGTCCGGCGTGCGCCCGACGACGTGCTGTCGTCGTCAGCCTGGCTGCCGTCGTCGGCCTGGACATCCGCATGCTGCGATTTGGCGATGCCACACGCTCGCCGTACCCGGTCGCAGCAATCAAAGAGTACGAGAGGGCCACAACAGATCAGAGTGGCGCATGTAGCCCACAGTTCGCTCAAACTCCAGTCGTTGCAGGCTGCTATCGCACCCAAGACGGCCAGGCCCCAGAGGATGAGGAAACATCCACCGCACGCATAGAAGCTGCGAGCGGCGTGCTCGTAGGACGCCTTCGAGCGGCCGAAGTGGAAGGCACAATCCGTCGAGTTGCCCGCCTGGTAGACCGGGTCGTCCACCGATCTGACCGTCACGTTGAGCGAGACGTCGAATGGCGGAACCATGTTTTCGCAATGTCTGTCGGCATCGCTCGGCTTGCTCTTGACTGAAGACGCCTGGACGAAGCGCGAGTTGCAGATGTCCACCATCAGCGAGAGTATCTCCCCGCCTGGACTCACGCGCGCAGCCAGCGCGAGTTCCGTCAGAAAGCCACCGTTCGACAGGAACTTTGGAACCTGGCAGTCCGACTTCCACAGCCTGCCCCAGACGCCGCACTCAGAGAAGACGGTTTCGGTGTCGCACAACGTAAAGGGCGCCGAGACCTTCTGTCCGCCCAGGGTCGCATTCACGAAGCTTGAAGCCCCTCGAACCGCCGTCCTCACACCCAGCTTGTGCGCCTTGGGCAGCGCGCCCTCCGGAGACGCGAGCGCCGCACCTCGTCGCATGGGCGGTGGCACATCATCTCTCTCGTCCCGGTCGCAGCAGCGTTCGGTACCCCTTGCGGCAGCGCTCTCCGGTGGCAGCCAGGCGAGTGGCAGCGTCACATCCCGGGCAGTGGGCTCGGGTCCCGGAAGCTGTAGCGCGACGCTCTCGCCTTCCGGCCAGGACAGCTCGAAGCGCGCCGCACCCTGCCCGCCGAAATCATCCCAGTCCAACAGCGCGGCGCTGTATGTGCCCAGCGCGGTACTGCGCGAGTCCTCCGTGGCGAGCTGTGCACGGCGTCCGCCGGTGATGATCGCAAAGACGGCGCCGATTGGCACGCCCACATACACCGCGATCACGAGCGGCACGAGCGGATTGTGAGAGCAGAGCATGGACCCGGCGCAACACTCCATCACCTCTAGTGCCCCCATGGCTGCTCTCGAGGATGCGAGCTCCTGAACGCCCCTCTAATGGCGAGCCGCAGTCAGTGCCTGCAGCACGGGAGCGCGCGCGCGCGCTTCTTGCGCGGATCACGGCCGCTTGGCGGTGCACGGGGCCCAGTTCCCCCCCTCCCCTCCTCCCCGCGCGCGCGCGCGGCGGTCAAGCGCCCTGGCGCACCCGCCGCTGCGCCTGCGCTCCCCTCCCCGGCCCCGGCCGCTCCGCTCCTGGCGCACCGCTCAGCTCCTGGCGCGCTGCCGGCGCGCCGCTGTCGCACCGCGCAGCGCAGAGCTGCGCCGCCGCTGCGCCGCCGCTGCGCCGCGCTGCGGCAGTGGCCTGCTCCACTGCGTCGCCGCCCCTCGGTGGGGGAACCGGCCCAACCGCCTCCTGCGCTGCTCTCTTGCTTGAGAGGCCAGCCGCAAGCCTCCAATGGGGTTCGGGATTTTGCACCTCAATCAAAGGCTCCAACCTAACGGGTTCGAGGTGGAGGCGGTGCCAATTCGGTGGTGCACATCGGACGCGTCCCCCGCGCGCGCGCGGGGGCGCGCGCCCGTTCGGACGAGCAAGCAAATCTAAGTCGACGAGTGCGGGTTCATCTGAGCGTGTGGGCGCGGCAGGGGAGGGGATGGGGGGCGTGCGGGGGGCCGGAGCGGCGGAGCGGCGACGGCGGGGAGGTGGGGAGTGGTGGGCGAGGCGTGTCGCACCTGTTGGCAGCGCGCGCGCCACACGGCCCGCGGGCCCTCGCGCGCCTTGCACGTGAGCGTGAGGGCCAGCGCCCGCGCGTGGCGGCGCCTCGCGCACCCGGCACCATCCGTGCGGCGAGGCCCGCAGAGGCGCCGGTGCGCCCCCCGTGAACGGGCCCACGAAGGTGTGCCCCGCGCGGGCTCTCCGTCGGGGACTCGCCAGCCAGCACGGAGTCTGGGGCGCCAGCGGCGCATATGCACTCCTCGCGCTCGGATGGCCACCCGCTGAATCATGCCAGCGCGCCCTGCGCCGCGAACGCGGCGGCGGCCGGCGCGTCCTCACCGCCGGCGCGCTTCGACGCTGATGCCTACCGAGAGGTGAACGCGCTTTCGAGTTGCCCCAAGGGCCGCGTGTATACCGCCGTGCGCGTGGGTGAGCATGCGGGCGTGAGGAAGGAGCAGCTCGTGGTGGTAAAGGTGTACTACAAAGCGCACGCCGCCACGGACGAGGCGCGCTTGGCAGTCCTGCGCGAAATCGCGTGCATGCGCAAGGCCACCGACGCGGGCGTACCCAACGTGCTAAGGCTCATCGACGCCGGTGAAGACTCCCACAACTGGTACATCGTCACAAATTACACGCCGTGCCCTGAGGGCGACCTCTATGGATACCTCCACAACATGGGCTCGACCCCGTGGGCCGCGGAGGACGTCGTGGACGTTGTGCTCAGACCATTGCTCGCAGCGCTCGACGGCCTGCACAAACTTCACATCTGCCACAGGGACATCAAGGTGTGCATGAGCACGCGCTAGCGCAGGTGACCGTGCGCAAGATATTTCCGCGCTGACGAATTACGCCCGTACTACACACGCGCGTGCGCACGCGCCTTTACTTGCCAGCCCGAGAACATCCTGCTCGCACCGCGACCATTGGACGAAGCAGCGCGCGCGCACCGAGGAAGCAGAGCAAGCGCGTTGAGCTCGCCGCTCGGCGCGGCAGCTGAGACACACCATGCGGAGACGCACCACGCGCGCGCGCCGCGCGCCAGTCTCGAGGGGAACCTGTCGACGCGGCTCGACATCTGCGGTTTACTGGGGCTCGGAAAGGCACTGTCCGCTCACGGAGGCCCGTGGGTGCCCCGCGGGAGACAGGCTGCGTCCGTTGCGCTCAGTCTGGAGAAAAGCACCGAGGCCGGCACAAAAAGCGAGGCAGGCACATTTCCGCTGCATGTCCCGCGACGACGACGCAGTACGGAGTCGGATGCGCCCAGTCTGCGCTTCCGCAGGGCATTGCTCGCCGATCTCGGCATGGCGATCGACGCGGATCGAGAGCCCGATGCATCGATTGGACGAGCAGGTACCCTGGAGTATCAGGCCCCTGAGGTGCTGGCTGGCGCAGAGATCGCAAGGCCTGGTGCACTCGACGTGTGGGCGTTGGGCGTCCTCGCATTCGAGCTCCTCGCGGGCGTGACCCCATTCGAGTCCACCAACGAGCCGCGCACCATGGGCAAGATTGCTTTCGTCGACTGCTTCGAGGACGCGTCACGCCGTGCGCGCATTCCCAAGGGGTCGTACGCGGAGGACTTCATCCAGAAGGCGCTGGCCAAAGACCCTGAGCAGCGGCCTACAGTGGCGGAGCTCCTAGCGCACCCATTTGTGGCACAGACGTAATTTGTTCATGTACACTAGTTCCATTGCGCAACCGAGGCAGGTCGCCACGCGCGGCAGCTTTATTCGCGATGCTGCAGCACGCCGCACATAGACGGAGGACGGGGCGAGGCGGTGCCCCGAGCCCTGCACGCGTGTGCAGTGGTAAGCCACCGTGACCCGGTCCTGATCACTTTCCAAGAGACTTGAAGCGGTCGAACGTTCCAGCGCGTCTTCCTTTCCAAAAACAAAAAAATAACGCACATCAAATTGAATGAATTTCTTGGTGCATGACGCAGCATCAAACAAAATGGCGGCGGCGTGCGCGCATTTTGTTCACGCCGCCGCGTGCGACTGCCACTCCGCACGCGCCAAGCCCCGCCCGTGCATGCCACCCTGTGCGCGCAGTGTGCAGCGCGCACTGCACAGAACGGGCGGCGCGTGCCGTGTGGCGGAAGTGCGGGACGGGCGGGCTGCAGGCAGCGCCGGCGATCGCTGCTGGCGCAAGAAACGCCTGTCGCTCCTTTCTTTTTTTTGCCAGAGAAAGAGCACGCACTCGGTCGGTGGTGGCCTACCAGTGCAGGGCTGCGTGATATCGCCACCAGTGCGTCTGCGCACCCGTGCGCGGAAGACAGTGGGCTTTCAGGAGGCTCCTTGGGAGTTGTGCCCCGCGCGGGGTCATGAAGTGCAACATTTGCCAAGCGATCATGGAGGTCGAGGCGGTGGTTGTTGACTGCGGACACGCGTTCTGTCGCAATTGCTTCAGCAAGACCATGGCGGACAGCTGCCCTGTCTGTCCCCATTGTGACACGCCGCTAGGTGATGACAACTACCACATGCGCCAGGTCATGCCCGATACGGCCGCCCTGCGCGGCGTCCGACCCGAGCGCGCCATTGCCATGTTCGGCGAAGCTTTGACTTTTTGGGACAATCAGCGCGGCCTCGAGGACCAGATGTCGGAGCGCAAGCACATGAAGACCGTCGAGGCGTACAAGGCGCGCGAGCAGCAGTACAAGGGGCGCCTTAAGCAGTACAAGGATGGCTTGCAGGATGCCAAGAAGGAGATACAACAAGCCACTCATCTCAACGAACAGCTCAAAGAGGACAACCAAGAGCTTCAAGCGCGCTTTGCCGAAGTGAATAAGCGCGCCGTGCGGCTCGAGGAGAGGCTTCGCCTCATTGAGCAGGGAGACCGCAGAGGCGCGCCCGACCACGGCGCAATGATCATGCGCGAGGAAATGCAGCAGGCTCGCCACAGACAGCCTCAGCACCAGCGTATCATGGGGGCGCATCACGAGATACATTTCAGCCCTTCCACCACCCTAGACGCGCCCGTCGGTGGTGGCCCGCAGCTCATGCTTGCATCTCGCGAGGCGCATCGCAGGGGCATCATCAGCGACGGTCCCCTCACACTTGCCCCGAACACGACCACGCCTGCGCAGAAGCAGCGCCTTCTTCTCACCACCGAGGCCTACACGCCCGTGCGCGCGGCTCGCTCCTCGCCAGGAGGCAGGTTGCAGTATGCCCCAGGCAGTGCCGCGCACAGCGGCTTGTCTGCGGGCCACGTAGGATACGACAATTCACCGATGGCCCCTAGGGGCAATCTTCGCGGCACGGGCTCCCTCAACAATGGCGGGAACCGCTTCAAGTCACACGCGCACACGGGGGGCCGCTCATCGAGTGGCGGTTTCGGGCTTGCGCGCACGACGGCCCAGGGAGTGCCAACTCTCCGCTCGCCAGCGAGGGCAGCGCCGCGCAGATCAATCGATGTGAGCTACAAGGCCCCGCGCTACAGCTGACGGAACTACCGAGCACGGGACTGTCGCCTCGCGGCTAGCGCCCTCAGCACATGCGTGCGTGTACACTGCAGTGCACTCATGCGCACTCCTTCTGTGTCAGCGGGCTGACACGCAAAGTCGCAGGCACACATAGCTCGTACTTGCAAGCGAACTCGCGAATGGCGATTTTCAACCGGACTGACACCGCATTCACGGCCACAGCAACGCCCATGACATGGAGCAGCATCTACACTGTATTTCGTATCCCCTCTATTTCTATCCTGCATGCAATCTTCCAGTCACCCCAAGAACGAATGCAGCCGATCGATGTTTGCCACAGCTAGACTTGGGGCATGCACAGTAACATCTTCATTGTATGTACACGGCGCTTGCCCTTGCGCATATCTTAGGCCAACTCGCGCTCAGCAGCGAGCACAGCGCAGCCACGCAAAACAAGCGAACGAAACGCAACAACGGGCATCTGCTCATCTGAGACCAAAACTGTGGTGCCCAGCCACCTCGAGTTCCTCGAGGCCATGCCCGTTCACAAACCTCTCCGTGATCTGGCGGCAGCCCCACACCGCCAGGCGGCGCAGGCGTGGACAGGCCTCAGTGAGCAGCCCCAGTGCGTCCTCGGAGAACTCACGGCACCAGCTCAAATCAAGTGACAGCAGACTGGCGCCGCATACGTTGCCAAGCGCCTGCAGCGTGGCGTCATCCACCGCTGGAATGGCGTTGAGGCTCAGCTTGCGCAGGTCAGTGAGCTCTCCCAGTGCCCTGCAGATGGCGGGCGCGCTCATGTGGCGGCAGCGCGCCAGCGAGAGTTCCTGTAGCCGCTTGCAGCCCGAGGCCACGGCGCGCACGGACTTGTCTGTGAGCTTCTCGCCGCCATCGAGAGACAGAAATTCGAGGTTGGTACAGCTTGAGCAGACCTTGGCCACCGCAGCGTCCGTGAGCGCCGCGTGGCAGTCTGACACGTCAAGGGATGTGAGCTGCGTGCCCTTCGCCACCGCAATGTCCATCAGCAGCTTGGCTGTGAGGTTCTCGAGCCCCGCAAGGTTGAGCCTCTCGAGCGCGGGCAGGCCGTCGATCAGCCCACCGCGCACATCCGCATCCTTGAGCTGGTTGGAATGCGAGAGATCTAGCGAGGTGAGGCTCTCACCCACGCCTGCACAAATCGTGTCTACACCGTGCCCAGTGAGACGGCACACTGCATTGAGCGCCAACGTGCGCAGACGCGGCGCCGCAGACAGAAGCGAGGCCACGCCGTCGTCCGACATGCGGTAGGCACCACCGAGCCGGACGGTGTGCAACAGCGGTAGCCCGCCGTGCGCCGCGTACGTCGAGGCGAACGTGGCAGCGACCGAGTCGCTCAGGCCGCGCCCGCAGTGCTGCAGCTCGAGGCACTCTAGGCGGTCCGCGTCAAGCGCGCACAGCACCTCGCGTAGCTCCGCCTCCTCTATCTGTGCGCAGTCGGGTGCGACGAGCTCGCCAGTGTGTGCGCCCCCAAGGAGCGCAAACACTTCAGAGGAGAGCTTGCGGCGCTCGGCCAGTGCTTCCGCGTACCGCCGCCGCACGCTGTCGGGCACCCCCACGAGGCTGACCACGCAGTCCGCGTGCTTGACGAGCAGCCCCATTGAGATATCAAAGAGCGAGCGAGGGCACGAGCGCGGACGCGCGCGGTCGGCGGGGGTGCGCGCAGGCGTCCACCGATGCGTTGCAGGAGGCTCCGTGCCGCCAAACTGAGGTGGACCAGAACACAACCACGAGCACAGGAGAGGCGCGCGCGCTCGCACGAGTGTCAGAGGACTTGCGCGGTGCGGAGCGCCCATGCTCGCACGGAAGCGCGCGGCTCGTACCTTCGCACGCCGCGCGTCCATGCGTATCTCCTCCTCTCGCGCTTCCTTTCGTGCCTCCTGGTCGGCGGCGATGGCCATCGCTGTGCTCCACGGGCCAGGCCAGTGATGCGGGGCGCCCTGCTCGCCACCGTCTACCAGATCGCCGTCCGCAGGGTCATCGTCGCCTCCGCTGCCGTCACTGCCCCCTCCATAATTCGCAAAGTGCGCTGCTCTGCTGCGAGCGATGTTCAGTGCCTGCCTCCTGCCGCGCGTCGGGGCGCTGGCACCCGCAGCGCCACTGGCCTCGCCGGCGCTTCGGCCCGCACCCCTGCCAGTCCCTGCTTCCCCGCTCGCGCCTGCGTCTCCGGGGGCCCCGGCGTTGCTAGCCATCATCGCCGAGGCCACTGCGCGGCGCGTCCGCCGCGCTGTCGTCGTTACCGCAGCCGCCTGCCCAGCCTGTTCAGCTGCGGGCGCGGTCCGTGTCGCGGCATTGGCTTCAGCCTTGAACTCTGCCTCAGTGTCGGCCGGGGCCTCATCGGATGCGTGCGCGCCCACGCCACCGCGAGCTCGTGTCGACCGTGCTCCGGGTGCGCCAGTCGCTTTCACATTCGCTCGCCGGCTTCCTCGTGTCCGGGTGCCTGCGCGGTCGCCGTCGCCATCGACCTCCAGGTCCGTATAGTCCGCGTAGCTCACGCGTGCTCGCGTGCTGCGCCGCGGCCGGCCGCTGGCGCTCGGCGGCTCGCCGCCGCCCCGGTCGTCACCGACCCCCCCCCCCCCCCCCCTTCGCGTGGGCGCTCCCGCCCCCCGCCCCGCGTGTGGTCGCTCCCGCGCGCTTTCGCGCGTGCGCGCGGGGGTTCCCGGCGGGCTCTCGTGGCGGGCCGAGCCTCGATATAGCGATATCGATCCATAAGAACCCTACATATATTACCCTAAATACAACCCAAAGCCGAAGCGCGCCGAGGGGGACGCGCGGCTGCTTGGTGCGGCTGGTGCTGGCGGGTGCGCCACACGCCGCGCGCGGAAGCGCGCGGGCGCGGGCGTGGGCAGGGGGAAAGGTGTGGTGGTGGTGCTGGTGGTGGTGGCACCGCGCTGCGTGCGCCGTGCGACGGCGGTGACCGACCCGCAGAGCGCGCGTCGCGAAGAGGGCAACCGCCGCCGCCCGAACGGCCATCCGCTGAGGGCGCCGAGGGCGGCGCAACCCGCCCGCCCGCCAACGTCCCAAGCTCGCGTGGCGACAATAGCGGGGACACATTGGTCATACCAGCATCCGTGCCCGCGTCGGCGTCGGCGTCCGCGTCGACGTCCGATGGAGATGAGCGCTCGCGCCCAACGAAAAGCAGCAGTGCCGGCGCGGCAGCAGGGCACGGCGCTGCGCCCGCCACGGGCTTCGCTCCCCGCGAGGCGCGCGTGCCCTCCACGCAGATCGGGCGAGCGTTGGGCTTCGCGCGCCTGGGGCTGGGGCTGATGGGGACTGTCGCCGCCCACACCGCCACCCGTGCGTGGAACGGCCCCTCTGACGAAGAGCGCGCCGCGGCGGAGGCCCAGAGCGCTGCCACCTCTCCCCCGCCGCCGCCTCTGATCGACTCCGCCTACCTGAGCGAGGCGAGCGCTGAGGCGCTTGCGGCGGGCCTATGCCGCATGCGTGGCTCGGCGCTCAAGCTCGGGCAGATGCTCAGCATGCAGGGCGACGAGGTCTTACCACCGCAGGTGGCGCGCGCGCTCGCGCGCGTGCGGGCGGGCGCGGACACCATGCCGGCCCACCAGCTCCGTGCGCAGCTCGACGCACAGCTGGGCGAGGACTGGCAAGAACGCCTTGTTGATTTCCAAGACAAGCCGATGGCGGCTGCGTCCATCGGCCAGGTCCACCGCGCGCGCCTGCCACCACCTCTCGCGGAGCGCTATGGATTCGAGGATGTCGCACTGAAGGTGCGTACGCGCGCGCGTGTGCAGAGGGAGGGAGTGGGGGTGTGGGGTAGGTGGCCTGCGTCTTGTACGTGCGCGTTTGCCTACATGCGCACCTCAGTGCATCTTGTGCGCGGACCTGACGCCATTCGCGCCCGAGCAGGTGCAATACCCGGGAGTGGCCGAGAGTATCGACTCAGATGTTGATAATCTGCTCAGACTGGTTCGCATGGCGGCCGTACTCCCGAAGGGCCTCTACGTTGAGGACGCAGTGACGGTCGCAAAGCGCGAGCTGCGCGAGGAGTGCGACTACACACGCGAGCTATCCTATCAGCTGAAGTTCCGGGAGATGCTGGCAGCGCGCCCTGTTTCGGGCGTGTCTGTGCCTGCCGCCGTGCCCGAGCTTAGCGCGGGCCAGGTGATTGCCACGCAGCTCGTGCCGGGCGTGGCACTCGACCGCGTGGCCGAGCTGCCGCGCGCTACGCGCGACAGAGTGGGCGAGCGCATTCTGGAGCTGGCGCTCGCCTCGCTCTTCGAGCTGCGTACCCTACAGTCGGATCCAAACTGGGGGAACTTCCTGTACGACGATGAGAGCGATACGCTGCACATGATTGACTTCGGCGCGAGCAAGGAGTACGATCAGACCTTCGTCGAGGACTACCTTCGGATGGTCTACGCGTGCGCGGAGCGGGACGCGGATGCCGTGCGTGAGCTCTCTATCTCGCTCGGCTTCCTGACGGGCGACGAGAGCGCAGCGATGATTCGGACTCACTGCGAGGCCGGCTTCGTCGTCGGCGAGCCCTTCGCGCATGAGGGCATCTACGACTTCGGATCCAGCGATCGGATGACTACGCGCGTGGCCTCGCTTGGCAAGGGCATGCTGGAGCACCGCCTCACACCGCCCCCAGAGGCCGCCTACTCTCTTCACCGTTCGTTGTCCGGCGCGTTCCTCGCGTGCATGAAGCTCGGCGCGCGCGTGCCAGCCAGGCGCATGCTGCTCGACACGTACGAGCGCGTGCTTGGCGGCGACGGGAATCGCCTGCGCGCGACCGCCTGAGAGCGGGCATGCGGGACCATCTGCGCCTGTCGGCTCCGTAGTGTACCACGATGTGACATAGCGATTTGATCAGAGAGAGGCCACTGGCGGGCGCTGTCTGTCACGCCCGCAGCGCTCTCGCCCCTCGCTCACGGCGCTCGCGTACCCTCGCCGCCGGTCGCCCCGCCCCGGGCGCGACGACGTCCACTGCTCCTCGCCTCGCATCTCCTCACCGCCCCAATGCGATTTGATATGTCAGCGCAGGTGGGCGCGACCGCGCGCATGCGATTTGATGGCGCTGCGATTCGGTGGCGAAAGTCGCGCGCGCGTGCGCCGCGCGCCACTCGTCGCGCCGCCGTGGTCACCACCGCGACCGTGTCGGGGGAGAGTGTGTGTGGTTGGGTGTGTGTGTGGGGGGAGGCGGGCTGCCGGCCAAGGCGGCGCACGAGGTGGGGAGCGATCGAGGCGCCGCAGCTGAAGGGGGGAGGGACGCCCGACCCGCGGTGCGGCGCGGCGCACTGCGGCGCGGTCCGGCGCGCTGCGGCGCGGCGGCGGCGGCAGCGCCCTCCGGGCAGCCATGGTGCGCACGGCGCCGCTGCGGAGGCTGTTGTCGTCTGCCGCCGAGGCGGGCCTCGCCACGACGGAGGGCGCCTCGAATGTCACCCACGGGGCATCGCGCGGCGGTCTCGCTGCGCTGCGCGCAAGGCTCGCTTCCGAGGACGCCAGCCTTGACGAATTCGTCGGCGGCGGGTCCGAGTACGCACAAAAGGCTCCCAAGCTGCGCGAGCGCCGGCGTGTGAAGATGCCGGAGTGGCTCAAGCAGGACATCGTGCCCGGCGGCGACGAGTACGTGGGTATCAAGAAGAAGCTGCGCTCTCTCGGCTTGTCGACGGTCTGCGAGGAAGCCAAGTGCCCCAACATTGGCGAGTGCTGGGGCGGCAAGGGCGGGGCAGCCGCGACGGCGACCATCATGCTCATGGGAGACACTTGCACGCGCGGGTGCCGCTTCTGCGCGGTAAAGACGTCCAACGCGCCGCCGCCGCTGGACCCTCTCGAGCCAAAGAAGACAGCTGAGGCGGTCGCAGAGTGGGGCATAGGTTATGTCGTGCTCACGAGCGTCGACCGCGATGACCTGCCCGACCACGGCGCGGGCCACATCGCCGAGACCGTGCGCGAGCTCAAGCGCGCAGCGCCAGAGCTGCTCGTGGAGGTGCTCGCCCCGGACTTCGGCGGCGACTTAGGGCGCGTCGCACAGGTACGGGGCCGCCGCTGTCTTGGGCTGGCAGTGCACTCGCGCGTGCGTGCCGACCGAAATTGCATGCGAGGTGCTTGCAGGAGCTGACCGCGCTGCTCCGTCCCTCTCTTGCCGCCCAAGGTGGCCACCTCTGGCCTCGACGTGCACGCGCACAACGTCGAGACTGTCGAGCGCCTTACGCCCGGCGTGCGTGACCGCCGCGCGGGCTACGCACAGACGATGCGCGTGCTCGAGCACGCCAAGGCCGCCGGCGCGCGTATCACCAAGACATCGATCATGCTCGGCCTCGGCGAGCGACCAGAGGAGATCGAACAAACGCTGCACGACCTGCGCGACGTCGGCTGCGACGTCGTCACGTTCGGGCAGTACATGCGCCCCACCAAGGTGAGCTTGCGCACCCGCAGCTGCTGCCGTGCGCCCTTGTGCGCCGCTCCCGCGCGTGATCGCGAGAGGCGCAGCCAGGACGCTGTGACGCGCGACGCATGCTTTCAACCGCGCAGCGGTAGCGCCGGTGCCAGGTTTTCACCCTAACTGTTCCGCACCCCTCCCCGCGCTTGCTTCCTTGCTTGCTTGTGCGCGCGGCATTTTCTGCCATGTCTCGCGCTCTCTCGCGTGCAGGGCCACCTGCCTGTCGTCGAGTACGTGACGCCTGAGGCGTTCAACATGTGGACCAAGCTCGCAGAGGATCTAGGCTTCCTGTACGCCGCGGGCGGCCCAATGGTGCGGTCATCGTACCGCGCGGGCGAGTTCTACTTGGAGAACCTCCTGAAACGCCAAAAGGAGGCTCAGCAGGCGCTGCGGGTAGGCCAGTGAGGCGCCGTCACAGTCGAGCTGCGCGGCGATGCTCAGCACGACACGCGATTCTTAATTTTGGGCCTCATCAGACATGTTGAGGTGTCATGCACATGCGCACCCGTGGTCCCGCGCGGTGTCGCGCGCGAGCGCGTGGTCGCGCAGGCGCGGTCGTGCTTCGAGGCAGGTGCGCACGGTCCCAAATTGAGAGATCACTTACGTGTCACGACCCCACCGCATTGCCATCCTACGCGCCACCCCATGCCCTCACTTATCCCGGAAGTCGACCGGCGGCAGGTGCTCGAAGCCCGTCCAGTCCTTGGGCACGTCTAGGCCGGTATCTTCCTGCAGGCACTCAAGGATGGTGGAGGCGGGCAGCATGCCCTCCGTGCGTGTGCTCGCACGGTACTTGTCGGGAGGGACGAAGACCACTGTTGGTAGCTCATCGATCTCCAGGTCGTCGGCGAGGCGTTTCTCCTCCTCGACGTTCACCTTGACGAAAGTGGTCGCCTTGCCGAGAGCGATTGCCATGCGCTCGACGGTGCGGCCGAGCACCTTGCATGGTCCACACCAGTCGGCATAGAAGACGATGACGAGCGGCACCCCTTCTGGCGCGTGCGCGGCCAGGATGGCGGCTTCGAGCTCTTTGGTGTTCACCTTGGCGACGCGCGCCGAGGGATCGGGGGTAAAGTGTGGCGCGCGCGCAGTGCTGTCGGCGGCGCCGGCCTGCAACGTGCGGCCGGGGGTGGGGCGGCAAGAGTCGCGCGCACGTCAGCGGCGCGCCCGCGCGCGAATGTGCACGCGCGCGCACATGTGCGCGCGCACACGCACCGTGTTGGCCGCCTTGCGCGCCATGCGCGCGGCTGTCCGCAGCCCGCGCCCGCGCCCGCGCTGCCCGTGCGAGGCCGCCGCCGCCTCCCCTCCGCCGCCGGCGGCGAGGGTTTCAGGAGGGGGCGCGGCGATGATCAAAATGCACTGAGCGCGCACGGAGCAGACCGCCTGCGGGCGACCGCATGGCAAAGTGCAGTGCGCAAATCGCGCGACGGCGCGACGATGATCAGAAACAACCCTTTTCAGCGAAGGAAAACCCTAAAACCTGGAGTAAGGTAGAACCGAAACCACGTGCGGGCGCCTGCGCGCGAACTGGCCAGTGTGCGCAGGCACGGGCGGGCTAGTGGGTGCTGCGGAGCTGAATGCTGCGTAGCTCTAGCTAGCGAGAGCGCACTGGCACGACCTCTGCCTTGGCTCGCGGGGCAGCAGAGGCAATTTCAGGCAAAAAGGACGCAGTCCTAGAGCCTGCAACCTCAGTCGCGGCTCATTGGCCTGCTGCCACTGGTAGTGATTGGATGCTGTGAGCTGTGCGCGGCATTCGCCTCCCTCTGTGCCGGAGACAGAGTAGCGCCGCAGGCAGCCAGCGGCCCTCGCATAGGATGGTTTCCAAAGTAGTAGCGCTTCGTAACACTAGCCGTATTAAACTGAAAGCAAATCCTTTGTCCCGTCCTTGCACTGCGCACTGCGCACATCACGCGCGCACACCCTCCTCCTGGGCTCGCACTAGCCAGCCACACTGCGTGCTAAGCTCCCTCGAGTTCGAAAGCGTCCGCAGGGCGACGCTTGGGCACGACGGTAAAACGTGAAGCTTACCCGAGGAAGCCGTAGCCCTTCAGGGCAATAGCCGTCGGCAGGGACGCGAAGACAGCAGCGAACGGGATGATGAACTAGTGCAGGGGTAAAATTGCGAGGTGTGGGGTAAGAGAGTGAACCCAAAGGAGGCATCACGGTCGGTAGCAGCGCGCGCGGGTCAGTTTCATGCCGCAGCGTGCGCCGGTCCTTCTAACGCCATCTGCCAGTGGTCGCAGTGAAGAGGATCAGGGCAGCCCTCGCGCGCATGCAGCACGCCGCACTGTACCTTGACGAAGGCTTCGTCGGACATGCCAGTGATGATATCATCACCGAACGCCTCCGGGTTGTAGATCGGAGCGTACGTGTCAATGTTGCCCTGGTACTTGTCACGGAAGCGGTACACGCCGATGCCCTTGCCCTCGCGACCAGAGGCATCGACGGTGCCCTTCTTGTTGAACGGAGACTTGGCAACGTCCTGCAAATACCCCAGGTATCGTGTTCGTCAGCGTGCGCGCATGCGTCGTGCGTACACGTGCACATTCACGGGGCGCATCCGCGTGTCAGCTTGCGCATGCGCATGCGCGCTCGCCCGCGCGCATATGTGCATGTGCGCGCGCGCGCGCGCGAGGAGATCCAGGTGCGCGTTCGCGCGCGGGCGAACGTGTGCACGTCCGCGCGCGCGTGCGCGCGCACTACAACGTGCACATGCTGCTATCCTTGAGGCTCAACCCGAGTCACTGTCGAACCACAGCGAAAGATAGCCGCTCTATCGCCGTCAACAGCACGTGTCGACGCGCGAGTGGCATGGCACAAGGGGTTGCACGCACCTGGGTGGAGAGGTACTTGCTCGGGTCACGGTTGGCACGCGCGACCTTGTTGTCCTGCTTGCCGAAGCCCGGCAGGAGCGGCTCATCTGCGGTACCGATGGGGGCCGGCTCATCCTTCTTGCCGATGCGCTTCGTCGCCATCGCCACTGGCTGAGCGCGGCGCGTGCGCGCGGCGCCACCGGCGCGCGCTGCGCGGGCGGGCAGCGCGGGCGCTGAGATCATGAGCGACGCCATCTCCAGCGGCAGGGCGCTGGCTGTGCCTGCTATGGCGCGACTGCGTCCCGCAGCGGCATACGCTGGGATCCTGCACCCACTGGGGCGCGCACAGAAGATCACGCTCGCGCCCCTTATCCCAGTGGCGCGCGTGCCACAGGAGTGCGTGTGCCCGTACGTGTCGTGTGTCCCATGGTCCGGGCGCATGCGTGCGCGCGCCCGGCGCGCGCCCCCCGCGCCGCGGTCCCATGGGGCGCGCGCACCGCAGTGAATTTGATGGTGGCACGTGCCCCTTCGTTGGCGTGTGCACGCCGCGCGCCTGCTCGTCCTTGCTTTTGGCATGTCGGGGGCACCCTGCTGCGGCACGCGTGTGCCCTTTCATTCGCTGGCGTGTGCGGGACACGTGGAATATCAAATCTAAAGCGCGTCGCGAGGAGGGCCGCCCGAATCCGGGATCTCGCCGCCGGAACGCGCCAAATCTGCTGTCGCTCTCGCTTTCGCCTCGGTGCGGCGGCCGGCGCACCCGCCAGTAGTGACTGCCCGGCGTGTGGCCGACAGGCGCGCGCCAAGCGCGTGCCCCCGGTGCGACAAGCTTGACGGGGGAGGGGGGCAAGGAGGCCGCGCGGCCAGCGGGCGCGCCATAGCTCGCGCGCGTCGCGGCACGTCGTGGAAGTGGCGCTCATGACGCCCTCAATGAGCGCACTGCGGCCGCAGCGCACTGCGCGCTCCAGCGGCGCCGCCTTTGCTCGGGGTGCTGCGCGCGCGCCGCGAGGAGCTCCGCCGGCGCGCCGCACGCCTGCAGTGGCAGCGACAGCACAAGGCACGCGCAAGGGAGTCAAGAGGGGCACCGCGGCGGCGGGGGGCGTCAAGAGGGGCACGTCCCGCGGCCCGCCGCCTGCGTCGGCTGCGTCGGTTGTGGCGTCGGCGGCAGCAGGCGGGCGGGCAGAGGAGCAAACGGGCGGGCAGGTGGCACAGGCGCCCGTCGACTATGCTGAGGGTGCGATGGCACTCTTCATCGGTGCTTTCGCGTGCATGCAGTGCACCCATTGGTAGGCAATGGCAGCGCGTCGGGCATTGGCACATGGGACCCCCCAAAGCCGGCGACACCGCGCTCTTTTTTGTTGGTGGCAGGCCGCCCTTCCAGCTAGAGGGGCCTTCTGGCCTGAAGAGGTGCTGTGCACCGCACCCACCCCATCTTGTTTAGGCAGAGGAAGGCGCCACATCGTATGTAACAGTTGTAATTATAATAGCGTTGCGTGACTTGCCGCAGCGTGATGGACCCCCTGGACGTGCCCTGGAGCGCGCTACCGACCCTCGAGCGTGGACGCGTCCTTCAGCTGGAGCTTGGGCACGACGTTCATCGACGTGAGCTCCTGAAAGAGCAGTTTGCACGCGTACGGCAGCTTCAGGCTCGCAACGCCCTCCTTCGAGCGGCAGCTCGCGCACACGCCCGCCTTGAGGTCGTGGCTGAAGTAGCCGAGCATGCCACACTTGGTGCACACGTGCGCTTCGAATTCGTCGCTCGAGATCATGAGGCGCTCAAGGATCATGTGAGACGCGCCGTACGCGACAAGGCTGCGCGGGCGCGAGCGCAGCGAGCGCCGATGGCGCCAGCGCGCGTGTCAGCAGCCATAGTAGGAGTCAACGCCGGGGCGCGGGTGTGCACTGGGATCTCGCCCGGTGAAAGGCCACCTCGGGCAACGGTACTGTGCCAGGGTGGTGAGTAGTGGGCTGCTCGTTCGTCGCGCGTACTTCGTGCCGCGCAACGCACCAATCGCGTTCCATCTCTCCCAGGCGTAGGCCGCCGTCCCTGCTGCGGCCCTCGGTTGGCTGGCGCGTCAACACCACGCGCGGGCCGCGCGCGCGCGCGTGCATCTTGTCGAGCACCATGTGCTTGAGCTTCTGGTAGTATACGGGACCCATGAATATGTACGCAGGTATGGGCTCACCGGTGATGCCACTGGTCAGCACGTCCTTGCCCTCGTAGTTGAAGCCGCGGTCGATGAGTGTCTGCGTCATCGCTTCGATCGGGTCCCCGCCGAAGGCCGTGCCATCGCGGAAGTGCCCATCGAGCACGCCCGCCTTGCCACCGAGGAGCTCGATCATCTTGGCGACTGTCATGCGACTGGGGAATCCGTGAGGGTTCATGATGAGGTCGGGCGAGATGCCGCGGGTGCTGAAGGGCAAGTCCTCCTGGCGTACAATGGTGCCCACCACGCCCTTCTGACCGTGGCGCGAGCTGAACTTGTCGCCGATCTCGGGCCTGCGCGTGTGTCGCACGAGGGCCTTAATCATCATGTAGTTCTCATCGTTAGCTGTGACGAGGACCTTGTCAACGACAGCTGACTCGGTGCTGCTCGCGTCCATGCTCGGCCCCTTGTACACGCTCGGCGCGCGGCGGTAGTGATTCGGGTTGTTGACGTCGAGCGGCTCGGGTGCCAGGTCACGCGTGTTCCGCGGTGACATCTTGTTGACGAACATCTGCCCGTTAGCGATGGGCTCGCCCACGCCCGCGACGCCCTCCTCATCGAGCGCTCGCTCGCGCATGGGCGGCCTGTCTTTGCCGGCCTCTTTGTTAGGCGGCAGGATCTTATCACTCTCGCGGTTGCCGTACTTCTTGATGCTGCTGGCGTAGCGCCGCATGACCGTGCAACGCCCGAAGCCGCGATCGAGAGATGCCTTGCACATGACGATGGCGTCCTCGATGTCGTAGCCCGAGTACGACATGACCGCAACGATGGCGTTCTGGCCCGCCCCGAGCTTGTCGAACCCGATCAGCCCAATCGTCTTGGTCTGCACCAGCGGCCGCATGGGGTACACGAGCAAGTACAGAAGCGTGTCCATGCGCGTCTGCTGGTTGTACGCAACATTGCCCATGGCCTGCTTCCCCATCGCGCACTGATACGTATTTCTAGGAGACTGGTTGTGGTGCGGGTATGGGATCAGCCCAGCGACGACGCCCAAGATGGTGAAGGGCTCGATCTCGAGGTGCGTCGTCTCGGCGATGCAGTCGTGCGGATAGAGCGCAACCAGGCTGTCGTTCTCCTCGTTGACGTCAAGGTACTCAACCTGCCCATAGTGTAGGAAGTCGTCGAAGGTGCGCAGGCCATCCTTCAGGTCGGCCAGATCCTCGTCAGTGACGCGCGGCACTCCGTTGTCGCAGATGATGAGCGGCCTGCACACGCGCCCACCGTCGGTGGCAATGTACACCGCGCGCTGCGCACTGTGCATGAAGATGGAGACGAACTCGCCAAGCCGCCCGGCGCGACGAAGGGCGCGCATCGACTCCATGAACGCCAGCGGCCGCCGATGCCTACCGAGGATCGAGCCGTTGAGAAAGACTAGCGCGGATCCCTCGCGATGCAACTCCTCGCCCCCTACCACGCTGAGGTCCTCGACGCCGAGCGAAAGGCAGAGCGACGCGACCGGCCGCCCGTCGTCGTCGGTGGTCACGTGTGTCATGAGCGCAAGATTTTTGACGAGCCCACACGCCTCGCCCTCCGGCGTGTCTGAGGGGCACAGCATGCCCCATTGCGAGGGCTGCAGCGCGCGCGGCCCCGACACCTTTCGCGTCTTTTCGAACTGCGAAGTGATTCGCGTCATCATTCCAAGGGCGGCGATGAACGACAGGCGCGACAGCACCTGCGTGACGCCCTTGCGCTCCATGCGGAAGCGCTTGATGGTCCAATTGCCGCTCGAGATGGCGTGCTCCAGCCCGTTGGTGATGGTGTCGGGGCGGATGCATTTGAGCACGTCGAAGGGTGCTGCGCGGTTCTGCTTGCTCAGCGTGATGTCCGCCTGGCGCTTGAGGTCGCTGTTGAGGCGCTTGAACAGGTCCTCGAATAGCAGCGCAAGCAGTTGGCCGCCCAGCTCGAGGCGCTTGTTGCCGTAGTAGTCCTTGTCGTCAACTTGCGAGGGGTCGCGCACGGCCGCAAGCATGCGGCGTATCATGACGCCCATGTATACAGCCTTCTGCTTGAAGTCAAACTTGTGCACAGGCACGTGCGCGAGCACGACCGAGGCAAGCACGTCACGTGCCTCGTCAGCGCGGTTGCGCTTGACCTTCACCCAGTTCTGCCGGCTCGACTTGGCCTTGCTGCCCAGCCAGTCGAGCGCCTGGTTCTGCGTGAAGACGCCAAGCCGCGAGCACTCGCCCACACTCTGTGCAAGCGCCTCGGCCACCTCTGCCTCCGATCCAACGAGCTGAATGCACTCCTGATCGCTCTCGATGCCCATCGCCTTAAGCACCACCATGGCGGGCACATCATCCGTGAACGTGTTGTGCCGCAGCAGCACCTTGCCAGCCTTGTACACCATCGTGGTCTTAGACTTGCGCTCATGCGTCGACGACGTCACCGATGCGTTCATGTTGCCCTGTGGGTCCACGTCGATGATGATGCGGTTCTTGCTCAGCTGCTCCTGGATGAGGATGACCTTCTCTACGCCCTTGACAACGAAGTAGCCGCCGGGGTCCAGGGGGCACTCGCCAAGCTCGGCCAGCGCCTTCTCGTCCTTTCCTGAGAGCACGCAGCGATTGCACCGCAGCATGAGCGGCATGCGGCCGATGAGCACTGCGCCGACGCCCTTCTTCTCCCCCTTCCTCTCAACGAGCTCCTTGCCACGCGTGTACTCCACGTCGACAGTTATCGGCGCGCTGTACGTCATGTCGCGCAGGCGGCACTCGTGCGGCGTGATGTTTTTGCGCACGAAGTCCTCGCTCACCACGGGCTGGCCGACGTAGATGTTCGTGTACTTGAGGTAGAACGAGGGATCGCTGTCGCAGCGCACAATCCGATTCGCCTTGGCCTGCACGATCTTCTTGATCTCAGTCTCGAGGAAGTAGTTGAAGGAGTCGATGTGCTGCTTCACGAGGCCGCGCACCTGCAGGAAGGCAGGCAGCAGCTCCTCTTTGTCCTTGAGCGACGATATAGGCCTCGTGAGCTTCGCCGGCTCCGCGCGCAGCAGCGCGAGCGCCTCGTCCGCCCCGCCCGCGGCCGCTGGCGTCTGCGCGCTCGGGCCGCCCGGCATGTCTGCGGGGTCCTCCTTCTTCACCACCGTCTCCTTGCCCTTGCGCGGGGCGCGCCGCGCCGACGGCATGGCTGCAGCCCTCACTCCTCAACCTGACTGAGCTCACCTCACCTCACCTCAGCCACCCACTCGCCCACCCGCCCACGACCTTCTGTCGCGTCGGCCGCCTCCGCCGGGGCCGCCGGCTGGCCGCCGGCGGCAGAGAGGGCGGCGGCGGTGGTG
>RQSC01001009.1:4499-20453 GCA_013416795.1 Prasinococcaceae sp. CCMP 1430
GGCGGGGGTCGCCGGCACTCGCTGTTCGGGGCGCACGGGGCGGCGGCTGCCACGGGGCGGTGCGTGCGCGCCCCGCGCCGGACTCCGATGGCGTCCGCGGGGTGCCTGTGCTGCTGTGCGGCGGGATGCTGCGCGCGTGGGGTGTGCGCGGGATGCGCGCAGGTGGCGGTCGTCGGCGTGCGCACGCGTGGATGCTGGACGCGCGTCGCCCACGCCCTGCTCTTCGCGGTGGCTGTGGTCCTCGAGTGGGTCTTCCGGTGCGCCGCGCGCCCCAGCCGCGTCCTCGCCGCGGGCCTAGAGGTGTCTGTGCAACCGCGAGAGCGTCGAACGCTCCCACCTGCCCATCGAATACGCACTCGGCTGACCCGGCCGCGAGCGCCCACGCACCCACGACGCACATCTCACAGGGACTATGCCTACGGCGCGACGCAGCACCTGTCCGCGCTGACGGACCAGTGCCTGCTGGGAGATCAGGCATGCGTCGGCACGGAGGCGATGCTGCGCATCTCCCTTGGCGCCTTCGTCGTGTTCGGCATCCTCGCGCTGCTAACGGCGCGGGTGCTCGACGCAGAGTCCCCGCGCGCGTTGATCCACCGCGGGTGCTGGCACCTCAAGCTGCTGCTCATGTGCGGAGCCATGGCGGGCTTCCTGTTCGTGCCGGGCGACGGCGTGCGAAATGGCTACGGCTGGTTGGCGCGTGTATGCTCCGGGCTATTCCTCTGCGCGCAAGTCGTCATCCTCCTCGACGCGGTGTACAGATGGAACCAGTGGTGGGTGGATGAGTTTGACAGGTGGAAGTGGGCCTTGGTCACTTCGTCGCTGGTCCTGTTCGGCTGCGGCATAGCGCTGACGGCCGTGAGCTACGTCTACTACGTGCCGAACAGTAGGTGCTCCACCAATCTCGCTGTTGTCACGGTGTCCCTCGTGCTTAGCCTTGTCCTGACTTTGATCTCGGTCGCTTTCGAGAATAACAGCGCAGGGCTGCTGACATCGGCGGCCTTCTTCGCGTATACCATGTTCTTGGTGTGGAGTGCGCTGGGCTCTCAGCCCCCCGAGGAGCCCTGCAACACACTCGGCTTGGAGGCCGGTTCCACGTGGGTCCAAATTATCTCATTCGCGCTGGTGTTCGCGTCCCTGGTCGTGAACGCCTTCAGCAGCACGGGGTCGAGCGATGCGTTCGCCGTCGCAAAAGTCGACGCCGCCGTCGAAAAGCTAGGCGCGGAAGACACCAAAAGCAGGGAAGCGAGTCTGTACGGCGAAGACAACAAGCGGCCGCTATGGAAGTATTGCTACTCGCACGTGCTCATCGCGCTCGCAGTGGCGTACAGCGCCATGTTGCTGACGGGCTGGGAGCTCAGCGACACCGACGGCGACACCCAAGAGTTGCTCGACACAGGCTGGGCACCTTTCTGGATCAAGGTGAGCGGAGCTAGGACTCGAGCGTGTGTTGGTGTGCTGCTGTGCTCGGCGAAAGAGCGCGCGCGCGTTCCATCCATCTCCCTTTTCTCGCGCAGGTGCGCGAGCGCTGCTGACGGAGCGGACCGATGCGCGCGCTTCAGGTTGCCACAGCCTGGGTCGGGCTAGCGCTTTACGGGTGGACTCTGGTCGCCCCAGCTCTCTTCCCTTCCAGAGACTTTGGGCCGTGAGTGGCATCGCATGCACGGCGAGTGGGTCCTCGTTCGCCGCGCATTGCATCCCTGTGGATCTTTTCTAACCGTGTACTATTATTATTCTCCCTCGCGCGACGGTGCGCAAGGCGCACCGCCAATGAGGGCGCGCACGAAGCTACTGCAACTTTTGCGTCGTAGTGAGGCGCGTTTTGCTCCTGTTCAGCATGGAGTTGCTCTTGCTCAGCTTCCTGCGTGCTCGGGGAGGAGACTGCGGCACTGCTCCTTGCACGCGCGTGATCTCCTCCAGCTCGTCCAGCGTCTCGCTCTTGTGGCCCATGCAACACAGCCAACCCATGCGGCTGAGCACTGCCCGAGAGCGTGCACGCATCTGCTTGCGGCTGAGTATCTTGAAGAGCCTGCTGCTGCCATGCTCCATGGCCAGCCGCAGGCGCCGCACCTCGTCGTCGTCCGTGCGCACGTCCTCGAAGTCGATGCGCGTTGTCTCCTCCTCCGTGATGATGGGGAAAACGAAGAGGTTCACGTGCAGCGTGCCGCACGACGCCTCCCCCCTGCGGCAGTGCCGAATCGGGAACTCGGTGTGGCGGTACATGCCGTGGCCGCGTAGGTCAGTGAGATCAATTTGCACCGACCCAAGGCTGTCGTCTGCGCCCAAGGCGTCCAAGTCAAACAGCTGGGAGCGCGGGGCGCAGCAGGCGCGCGCGTGTCGAGTCGGCCGCGCGTGAGCGACGCGTCAGGCACCGGACAGGCACACATGGCGCGCGTGCGCGTCGCAACGCGCTGTGCCTCCGAGCGCGCCCGCACATCGAAGCTCAGCTTGCTGTGGCCGACGTCCAAGATGTTGAGAGGAATCAAGAACTGCTCGTTCCACACCGGGTTGCGTGTTGAGTAGATGGTCTTGCTGCGAAGCGTCTCCTTCCCGATTGAGATGATGCAGTAGGGATCCGAGAAGCCCTGAGGGCGCGGGTGCGGCGAACGTGCGCGTGTCGAGTCGGGCGCGCGTGGACGACGCGTCAGCAATCGGGCAGGCAGACACGGCGCATGCGCGCGTCCTCAAGCGCAGCGCATTCAAGCGCGCCCGCACACTGTAGTCACCGATAATGACGCCTTCGGCCCTCTCGAGCTCAACGAGCATCACCATGGGGTCCTCGAGTGGGTTGAACTCGCGCAGGCGCTGCAGCGCCGTCATTGATGCGCCCGAGAGCATGACTTGATCGGGACTGAATGCCGGACCGGCGCTCGCATCCACAGCCCCGGCCGTCGCCCCGCCTCTCGTGCGCTCGGCGACAACAGTGGGACTTCCTATTGTCGCCGCCGGCCCGGCCGCTGCAGCCACGCTCTTCGTCCCTCCATTGCCCATCCCGGGGCCTTTCGCCTCCGCGGTCCCACTGATAGCATCCGCCTCGGCCTTCCGCGCCCGAGCGATCACCTCCTCGCTAGCGGGCTCGTCGAGCTCATGCGCGAGGTGCCCCCTGCAGAGGTGCTCGCTGGGATAGAAGGCCATCTCCACGCGCGCGTTGAAGTCCTCGCCCGCCAGCCACAAGGTGTGCGTGAGCAACCAGCCAATTGACTCCAGCGGCGCGGTCAGCTGCGTGTACACCAGCCGCGCGCCGTGATGGCGCGCGGCCACACTCCCGTCGGCACTCTGCATCCCCTTGGCGGCGTGCGGGATCACCACGCGAAGAGTGACGGTACGCTGCCACTCGTGCTGCACCACCAGCGTGTTGGAGGCGCGCACACCGGGCTTGTCGAAGTTCGCGTGGCCGCTCTTGTCGACGCCGACCTCGTCGGTGGCGCAGACGCGGTCGCTGTGCTCGTCCAGGAGCACCTCCACCTCGATGCTTTCGTTCGCGAGCCCCTCGGGCAGGCCGCGGAGCTCGCGGACCTTGACGTATAGAATGCCGCGGACTTTGGTGGAGTCTGCTTTGGTGCGCATGACGTCGATGTGCAGCGCCTTGGGCGCGAGCATGAGGTTGCACAACGCGCGATTGATGCCCCTCTCGATGACGGGCATGACGCCCAAATGGCTTGCGAGGCTGCTGCCGATGAGCTCCAGGTTGAGGTCGAGCTGCGGCGCGCGTAGCATGGAGATCTCGAGCGCCTCGAACAGCGGAAACCGACCAGTCAGGGGGCCGAAGGTCACCCTGAACGGTGCGCGCAAGGTCACCCTATCCAGGCGGACGGGGACCGTCGTCAGGCGCCCCTTGAAGAACTGCACGCCTATGCGTGCCACCAGCTGGCTGGGCCATACGAGATCAATGTCAAGCATCGCCGCGTTCTCGACGTCCGAGCCCTTGATGGCCGCTAGCGTTGGTGCCCTTTCGCCGAGGTCGATCTCGTTGAAGACGATGTCGGTGATGCCTGCCTTTCCGGACACGATGCGGCGCAGCTGTGCCTCAACGCCCGTGCGCAGGATGCGGCAGATGGCGTCGTTCAGGTGTGGCCACAGCTGCTGCAAGATCGCGTTGAGCCAAACGGAGCGCCCGGCGTCGGGCGTGGTCATCCACATGGGCAGATTGCCGAGGATCTCCTTCAGGTCGTCCACCTTGAGCTGGGTGATCTGGTGCGCGCGTGCTCGTCGGCCTTCGAGCTTCTTCAGGCGGCGCAGCACCGCGAAGCCGCCAACGTGGGCGCCAATGACGCCCGTGATTGCCAGCCCGCTGCCGCGCAGAAAGAGGCGCGCCACCCTGCCCACGGCGCGACTGGCTACGCCTGCAGCTGGGAGCACAGCGCGAACCATGGCGCTCGGCACGCGGGCGGTCGGCGGCGGCCGACCGCGTGCGACGCGCCGCAGCCGCGCGCTCTCCCGCGCGCGTCGGCCGCGCCGCACCCAACAACGGATCCAAAAGAGCGACGCGAACGCGCGCGCGCGCGGCGGCGCGTGCGCGCGCCGCTGGCTGCAGTCGAGTGTCTGGCGACGCCCGCCGTCAGTGGTCACCCACCACGGCACCAACGAGAAACGCCCTTCAAAAGTGCACATGCAACGCGCCGGCCAGCCGGCCAAAAAAAAAAAAAGAGGTGCCCCAAACGAGGTGTTTGTTGGTCGAAATCGATACAAAATCACAAAAATAATCAAAATCAAAATCCTCGCCTGTGTGCGCTCGATGCGGCCATGTCACCGAACTCAACTCCAGCTGGGCTCCCCCGACATTTGGGGGGTGAGGACCTGTGTAGGGTCTATGACATGAAGCGACTTTAGTGCTAATTGATGTATATCAGCGGCGTGGGAACGGTTGGGGTTCGCGCGCCGGGCCGCGCGAGAATATCGCCGATGGGTCCCGCTCGCCTCGGTCGGTATTAAGGTTTATACAAAAAGGGTTTATTGTGCCAAAAACGGATGTCATGTGATGGCGGTGGGCGCCGGGCGCTCGTCGAAGGGTTTGGGTTGGCCGCGCCCCGGGCGCGAAGGCGGAGGGCAATCCGGCGCGAGGGATCGCGCCCGGCGCGCCCAACCCAAACCCTTCGACCGGCGCCCAGCGCCATCACATTCCATTCCATTCGCTCATTTATCAGACCCTTTGATCGCATGAACCCCAACGTTGATCTTATCCACGCGCGCGCGCCCGGATTTTTCCTCCGCGCGGCGGTCGGGGCCGTTTCGAGTGCGTTTTGATGTGGATTTCCCCGCGCGCACCCCGTTGGCCTCAAATGCGCGGGCGGGAGGGGGGGTGCGCCGTCGGGCTCGGCGCCATGCGGGCAGGACGGGGACCGAGGCCAAGATGGCCGTGGCGATCTCGAATGCCAAGCGCGGCCGCGGGGAGCGGCCGCGCGCGGCGCCGCCGCCGGCGCTTTACCAGTAGCCCTGCTTCTTGCCCTGCACGCCAATCACGCCGAGGGTGATGGTGAGGAACAGGCCGAGGTGCCACGCGATGGTGGGCAGCCACTGTGGGAGGTGGGGGAGAGGGGGGAAAGAGGGCGAGGCGGGCGGACCGCGCGCAGCGGAGGCACGGGCAGGCGCCGAGCGGGTAGCGCGGCGGTCAGCGCCAGTAGCATACCCTAGTGGCACCCGCGGGCACGTCCACGGCGGCGCACTCCGCGGCCGCCATCACACGTGGCACGTGCACGGCAGGGCGCGAGCGGGCCAGATCCGCGCGCGCGCGCGCGACACTCGCCCGGCCTCGCGCCGCGCCCGCGAGCGCGCGGCGCGCGCGCGGCGCGCCGGGGCCAGGCTCGGGCGCGCGGTGGACATCATCACGGCGGACATGGCTGCGGTGCGACGCGACGGGCGTTGCTTGTGGCGCGCGCACCCCCACACACACACACGCACCGGTCTCGCCCTTTCGGGCCCGCACCCCCCGGCGGTCGCCCGCGGCCACAAAAAAAAAGCACGCGCCTCGGAAACTTTCGGCCCGCTCCCGCCGAACCGCCCGGCCTGCCGCGATTCTCTCACCTCGGTCCGCATCCCGACCCCGCGCGGGAGCGCGGCCGTGCGCCGCCGAAAATGCTCCGTCCGTAAACCGCAAACGCAAGAATTTGCCTATAAAAAAAAGGGCCCGCGAACCGCGCCAAATCTTTTTATTTCCGGCGTGTCGAACGAAAGCAGGCGGAGGCTGGCTGGCGGCACGAGCGCCGAGGACGAAGAATTGGTGGGGAAAGAAGTCCGGAAATGTGGGGAAGGCCGCAGCAGATTCTGTCGGACGCACTCACACAGTCGTCCCGCGCGACGTCTCTCCGCAGACTGATGATCGATGACAAGTCAATGAACGCCTCCGTCATCATGCAGAGGCAATGGTTTGGCGCTGTGTACAGTCCACAAGCGTGCATTACGAGGCCCTCACCCGAGCGCCGCGAGCTCCTGCGCGAGCAAGGGGGCTTGCAGGTGCTCGCAGTCGGCGACGTCGAAGGCGCGCAGCGCGCGGCCGTCGAACCCCAGGGCGAGCTCGGGGAGCGCGTCGGCGTCGCGCTGGTCCATCAGGCTGCTCTCGGCGGCGCTCTGCTTGAGCTCGTATCCGGAGGCGTCCAGGTCGAGCGAGGCGACCGATGGGTCGGCTCGCTCAAAAGCGTCCGCGTCGAACGCCTGCCCGGGCTCGGCAGAGCAGCTGAACGCGGCGATGGCGCGGGCGAGCCGCGCGAGGCGACGCATGCGCCTGCTAGCGAGCCGCAGCGCGGCAGGCTCGAGGAGGCCCGCCGAACCCACGCGATCGGCGGACGCGGCACACGCCGCCGGCGCGTGCAACGGGAATCCGAGCGACAGCGCGCAGGGCACCCACTCGCCGCTGGACGCATCCCTGTGCGCGGATATGGAGCCGGGCATCGCGTCGACCCCAATCGCATTCGCCCACGCCGCCGCCGCGCCCGCGAGCTCGGTCGGGGGGTCGTCTGCCTCCTCGCCGCCATCGCCGCCTCTCCGCTCCCCCTCGGTCGCGAGAGGCAGCGCTATCTCCACGCTCCCCCCTTCTGCGACGTGCGCAAGCAGCGCGTGCTTGCAAACCTCGCCGTTGAGGGCGCTCAGGATGGCGGCTGCGTCACCATGCACAGTGCTCTGTGACTGCGGCTTGCGCGCGCTGCCCCCCCCACCGCCGCCACCGCTCCCGCCACCACCGCCGCCGGACCCACCCCCGACGGAGCCGCTGTTGCCACCCTCGCTGGGCCACGGCACTATAGTCACGGAGCGAGCGCCCCGCAGCGCGCTCGGCAGGGAGGACAGCCGCGTGCCGCGCGGCAGCACGATAGAGCGTGGCCCGCGGCGTGATGCAACGAACAACGCGAGCTTCGCCCACGCGCTGGCGGCCACCGCCATTGGCGCCGCCAGCGCTGGCGGGGGTTTCACGCCGGCCACCGCGAGCAGCGGCACCGGGGCGCCGGTGGTGCACACGACTGCGTCGAAGCTGGCGAGCAGCCTCGCGGTGGCAGTAGCGCCCATCTGCGTCTGCAGCGCGTCCGAGCGGAACACCTCCACCACGCCCGCTCGCAGCAATGCGGAGAGCGTCACGCGCAGCGCCTCCGCCATCTCCACGCTCTCGCGCACGCCCCGCTCGAAGGAGCTGGGCGGCGGGAGCGCCTCGAGCTCTGACAGCAGGTTGCGAGAGGCGTCCGCCTGCAGCCGGCCAGCCTCGAGGAGAGTGACCGCATGCATCATGAGCCCCGGCGAGAGATTCATCATGAGCAATCCCACCGCCTCGTTGTCTAGGACGAAGGCGAAGCATCGCCCACCATTAAGAGCGAGCGTGGGCGTGGCAAGCAAGGAATCGGTGCTCGTCGCTTCGTCATCGAGACCGGCCATGGCACCGTCACCCATGCTGCCGGAGACACAGTCCGCGCCACTGACGCTGCCGCTGATGCTCTGCCTGGCGCTGATCGCCTCCGACGCAGGAACGGCGAAGCCCAGCCTGCACGCCAACGAGAGCGCCCGCTGCATCATTCGCACGGGCGCATCCAGCAAGTCGGCGAGCTCCACCACCGCCACACGCTCGCTGGCCGCGAGCAGCACTGCATACACGAGCTGCTCGATGCTCAGCCTGTCGTCACCGGCGGCCGTGTTCTTGTTGGACACGAACCCTTCGAGCGGCGGCACCACGAAAGCATCCTCTGGCGCGACCGGCACGATGACGTAGGCGGCGCCGCGCCTGAGCAGCCTGCGCGCCGAGAGGAGCGCACCGCTGTGCAGGTCGCCGACGAGCACCCCTTCGCCGTCGTGGTCGCTCGCCGATGCACTGAGCAGCTGGAGCAGGTCGTGGTCGCGCGTGAGCGCCGCTGCTGCTGCGTTGTCGAGGGCGTCGGTCGCGCCCGCGATCATGTCGGCGGTCCTCGTCATCGCCGCAGACGCTGCGGGCCCCGTCGAACACACCCTCCACCATGGTTTCAGCGGCGGATCCTTCGGCTGGGCCGGCAGCTGCTTCGCCACGGCCTGGCGCCTATTAAGGCGCCACTGCATCTTGAGCGCCTTCGCAGCATTCATCGCCGCGATGTATTCGTTTCGCCCGACGCCGAGGACGCGCACGACGTCGGCGGAGAGGATGTTGGGCAGCTGGTCGTACGAGCCCTCCTCGTACATGTAGCTCTGCAACATGTTCGTGTAGTACGAGAACGGCGTCACGCCGCGCGAGAGGAGTGGCCCTGCGAGATGGTAGGGGAAGAGCGAACGCATCGACACGTTCGTCTTAATCAGGCTCGCGTAGTACTCCCCTTCATCGATCGCGGCGCGTAGCTCTGGCGCATCTTCAAAGGCATCCGCGCGCCGCGCATGAAATGCCAGCGATCGACGCAGCCAGTCGTCCACAGGCACGCGCTCCTTCACCCTCGGAGGCAGCTCTGCGTATGGTCTGCAAGCCTCGATGTGCGCCACGAGCACCGACTCGGTCGTCGTCATCGCCGAGCGCGCAGGCGCGCGGCGCCGAGCTCTTGCTCTCTCCCTCACTCTGTCCTAACAGCAGCCCGCTGCTGGAGCGCCGAGCGGCGCCCGCGGCGCCCGCCGCCGCCGGCCGCAGGTAGTGGGCCCCGACTACTCGGACCTGCCGCACAAGCGCGCGAGGAGCGAAGGCACAAAAAGTTCTCGCGCAGTGAAAGCGCGTTCGGGTTTCGATGACATGTGCGGACGGGTGGGTGACCGCAGAATTTTCTTTAATTTTGATACAGAGAAGCAGCTACTGTATGTGGGGTTTGAGGTACACCAATGATTCATATGGTAATATATGTACAATGATCTTTAGGGTTTACAATGAGTACACAGTGCGCGGTGCGTCCAGGCCAGAGGCGGTGCGCGCCCACGACGTCGCCTCATCGCCACCGCGGCACGAGCACCGGGGGGCGCGGTACACGACCAAGAGGTGTCGAGGCATGTGCTGGGAGCGCAGGTGCCACGGGTGCGCCTGGTGCGCGCGCGCGAGCCTCGCGCGGGGAGGCCGCCCGCGCTACGCCGCGCGCGCACCTCCGCCGTCGCCGAACACAGGGCGCAGGATGCGGTCGTGGACGCTCCACACGGCGCCGCCGACGGCGCGGGAAGCAGCAGCTGCCTGCGCTCCTGCGTCGGCTCCAGCCGCCGCGGAGGCAGCGGAGGCCGAGAGCGCCGCAGTCACGCCGACAGGAAGCGCGAGTGCAGCCGTAACCAGAGCGCCCGCGACCGCCTGAGGACTCTGGCCTTGCTCGTACGTCGGCAGCGCGGCCAGGTACGTCTGCCACTCCTCCGAGAGCTTGTGATGCCGAGCACCTGCGCGGAGCAGACCAAGATAACGCTCAGATGGCAGCGCGCCCTCGATGCGGGCATCGTCAGGGTACGACAGCGTGCGTGCGGTGACGATCTCGCCAGAGGAAAGCACGCATTCGACTTCAATGGGCGTGTAGCCGGTCTCCGTGGCGAGCACGCGCTCCCAGCCCCCTGGGCGCGCGCGGAGGGAATCGAAGGCATGATGGTGCGTCAGCATCGCGGCGGACTCGTGCAACACTCGCGAGGGCTCGCCTATGAGCGTGCGCGCACCGTCCGCTCCGCACCTTCGCTCAGGCCGTAAACGACGCCGTGCGCGCTTGCGCCAGCGCACTCGGCGACCGATGCGAAGGCCGGTTCGCTGTAGGGTAGGCCGGGCACGTCAAAGCGGAGCTCGTATCCTCGCAGCACAGAGGCATGCGCGCTCACGGCTTGGGCCTCGTCGCCCATGCGCCGCTCCAGCGTGGCGACGTCGACGTTGGCGCCATATGCAAAGTAAAATTCAGCGATCGGCGGCGGCGGCCGCAGCGCGCTCACCGCTGCGCGCGCGGGCGCGCGCCGGTGCGCGCACCGGAACCCGCCGTGCGCCGCCCCCCGCGTCGCCGCGCGTCGCCGCGGCGCCCGCATGTTCGTTCGCCTGGGCACTGTCGCACCCACCACAAAAAAAGAAAGGCGCGCGTTTTTTTTTGTGGCTGGATCTCAAATCAATTCACATGCGCGCCGCCGCATTTTCGCCCGCATTTCTCCCAAACAATTCCGAGTTCCATCACTTTTTCACATGCGCTCTGATCGAGCTTGAAGCATACACACTGTACTGTACTGCAGTGCCCTCGGCCTCGAGATCGAGGCTGTGACAGCAGACCCTCTTTGTGGAACCTACCCTAATTCCGCTCCCGCCCCCCCCCCGTTTCGCGCTCCGCGGCGCCCCGCCGGCCGCGCGCTTCCGCCATCCCTTTTTCGCTGCCTTGCCGCGGCGGGCGCGCGTGGCGCGCCGTGGCCCACACGTGCGCGATCGCATCCCGCTTCCCCTCGTTAGGGTTCATACACGCCAGGGTTTACATCTATTTTACACACGCGCGCAGTCACGGCCTTCCCCCCCCCCCCCCCCCCCCCCCCAACCCACCCCCATCCCCTATGTGGCCCTGCCGCCGTCCTCGGAGGGCTTCAGCCAGGGGACGGGGCGGTTGATTTGCTTCCTGAGCACGGCCGGCGGGAGCGCGCATGCCTCCTGCTTGCCGAAGAGCCGGTAGCGGTTGCGCGCGACGAGCATGTAGCAGAAGTCGCGCACGAACGCCGGGATGATGAGGAAGGCCGCGAGCAGCCACCAGAGGCCGCCGAGCACGCGCATCACTCGGAGCACGGCGGTGGACTTGACGAAAGACCGCGATTTGCCACCCCCGGTCGGGTACCGCTCTACGGTCACGATCGTAGTGAGGTCCATGGGCTGGCCGTGCGACGACAGCAGGTGCTGGCCGTCGTCGCTCTGCTGCGTCACGAAGTACACCTTGGAGTGCGCGTCTCGCGCGGCGACGAACTTGACGAAGCCCGAGCACAGCTTGCAGTCGCCGTCAACCAGCACCACGATGCTCTCCGGAGGTGCCATCGCGCCTCCCCGGCGGGTGCCCTGCCCGCAGGGACGGCGCCGCGGGCGGCGCGCAAGCGCAAGCGCTGTGGCTCGACGCCCTGGTCGCGCTCGCTCATCACACCGCACCACCCGCTCGCTATTTGTTTAGGGTAACCTAAACATCTTCTTTTCCAATATGTTAAGTATATTGATATGTATTATGAACCCTATTCATGATTTCGTGTCAGAACGCATCTTGGCGCTTTGCGCGTGCGGGCGGCCGAAGCGCCAGCCGTGGCAGCCGAGCGCGGCGCGCCGCGCGCGGTCGCGGCAGAGCGCGCGCTGCGCGCTTGCACCTCGGGCGGGCGGGTGGGCGCGGGCAAGTGCCGGGCGGACGCTCGCGCCGCAGCACGTACGCATGGTGCAGCTGGAGGAAGTGCCCACCGACGGCGGCGTGGCAGCTGCCGCTGCCGCCGCCGCCGCGACCGGTGTGTCCGCCGAAGACTTCGCCGAGGCGTACCGCAGGCTCCCCGAGGCAGTGCGCCAGGCCATGCCGCTGGTGACCTCGGACGTGTTGGAGACAAACGGCCCCGACGCCCTGCCCGAGGGTGCCATCCCCGTGATCGAACAGACGATCAAGTATGCCACTGGCGACACGTACACGGGTGAGACCATAGGCACGATTCGTCACGGCGTCGGTGTGCACCAGTGCGAAAACGGCGACGTGTACGAGGGCGAGTGGCGCGACGACCTCCGGCACGGTGAGGGCTGCATGACCTTCGCGCGTGGCCTGGAGTACAAGGGCTCGTGGGTGCGCGACAAGGCTGAGGGCGACGGCGTTTGCACGTACGAGAACGGCGATGTGTACGACGGCGAGTGGAAGTCAGACCAGCGGTGGGGGTGGGGCGTGTTCGATATGGCCAGCGGCGACAGCTACGAGGGACAGTGGTTCGGCAACGCCATCGAGGGGAAGGGGCGCTACACGTACGCCGATGGCGCTTACTTCGAGGGCGAGTTCCGTGATGGGCGCCGGCTGCGCGGTACGTACGCGAGTGCCGACGGCCGCGTTGAGTACGTCGGCGCGTGGAAGGATGGCGCGCGCCACGGCCACGGCGTGTACCACGAGACGGGGCGGTACAAGTACATGGGCGAGTGGGCGGACGACATGCGCCACGGCGCAGGCAAGTGCGTCTTCGCCGACGGCGTCACATACGAGGGCTCGTGGGCTGACGACCGCTATGCTGGCCGCGGCAAGCTCACGACGCACGAGGAGACGCTCGAGTGCGAGTGGGTCGACGGCGTCGCCGAGGGCGCGGGCACGCTGGCCGCTACCAGCGGGGAGACGTACGCGGGCACCTTCAAGGGCGGCGTCTACCACGGCGTGGGGACATGGAAGGGGCCTGAGGGTGAGCGCTATGAGGGACACTTCGTGCAGGGCAAGCGTCACGGGAAGGGCCGCTGCGTGTGGGCAGACGGCTCGAGCTACACTGGCGACTGGACAAACGGCAGGCGGCATGGCTACGGCGTCTGCGTGTTTGCGGACGGCGTGAAGTACAAGGGCGAGTGGGAGGACGACGAGTGGGTGCAGAGCGGCGCAGAGCCGTCGCTTTGCACGATGTACGGGGCGGGGCTGGCGCGCGCGCGTGCCGGTGACACGGCGTCCTTCGTCGTCGAAGCGCGCGACGAGCTGGGCAACGCCAGGCTGTCGGGCGGCGACGGCTTCGTCGCGTATCTCGAGGAACGCGGCGAGGAGGAGGAGGGTGTCGGCCGCAGCGAGGATGGCGGCGCGCAGAAGGGCGCGCTCGTCGCGTACGGCGGGAGCGACCGTGTGTGGTGCACGGTGGACGACCGCGACGATGGCACGTACGGCGTGTCGTACATGTGCACGCGTGCGGGCCGCTACTCGTTGTATGTGATGCTCGGCGCGGAAGAGCTCGTCGGGGCGTCGCCATATGCGGTGACCGTCGTGCCCGCCAAGCCCGCGCCGCGGCGCTGCAGCGTGTCGGGTCACGGCCGTACGCAAGCGCTAGTCGGCGAGGAGGCGTCGTTTGCGGTGCAGGTGGTGGACCGCTTCGGCAACGCCGTGCAGGTGGCGGCCGAGATCGATGTGGCCATCACCAGCTCGCAAAAGGTAGGCGAGGTTGTCGACGTGGCCATTGAGCACGAGGGAGAGGGGCGTATGCGGTGCACATACACCGCCGACGAGCCCGGCTTTTACCGCATTGATGTGAGCTCAGACGGCAGCCCAGTCGGTGCGTCGCCCTTTTCTCTTGCAGTGAGGAGAGAGGAGGTGCTCGCCGTCGAGGCGGCGAAGGGCTCGGAAGGCGGGCGGCCCGCGGTCGGCGCTGGCACCGCAATCGTAGCGTCGGTGCGCGCAGCTGTGCCGCTTCCGCAGGAGGTCGAGAGCGGCGACGCACGCGCGTTTGCCCCGGACGACCAGGTGACGCTCTGGGAGCGAATCGCCGAAACAGAGTGGATGTTCGACGGCGTCGAGGACGGTTGGGACTCGGACGTGGAGCACGAGACCGCCGAGGAGAAGTACATGCGCGAGAACCCTGACGTCCCCGTCGTCACGGACCTACGGGACATCCACAAGGTAGGCAAATTGCAGAGGTTTCAGAAGGAGAAGGAGCTGAAAGCTCGCCAGGAACGCCTCGCTGAGCTCCGGAGGAAGCTCGAGGCTGAGGAGGGCCCTGCGCCCACACCGAGGCTCGCGCGCGGAGCTGGAACGAGCGCCGCGGCGGCAGAGCAGGGGACGGAGGAGGACATCGGCGCGAGCATTTGCGACCTAGACCTCTGAGGCGCCGCCATGCTACAAATGTTTACAAAAATTACAACAGGATCTCACTCAGCTGGTATGTCGACGAGCTCGACGCTGGCCACATCCTGTGCCTCCGCACCGCTGCCCTGCTCTGCGAGCGCGTTGTCGATGAGGCGCACATTTTCTGAGTCCATCCCTTGTGTGATCCCGGCGCCCTCCGGATCGCCGTCGCTATCGCCTCGGCCATCACCGCCATGGTCCACATCGATGGGGTCGTTGGGCGTGAGGTTCGGTACGAGCAGAGGGATTAGGAGGATCGGAAGCATGCGGCACAGCGACTTCAGGGTGATTGCCGTTGACAGATTGTCGTAGTTGTCGCCACGCACTTTCAGGAATTCGAGGAGCGACGTGCCGAGCAGCTCGGCCACAGTCGTGCCAAAGTTCGAGAGCGCCATCAGCATCGCGAACAACGTGGCCTCTACGTCGCGCGGGCAGACCTTGCTGGCGAGGACGAATGAGGGCATACTGAAGAAGCGACGGATGCACGCTGTCACAGCCGTGTCTCCGATGAGCATTGCGTGGTCCGGGATGCCGATGGCCAGGTTCCAGCGCATGACGAGAGCCAAATCCATCAGGTTGGACAAGCACAGCGCCACCTGCGCGAACGTGAAGATGCGTCTGTAGTTCACGTTCGTGAGCTTGGTGTTGTAGAGGACGACGCCGGCAAACAGGCCCAAGTTACCAAAGCAGTCAACGAAGCCGAGAAACGTGGCAGTGAATTTGGGTCCATCATCGGCCTTGGTCATCCACTGGAACAGAGCGTCAGAGACGTACGGCTGCAGGGCCTCGCGCGCGAAGAGAAAGAGCGCAACGCGCGCGAGGACCGGGTGAATCGTGCGCAGACAGATCCGCACAGCGATCATGAGCGCGCCCGCGATGGCCAGCGTGACGCCCGCGCGCAGAGCCATCGACTCGCAGAAGACGTTCACGAAGGTCAGCGTGGACGCCGACGCAGCCATGAAAACCGCCAAGCCGCTCATCGCCCTGTTGTTCCTGAACCAGCTGAGGTCCGGCCGGCGTTTCTGCGGGGGCAGCCTCTTCTCCTCGAGCCAGCCGCGCAGGCCGCCGATGAGCACAGACAGCGCCGCGACATTTGTCGTCAGGAAGAGCACCTGGGGTCCGAACGCATCGGCGATCGCGCCGCTGGTCGTGCACGAGTACACGCCGCCCACCGCCAGCGCGCCCCAGCACAGGCTCTGCAGATCCGACGCGGCTTCCGGCACCTTGCGACTGAGCTCCGCGGTCGTCGCGTCAACCATGATGTCGGGGGTCGCCATGCTCACGTTCATCAGGATCAGAAAGGGCACCGCGCTCTGCGCCGTGAGCGGCAGCGTGCCGAGGCTTGTCCAGGCGATCACGCCCGACACGCCGGCGATCACCACATAGCTCGTCCTCCGGTAACCGAAGATGGGCAACGCATCGGACAGCATGCCGAACACCGGCTTCATGTTCCAGGGGAGCTTCGCCGAGGCATAATAGCGCAGGGAGTCCGCGCCGTCGACGCCGAGCACCTGCGAGAAGTAGAGCTTGCGCGCGAGCTCGCCGGTGGGTTCGCCTATGCCTTGGTTCATGCCATACTGGGCGACGGCGAGCAGCACGAATCTGCCGAAGCGGGCGCGCAGCCTCTTCAGGAAGCGAGTGAGGTTGACCGCGGGCGCCACAAGCGCGGCACCCGCCGCGCCGCAACGCCGGCCCATGCCCTCACCGCCCGCCTCGGTGCCAGCCAGGGCGTCCGCGTGCGGGTCGCCGACCATCCCCCAGCGGCCCCCCTCCGGCATCCGCCAGTCGCGCGGCGGCCGCG
>RQSC01001009.1:20659-37778 GCA_013416795.1 Prasinococcaceae sp. CCMP 1430
CGGCGGGCGTCGCCGCGGCGGGTGGCGGGCTCGCCCGCGCGCTCGCGCTCGCGTGCGCCGACCACTACGAGTGTGGCGACAGCAGCGGCTACCCGACGGTATCCATGGCGATGCGACACGAGCCCGGGCGCTCGCAGGCACAGGCGTGCCTGATTCCCGCGGCGGTGTGCCTGGCGTCTGCCGACGCGGCCGTGTGCGCCGCGGTGCTCGCAGCGCGGACAGGCGCAGCAGTTGCGGCGCTCAGCGGCCTGTCAGCGGCGTGTGCTGTAGCCTCGGCGCCCGCTCTGGTATACGCCGTTATTGAGGACGCTCGATCCGATGCGCATGTGCACGCCATTGTCGCATGGACGGGGCTACGCCTCGCCGGGGGCTTGCTCCTGTTGCCGTGCCTGTGGGCTGCTGCGCTCGCGCGCCGGGCAGGCGCGCTCCTGCTCGCCCTGAACGGCGTCCGCACCGTGCTGGCGTTGGGCCTGCTCGTGTGTGGCGCCAAGCTGGCCTCGCGGGGGCCGAAAGGAGACATGCCGGGCAGACTGCAGTGGGGCACAGTCTTCGCGCTCCTGGTGTTCCTCCTGCTGCTGCTGCCAGAGGCGGCGGCAGTGCGCGTGCGGCGCTGCGGCGTCCAGGTAGTGGCGGCCGGCGGCCCACGCGCCGCCTACGGCAGCAGGCCTGCAGACGACGGCGATGGGGCCGGCGGCATAACCACCGCTCCGCCACGTGCCACGATAGGAGGATGGGCGACGTAGTGGTAGTGGGCGATCTCTCTTGAGATAGATAGCTAGTGCTGTACTGATGGACACATGTCTTTATCTCGAACTCTGTTGTCATGCTTGGCGGTTTGGCGGGAAATCGCACCGTGCCACCGTGCGTGGGTGGCGGCGCCCGCGGTGCAGCCAAGGGGCGCCCTCACTTCGCTCCCTCTCGTGTTGACGGCATGGGTCCCACACACTCTTCGAGCGCACACGCTCGCTTCGGAGCTTCCTGCCACGGCCTGACACGTTGACGGCCCTTGCTCGGTCACTGCACCGGTGCGTGTCTGGCGCCGTGCATACAACAATGATGGCCGTGAGTTCCAATGGCGGGGGTGCCGCGGCGGCTCATCTTTTCACGTGCTCATCGCGCGGGCGCGTGCCCTCGGTGCCCTCGGCTCTCTGCCCTCCCCCATCTTCCCTCTCGCTCCCTCCGTCCCGGCCCGCCACGGTTGTAGAGGCGTGCGGCGCCTCCTTCGTGAGGACGGTGGGCGTGCTCGTGGGCATGCACACGTCCTTGGGTCCGCGTGCGCGACGCCCAGTCAGCGCGCCCGCGTGGCGCCTCGCCGCGAACCAAAGCGCGCGGCCACGATTGCGCGCGCGCGGACGTGCGTCGCACGCGCGCACTTGAGCAGGCGAATGATGGGCGGCGCGGGAGCGGGCGGGCGGCCGGCCGGCGGTGATTGCTATGGGCGCACGCGACAGGGGGGGAGCCGGCCCGGGGTGGGGAGCGCGCGGGTCGGGGCGAGCGTCCCCTGGCCGCGCGGGGGCGCGCGCGCATTTTTTTTGGAGTGTCAGTTTTTGCGCACGGCGGCGGCGGCGCCGCCGGGCGCGCGAAAATCTGCGAACAGCCCCTCGCCGGTGGGAGGGGGGCTGCTTCGCCGCCGGCTGAGGACAGCTAGTGCCGATCGCCGCACGGCCCTTGCCCCCTCGCGCGCGATGGCGGCCGGGCGCGCGTCGGCGTCGCTCTGGATGAACGCCGCGGCGGCGGTCCTCGTCGCCAGCATGCACGCACTGGCCTGGTCCGACGCAGCCTCGGCGCCGGCGACCAAGGCGCTGCTGTGGGGCTGGGGGGTCTCGGGCTGGCAGCCATCCAACGGCGGCGAGTACGGGTGCGGCCCCTCCGATCGCAAGGACTGCCAAGGTCGGTGCCTGGGCGCCTTTTACGTCGATTTCTGGACGGGCGACGGCGTCTGCGACGACGGCTGGTTCCTGCCGGGCGGGCTGGGCGCTGACCTGTCCTGCGAGCAGTTCGGCCGGGATGGCGGCGACTGCCCGGCGCCGAGCGACTTCGAGGCGAGCCTCCCGCAGGTTCCGTCGCCGTTCGTGCGCTTCCCGCTGCGCGAGGACAAGAACGCGCCACCGAACGCCATCTGGTCGTCCGAAGGGGCGGCGGGGACCTACAAGGGCACGCTTGCGAACGCCGAGTGGCAGTTCGACTACCTGCTTAATGCGAACGTCCTGCACTGCACCAAGGCGGAGGGCGACGAGGCCTTCCTCGACGACATCCCGTACGGCGGTGGCCAGGCCGGCTTCGCCATCTCCTTCTGGTTGCGTAACACGCCCGACAAGCCGGGCAGCTACTTCGAGTACCTGTTCTCGCACGGCCTCGAGCAGCCCGACCTGTGGGCGCCGAACAACATCAACATTTTCATGCCCGAGAACGGCCACCCCGCACGCGGCATCGTGCGCACGATTCTCAAGGACTTCAACGACAATTCCTCCAGGTGGTACTATTTGGACACGGACGGCCTCGCCAACGTCAACACGCCCCGGGATCTGCATGGGCACCCCACCCTGGATGACGGCCGCTGGCACCACTACGTGGTCGCCGTGACGGGGCCCCAGGGCTCCAAGGGCGACAAAAAGGGCTACCGCGTGTACCTGGATGGGAAGCTGTCAGCCGTCGCACGCGGCGGGCCCGGGCACGAGGCGTCCGGCGGCGACCCCGTTGACCCCAAGGGCCTGATCCACCTGTGCGGGAGAGCCGACAACGACCCCTTCAGGCACTACGGAGGCTACCTGACGGAGATGGCGTTCTACAACCAGTACCTCAGCGGTAAGGAGGTGTACGCGCTGTGGAACGCGCAGTACCAAGTCCTCTTCGCGTCGAGCTCGCCCGCCAAGAGCGCCGCCGAGGGCGCGGCCGGGAGCGGAGGCGACGTGCCGCCGCCGACCTGCGAGGAACTCATGACTCAGACCGACTGCAACGGCGCGTGCTTCGGGGACGTGTACCTCGGCTGGGTTGAGGACAAGGTCTGCGACGATGGCTTCTACGGCCGCACGGACAACGGCGGTCTGGACATGTCGTGCCACGCGTGGCTATTCGACGGGGGCGACTGCAACGGCGAGGCCGACCCCATCGCGGGCCAGTTTGTGCCTGCGCCGAAGGCGAACTTCAAATTCAACGACGGCGCAGGCACCGAGGTGAAGAGCGCTGACGGCAAGCTCACGGGACACACCGACGGCGCACAGTGGGTCCACGACGACGCTTTCGGCGAGTACGTTCTGCAGTGTACAAAAGAGAAGAGCAACAGCATCACCCTTCCCGACATTGCGTATGGCAAGGATCACAACCACGGGGGCTTCACAGTGAGCTTCTGGTTCAAGAACCCGAGCTCGCCCGGCTTCCTCTTCGAGTACATCTACTCGCACGGCCAGGATGTGCAACGCTGGGCGAGAGATAATCTGCACGTGTATCTTCCGGAGGAGTCGCACCCGGCCTCGGGCGTGGTGCGCACCATCATCAAGGACGAGGACGACGACAGCGAGTCCGAATACTACCTGGACAGCGATGGCGAAATTAACAACAACTCGCCGCGTGCGCTGCCGGGACAGGTCGACGTGAACGATGGCGAGTGGCACCTGTACACGCTCAGCGCCGGGAAGAGCGTGCGCCCGCCCACCGGCGGCCCCAGCCTCCCGGGTGCCACGACCGGGGGGTTCAGCGTGTATATCGACGGGCGCTTTGCCGGTCACGGCGTCAACGGCGGCGACGATTTCAACCCGAGCGGCAACATTCACATCTGCGGGCGCTCCGACGACGCCCCCGAGCGCAACTTTGGAGGCATGGTCGCGGACGTCGCAATCTACGACCAGCCGCTGACCGGCCTGCAGATCCTGGGTCTCATGGCGAAGAATTGCCCGACCACATCGTGGGGGCCGTGCTCGAAGCCATGTCAGGACGCCGACGGGCCGGGCACGCGCTCCCGCTCGTACGCGGACGGCGCCAGAGCGAACCTACCGTGGTGCAAGGGGGTGCCGCTCACGCAGACCTGCAACGCGCAGGTGTGCGGTGAAGGCCCCGGTCCCCAGCCCCAGCCCCAGCCCCAGCCCAAACCACAGCCCAAGCCGCAGCCCAAGCCGCAGCCCAAACCGCAGCCCAAGCCGCAGCCGAAACCAAAGCCCGCCACGCCCTCCCCGCCCGCGTCCAAGGGCGGCGGTGAAGCTGCCAGCGCGGAAAGCGAATCGCCGTCACTGCATGGCGGTCACATTGCCGCAATCACTGCGACGGCTGTCGTCGTAGTGGCAGCGGTAGCTGCCGGCGTGTTCCTCTTCATGCGAGGTCGACCCGCCCCCGACCGGCGAACCGACCTGTACAGGCGCGTGGCCGACCTGGAGGCCGAAGGCGAGTTGGACTTTGGCACCGACGCGGACACCCACACGCACGGCACCTACCGTGCGCCCGAAGAACCGGATAGCCTCGACGACGCCGAGGAGGTGCTGGGGACCCCGGCGGCTGCGGGGCTGTCCCGGCTGCCCCACACCTCTTCCGCAGTTGCGGTGCGCATCGGCGGTGGCGACGCTGGCGCGCGCACTGCGGCCGTCGCTGGCAGCACTGCCGCCTCGCCCACTGAAATGCCCACCGAGTCGCCCACCCTGGCCAGCGTGACCCCCGTGGGATCCGCCGGCACCGACACGAGTGACGAGTCCCCACGCGACGACCACCCGTTGCTGTGACGACGCCACCAAACAAAGGTAGTCTAGTGGATGCGCTCGAACGCCAATTTCGCTGCAGGTTACAAGTTGCATGATCTAGAGGGCCGAAAAGAGAGAGAGAGAGAGAGGGAAAGAGACGGCATACACGGGCAACAGCGAGCCCACCAGGAGAGAGCGCACCATGACGACCGCCAGTCGCTTTTTGACGCGACCGCGTGCCAATTCTGGCAGCGCGCGCCCACGACGGCACGCCCGACGGGGAGGCCAACGTAGGATGAAATCTCAGGCCTCAATAGCGAGGCAAGACGAGGATGCCTGCACCTTATTGTCTATGGCACGCCTGTTACGGCGCGCACAAAACAAGCACTCGCACGCCCACGCGTCGCACACAAGCTGCGCGCGCTGCTTCTTCACACACACGTCCGCTGCCGTGATCGGCGGCGATGGGTCGCCGTCACAGCATCGACGACGAGCCAAGAGGGAGGTAAGAATTTCTGTTTATTTGGCACACATGGCTCAAGGCGCCGAGGCGCTCAGGCAGAGTGGGGACGTGTCAAGAGCGACGCAAACGTGGGGCCATGACCACCTGATGCATCAGGCATGACCACCCACCCATGCTCTCGCCTCTCCGCCCGCAGCGCCTGGGCGAGAGCCTGCGGGAGCGGGCGCCGTGCGTCAGCGTGCGACAAGCACCCGCGCCTCACGTAGACGCGCACAGGCGGCAGAGCGCTCGCGCACCTGCGCATCATCGCCGAGCGTGTCGACAGCGCGCGCCCCGTCACGTCGACGCCGTCTGAGCAGTTTTGTGACCACCCCATCATTCTCCACATCATTGATTGAGCATGTGGAGTACACCATTCTGCCGCCCGGCCGCAGCGCATCGAAAGCCGCAAGAGCCATCGACAGCTGCGTCTCCGCGTTTCTCCTTGCTCGGCTGGTGCTCCACTGATCCCTGCGCACGCGCGCGGCACCGCCCGCCTGCCGCACTACGTGGGCCTCGGACGAGCACGGCGCGTCGACCAGAACAGCGTCGAAGCCCGCGCCTGCGCGCTCGAAGCCGAAGTCCTCCGGCGAGGGCCGCCACCTCCGCGCGTCGCGTCGCGCGAACCTCACGTCCACGTCCACACCGTGGTCGGCGCGCGGTCCGTGCTCTAGCAGCACACGCCGCAAGCGCGCGGCGCGTGATGCGCTGACGTCGTTGCACACAAGCAGCTGCTGCTCGATCCCACCCACGCGCTCGTACTGCTCGCCCTGGGGCGCGCCTGCCCCGCGCTCCGCGAGCATGTGAGCGAGCACCAGCGACTTGCCTCCCGGTGCCGCGCACATGTCCAGAACAGCGCGGTCGGTGGAAGACACACCCAGCAGCACCGGCGGGAGCAGCGAGGCGCCGTCGAGCAGATACGACTGCCTGCCGCTCTCGCCGGCGGCGCTGGCGCCCGACGCGGAGGCGGCAGGCTGCAGCGCGGCGAGCGGCTGCGGCAGTGGCAGCACAGACGCGCGCGCATCGCCCGCCGGACAGGCTGGCCCGCGCCGCGCGAGCTCCACCTTGCGCCCCGGCGCCTCGAGCGCCTCACGCAGCGCTGGCCAGCGCGCCCCGAACACCGCTGCGAAGTGCTCCTCGAGGCTCACCGCCATCCCCCTTCCCGCTGCCCGCATCGCTCCTGAGGTGATGGAAGGGGCGCGCCGGCGCGGCGCGCGTGCCCGCGCGCGGCGCCTCCCCGCCAAGCGCGCGAAGGTGCTGGGACGCGCGACCCGCGCACGCGCGGCGGACACGGCGCGGCGACGGCGCGAGCGTGCACTCGAAGGGCTGTGAGCCTGTGGGGAGGCGCCCCCCCTCATCCCGAGCTCCCTCACAGGTGCGACCGTGTGGCGCCCACTCGCTCGCGCGCGCGAAAACACCCGCTGCACCACTCGCACGCACCGCGCGCGGCCGAAGCGGTGCCGGGAAAACGCGCGACTGTCAGAAAGGTGTGATTTGATCATGCGAATTCTCAGCCTTCTTTTTGGCCTGCCTCCGTAGCTATCGTCATATTGTGCGGCAGCAGCGCGATGCCAACCACGCACTCCTGCCACGAGCTCTGCCTGTTGTGGATGGCCTTCTCCTCGCAGTACTGCGTGAGGTCGCAGCAGAGCGCGTAGCCATCAACAGCGATGAAGGGCGGCATGTAGCCCGTGCGCGCGCGCCCGACCATCTGGTAGTATGCGAGCCTGCCCACGGAGCTGCTCCCGGGCGAGCCCACGAACATGTCCGCACGCGCGAGAAGCTCAACGTCGGCGGCGATGGAGAGGCTCGCGTGCTGGTCCAGTGCTTCCACGTCCCGAAACTCCATCCACACGCCATCCTTTCGCGCGAGTTGCTCGCGAGGGAAATCCAGGTACGTCCACTCGAAGCGCGGGTCCGTGACGAGCTCCTCGAGCGCGGGCACGTCGTCCGTCGCAACGAACACACGGGTGACGCCGTAGGCGGCCTGCAATTCGAGCAGCGCGTCGAGGTAGACCTGCACCGAGTAGCACTTGCGCCCATTCTTGCGCAGGCCATCGGCAAACATGTGGTTGCGCGGGCCGCGCTCGTCTCGCAGGTTGTCCTCGCCCTGGTCGCACGCATCGCCGCGGCGAATGTGCACGGACGCAGTCGGTCCGGCCCCGTCGCCACCATCCGCGCTACTCCCGTCGCGACGCGGGATGCGCCGCAGGTGCTGCGCGGCGTACTCCATCACGCGCGCGTTGGGGCGCGCTACCAGCTCAGCAGACATGGCGGCAGCGGCATACATAGTGAGCTTGCCGTGCTCGGCCTCCCCCGCCGCAATGGCGTCGAACAGCTCCTGCGCGCGCTGTGCGGGCACGTCGAGCGCGCCCGGAGGTGCAGACAGCAGGGTCCGGTCCTCGTCTCGGACCGGCCGCTCCGGCGGGTCGTAGAAGCAGTAGTACCCCCATCGCTCCCCGTCGTGGGCTTTCGCAAACTCGAGCGCCTCGGGCGTGTTGCAGTCATCCATGCGCTCTGTCCAGCGCCACTGCTTCTCCTGGGCAGCCGCTGCGGGGACAGCACGCAGGCCGCGCTCGTGGGTGAGGCCCCACACACCGTGTGCCACAACGCGCAGCACCGTCTTGCCCATGGTGAGCTGCTCCCAGTTCACGATGTCAACGGAGGTACGCTTCTCGGGCCACCGGCCGCCGGGCACCGTGTCGCGAGCCAGCCTGCGCATCGACGCCCAGAAGCGCGCCTGGCAGCCGGTGCGCCGCTCGGCCCCGAGTTGCGACAGGAAGTTCTCCGCGGGCGGCAGATACGACAGGGAACTGTCGAGGCGCACTTCGCACGAGTCGCCCGTGTAGCCGTAGGGGCACCGACGCAGCGTCGTTGCGATGGGCACGTCATCGTCGCGGCACGTCGCACCGTCAGCGCCTTCTGGGATCGGCACGGACAGCGGGAACAAACGCCGACCGTCGGCCTGTTGATCCCCTGCATCGGTGCCACTGGCACCAGCACCCGCACTCGCTCCAAAGCTTCCTACTGCCTTGGTACTCTCGGCCCATGCCGGCCTCAACTGGTCGGCGGCGCCGTCGCCCTCCAGCTGCAGGTCGATGTGGTCCTCATGCAAGTTGAGGTTGTACCAGATGGCGAACTCAGAGAGCGCCGAGGAGCTCTTGAGCAGGAAGTCGCAATGAGATAGAACAAGCGCATCCACGAGCGCCTCGGCCGCTTTCGCCCGGGCGCCGGCGGCCGTGCCCAACACTCTCCGCCAGTCAACGTCTTTCTCGTCAGTGGAAGCGCCCTCCCGCAGGTGCATAGGAGTGTGCTCCTCGCGCTCACCGACGTTCGCGATGTTGGCCGACCCCACGGCGGCAATGAACTCACGGTACATGCTCGGGTCATCAGTCGCCACAAAGACCTTGGAGCCAGGGTGGGCGTTGAGGTACTTGGTCGCGAGCTCAGCAAAGGGCAGCACCTCCACCCGGGGATGCACGGTCTTGTCGGTGCCGCGCAGGTGCACTCCGAGCAGCTTCGCCCCCCGGTTTGCCTTGGTATCCACGCGCTCATACATCGCACGCACGCGCTGAGAGACGACCTCCAGCACCTCCGGACGAGGGCGGAGCCACTGGTGAACCAAGCGGTTGGCAAGTGCTCTCACACGAAGGCGATGCGCAGCGTCGTACGAGTGAAAGTCAAAGTACGCCGAAACAGGCGGCGAGAGCTCTCCATAGCTGTACAGGTCCATGACGTGCACCACTCGCACCTCGCGCACAGGAGCAATCACGCCACCGACAGCAACGGTCTCGTCGCCTAGACGGTACGTGCTGACGGGCTCGAAGAGATACTCCCACACCGATGGGCCGACGGCAGCCGAGTGATACGCGTTTGGGCCCACGTCGCAAGAATCGTGTGGAGCCCAGGCAAAGGCACCGAGGTGCACCGCGGGAACGTATCCCTTGGCCGCAGCGAAGCGCAGCTGGTTGAGCACGCGCTCAATCTGTGCAAAGAGCCCATGGTTCGTGTGGTCGCTCACCGAGAGCAACACAGTCACCGGCTTGGCTTTCGGGGATGCAGGCGGCGCTCCGATGTCGTGCTGGTCGCGGCGCAAGACTTGTTGACCCCCTCGCGCGTCGCACTGTAGCACGTTGTACGGGGCGTTCGGCGCCTCTGCAGGGCAGCGCGCGCACTCCACGCTGGTCGCGGCGGCGAAGGCCTCGCGTGCGTTGCCTCTATAGCCGTCGCACAGCGCTAGAGGGGCACCCATGGCATCGACCGCGGCGTCCGGGGCGAGCTTGTTCACCATGCCCTCGTGTGGGCGCTCCGATGTCAGCGGATCCACACGATACCACACACACGAGCCTTCGCGCACGGCATCTGCCAACATGCGCGCTTCAGGCCGGGTGCGCGCGAACGAATCGGCGGCCGACATCTCAGCGGCCGACCTGACGCGATTGGCTATGTTTGACACGATGGGGCCAAAGGTGTCGGCACCTTCCCTGTCCTCGTGCTCGAGGCAGCGGCGAGGCCACAGCGAGCGCCAGAGCAGCGAGGGGCGCACGTGGCTCAGTAGCGCTCTGCGTGCGGCACCGAGCTCGAGCTGGAGAAGGAGGAGGAAGGCAAAAGAGGGGGGTGGGGCAGCGGCGGAACGAGAGTGTGTCATGAACATGCGAGGGTCAGCCGCACGGCGCTTGGGCGCGCTTGCACGGCAGACAATCGGAATGCGCGGGCGACTTCCATGATCCAGTGAATTCGCACCTTGGTGTACGTGTCCATCACCGCCTCCAGCCACCGCACTGACGGCGGCGGCAAACGCACTGACGACGCACCCCACTGCAGCGAGGGGCGTAACGACTGATCGGCGACGAGGAACTTGGTGAAGACAGGCAGGCATCCAACTGCCGCAGATGGCACATCTCTCTGACCGTAGTTGCCCGTCTTGCCCAGCGGCACCATACAGAAGTCACTCTTCGACATCTCCGTCAGGGAGTCTATTGGCTCAGAGACCTCCCACTTGTGCACCATGCTGAGCTCCTTCTCCGTCTGCACCATTTTGAAGCCCGTCTTGTTGCGCAGGTGCATGTACGCTTCGTACCTGCTGGGCTCAATGTTGGCCTTGGTGTTGATTGCCCCTGAGAAGAACATGCGATTGGTCCTCGGAGCGCCCTCGAAGTATTCGTTTTGCGCCTCCATGTCCAGCTCAAGCTTTGGCAGCTTGCGCAAACACGGAATGCCCTCTTGCATCGCATGCTTCTCGGCACTGTACGGATTGACGCCGTCCTGGACTCCCACGAAAGCTGGCACCATCATGTCCACGCCTGGCCAGTACAGGACCCTGGCAACGGCACGATACGGCACGTCGCAAAAAACATATCATGCGCGTGTCAGTCGCTCGGCAAACACACGTGCACACTCACCCCCACACAGCCTCGTGCTCTGCTGGCAGCAGTCTACGCTGCACTCAGCGCCGCACGCACCTCGGATCGAAGGTCTGGTCGGGTTGGAACGGCATGAGGTGGTCCGCGACGCCCGACAGCTGGAGCGAGCCGAACGGGCGATACGGGCTCAGTGGATGCAACTCGTCCCAGCGCTCGGCCTCGGTCTCTCTGAGGCGTCCAGATTCGACGTCCAACCTGTGCGCCGCCGCGATCTTGTGCGCCCGCCATGGCAAGGTATCCGTCCCGAACCACATGTGCATGGAAGATCGCCAGATGGACGACCAGCCGTCCTCGTTGGGCGTGAGGATGTAGTGATTTGGCGGTGCGCGCGGGGCGTACACATCGCCCGCATGCGAGCTGTTGTTCGCTCGCGCCGCATCGACGTACGCGTTCCAGTGGGGGAATTCTGAGCGCACCCAGCGCATCGCGGGCAAAACGGTGTTTTCCTCTGTACAGCCGTACACCCAGAATGCCTGCGCCTTGGCCGGGTCGGCCACCACATACTTGCTGCGCATCAGGCGTTCGCCCAGGCGTTCGGGCAGCGACCACGAGTAGCACGCACGGCGCAGCAGAGGGGGGATCTCGTATACATATACGGAGAGTCGATGGCCTCCGTCGCCCTCCCGCGCCTCAGGGGGGTGGTTTTCGCTGAGCATACTGCCGTCGAGCCCGCAGTCGAGCCCCCACCTGCCAGGCGGGCACCGACAGAAACCGTAGCTGCAATAGCCGTGGCCCTGACAGTTGTTGGGGCACGCATCCAAGGGTGGCTGGTGCCAGTGTCTGGATTCCAGAAGGTCCCTCCACAGGTCCGGGCCGAGGATATTGCCCGCGCCTCTCAACAGCTTTGCGTGCTGCACAGCGATGTCGACGCCGCTACGTACGTCCGGAACGGGGTGGTAGCCTTCCGCCTCGCGGTCGGCGATGATCTCAGATTCGACGACGTTGCGCGCGACGGGAGATTCGGGGATGACGCACGTGGCCTCAGTGAAGCCATCGCGCGCGAGCATCGCGGAGAAACATCGGCACTCATATCCGAGCGAGGTCGAGCGCGGCTTCTCGCCGCTTGAATCACTGCGCTCGTCGGTCACGCGCGCGCACCATCCGCCTGAGCCACACCGGCCGTCGCACAGGTCTGCGCGCACGGCTGTGATGGCAGCCACGCGCTCGGAGATGCCGCTGGGTGGTGCCGGGAGGCGCGCGAGCAGGTCACGCAGATCTCCCTCCCCCGCTCTGTCCATACCGCCGCCGCGCACCCTCACACTCATTCTGCGGTTCACCCATTTGCCGCTCGCGATCGCCGCGTAGTCTTCGACCGAGAGCGCGCCGGGCGGCAGCAGCTCGGGCTGCGAAGTCGGACCGCCCTTGATCCAGCTCGCGAGCGGGACGTAGCGCAGCGCGGACAAGGGCGGGGAGCCGTCTCGTGAAATGGACGCCACAGTGAGGGTGTCCTCGCCCGCTGCGTCCACGTAACACAAAACGCCCTGTACCCTCACGAGGTGCGGCTCGATCTCCGGAGGCAGAGGCAAGAAGTACGGCTCGTCGGCACGGCTGAAGAGGCGCGCCGCCTGGGCAACGCAGGAGCATGGCAGCGCGCCGAGCCAACGTAGCGGCGGATGGTGACCGCCAGGGGCTGGCTCACCAACGCGCCCGTCCTCGGTGCCGAAGAGCTCCTGCAAGAGCAGGAAATTCACGCGGCCGTCGTTGGGCGACTCGTTGGCCTCCCACATCGCCATGGAAGCCAGCAGCGAGAGGTTGATGGGCTCGTCGGCGGCGCCTACCCCTGCAGGAGCTTCGCACGCGGGCAGCATGGGGACGTCACACGCGTTCCCACGCCACGGCGGCGAGCACGTGCACTTGCGGCGCAGTTCATCGCACGTGCCCCGCCCGCTGCACGCCGCGGGGCACGGTGACACATTCATGGCGGGCCCGGTGGGTGCTCGTTTGCGTTCACGTTCGTTCTGCCGGTGCTGCCGGTGGTGCGCTTGGGTCTGCTCCTGCTTCCTGGGCGGCGGCAGCAGCCTTCTCGGAGCCGGCGCTGGGCTGCCGTCGCTCGTGGTATGATCGCTGCCCAACACGCCGGCAGGCAAGGGCGCTGCGCGGCGCGTGGCATCGAGCGTGGCGAATGCGGGCTGGCCCCGCGCCCGCTCCAGCTCCCCTACCGCCTTGCCGCTGCCAAGGCCCGCCACCATGACCTTCCCCCTCTCGAAGTGCCATCTCGCCGCCGCCACCGCGGACCCCCCCCCGATGCCGAGCTTCACGCGCCCAGCCTCGAGCGCCGCGAACAGGCACAGCAGCACCGCGGCCAGCGCGCCGCGCCGCGCGAGACCCCCCTGGTGCCTGCCCCCCTGGCCAGCCATTCCATCGCCGCCCGCGCTGCCCGCGCCGCCGCGCACCCCTCTCCGTTAGGGTATCACCGCCTGCTCCACGCCGAGGGGGGGGGGGGGGGGGGGGGGGGGGGGGGGGGGGGGGGCGCCCTGCGAGGGGCGCCCCGCTCGTGCGCGGTCTGGCGCCCCGGGCCTGCGAATTGTGCTGCAGCAGGGACATGCATACTAAACCCTATTAAAACCCCAAACCCAAACCCGAAACCGCTGATGTGCGCCTGATGAGCGCAGCTCACCAGCGTGTCTGATGCGACATGCGGGCGCCACTGCGCGCGGGCGCAGCGCAGCAGTGGCGCGGGGCGGGCGCCCCCGCTCCCCCCTTGCATCCGGACGGCTCCACCCGCCCCCCCCTCCCCGAACTCGGCAGACACGCGTCCGCGTTGACGGCAGCGGCGATGGACGGCGGTGGCGGTGGCGGCGGGGGCCTTGAGGGCGGCGGCGCGGTCGGCGGCGGGGCGAGCCTCGAGGACTTCTTCGGTCAGGCCTGCTGCTTCTGCGGCAGCGATGTCAGCGAGGACGACGGCAATGAGGGCAACGCCATCGTGGCGGTTTGCTCGGGGTGTGACATGTCAGCGGTGCACGCCGAATGCCTGTTCAACAAGGCGAAGGTGGGGGCGCGCGACCGCAGCCACTGATGTGCGCACGCTCGAGCACATTGCCTCGGCTACGTCGCTGACGCGCATCGAACCCGCCCCACGCTTGCCACTCGCTGCTGTCTTTCGCTCGCATTCGTTGCACCAGGGGGCTGTGACCAACTCGATGAAGATGAAAAAGCTTGAGGCCTGTTTCAAGGCGCAGGCGCGTGGCTCGACGCTGCGCTGGTTCATCCGGACGTACAAGACGCCGTGCTGCAAGGCGCTGGCGCCCGCGCTGGGTGGCCTCACCGACGCGCAGCGATCATCATGCGACCCGACGCGCGTGTGCTCAGGCCACCTGATTGCCATCGAAAATCTGCGAGACGTGCTCAAGAAACGGGAGCTTATGTCTGCCGCGAGCGGCAGCGGCGCAACTTCACAGTCGGCACAGCCGGTGCCCCGTCCCCACGTGCGCAGCGGCCTCAAGACCAAGTCGGCGATAGCGCGTGCCGACCCTGCCGTGCTGGCGAACGCCGCGCGTCAGCGCGAGGCTGCGAAGCGGCAGAGCGACGCGCTGGATGCACAGCGGCGGCGTGCCGGAGCTCGCCAGCGTGCCGAGCAGATGGTGCCAACTGCAATTGGGGGCGTTGGGCTCGCGGAGTCAATGACCGCGGCTGTTGGGCACACGCTCGCCGACGATCAGCGAGCTGCGCACAAGCGCACCAAAATTAACACGAACGCGCGCAAGCATGCGAAGCGTGCAGCAAAGCGCGCCGAGGCGCGCGCGATCAAGGAGCGAGAGGAGCGCGTGGAAGAGGCAACGCGACAAGCGATCGAGGCGAGCATGGCAGAGCAGAGCACGCGAGAGGAGGAAGAGATGCATGCCGCACTTGCGGAGGTCGAGGCGGCCAAGCGTGAGGCGCAGGCCCTCGGATACGAGGTTGTCACGTCCGTCATGCGCGCCGTGGGCGCCTGCAAAATCGGGGCGCACGTGCGCGCCCTTGGGCTCACAAGTATGGGGTACAGCACGGAGCGCTGCTGCGCCGCACTGCAGGCCTGTGGCCTGGAGGCCGACGTGAGCGCCCTCGCGACATGGCTGATCGACGTGCCCGAGGAGGAGGGGCCTGGCGTCTCAGTCGATGTGCTCGCGGGCGATGTCGACGTGAGTGAGGAGATGATGGAACTGCAGGACTTTGCCGAGAACATGAACATAGCACGCGAGGTTGTGGACGCGGCGGTCGTGGCAGCCTACGGGGACATCAGCGTCGCGATGCAGGGCATCTGCCAGCGACTCTTTGCCGCGGAGGACGACCTCGTTGAGGAGCCGTCGACGGACAACTTTTACTACGAGCAAGGCGACTACGAAGGTGGCGGTGGAAGTGGCGAAGAAGGGGAGGACGGCGATCCCTGGGGCGCACTCAGCGACGCCGCTGAGATGGCCGCCCCGGCTTCTGATTGGGGTGCTGCGCCCGCCTCGGATACGCCACAGGCATCAAGGTGGGGGGCCTCGCCCGCGGTTGAAGCCGATGTGCTGGGCGACATGGTCAGCAGGTTGCCAGCCGATCTCATCTGAGTGATGTGATGGTACTGTACAGTATTAATTTATTAGTCACTAGGTGGAGTACAGTACTCGTGCTCGAGTGAGCTGCACGCAGAGCCGCGCACTGCGCACCGGCTCGCGCAGCTTCAACGCGCGTCTGGGCTTCGTAGGCGCTTCAGCAGACCAGCGACGCCGGTAGGGCCCTGAAATCGCCGCTTGCCTGGCTGCTTCCGCGCGGTCTTGGTTTTGGGAGCGGGTGCTGCAGCGGTCTGCGGCAGCGCCACGCCCTCCTCTGCATGAACGCATGGTGACGAATCGAAGCGCTCGGCGTCAGTGGAGCGCAGCTCGCTCAGTCTGGGCCACCAGGGCCGCGAAGTCGAGGGCCCGTCTGTGTCCACGCTCGTGGTCGCACCGACGACACCGTCAACGCTCTGCGACGCCAACATGGCAGCAGCGCGGGCGGCACTCAGGGGCTTGGCGACGTTCTCGGCGAACGCGTCCCACGGTGAGCCTGGGGTGACAGCGACAGCGAAGGCCGTAGCACAGACTTGCGCGCGCGGGAGCGCAGCTTCGCGATTAGGCTCGAACGCCAGCGCATCGGCACCAAGTGCAGTCCCCTCCCCTTGGACCGTCACCGGCGTTGCCGCTGCGACCTCAGCTACGACTTGGTGCGTGTAGCTGCGCACGGCAGAGTCGAGCGCACTGATCTGCTTTCCGCCCTCGTGAACGGCCAGGGCCGGCGCCGGCGTCGAGGCATCGCGAGCGAGTGCTGCCGCCACGGTCGCCGCCCGCGCGTCCGCGCTTTGCGGGGATGCGTCCTCCGTGGCCTTCATGGCATCGAGCTTTTCGAGTCGCTTTTTCAGGCGCTTCGCCCGCTTGCGCTGCGTGCTGCGGCTCGGCGCCCCCGCTGCTCGTCGCGCCCCTGGTTGCTGCTGCTGCGGCTGGGGATGCTGCTGCATTGGCATTTGCTGCTGCTGCTGCTGCTGCTCTTGCTGCTGCTGCTGCTGCTGCTCTTGCTGCGGCTGCGGCGCGGGCTGCTGCCGCTCCATCGCAGCGGCACCGTTCCGCGCCTGCTGCATTCCCTCGGCAGCGGGCGAACGGCCATCCCTCAGCGCATGCGCGTCGCGCGGGTGACGCGCTCTGAACGCCGCCTCGTCCAGGGCCGCTGCCAGCTGCGCTGCCTCTCCCTCGAGCGTCCTGACGTAGAGGACGTCGCCCTCTCGCAGAGCACGTATCGGCGTGCCGTGCGCGACCACCGTGCGGTCGCAGCCCGGCGCACCTGGGTTGTCGCTCGGCCGCAGATGCACGCTCGCGAGCCCCTCGGCGCCCACAGCCTGCGCGGCGAGCGCGTGCACCGTGGGCGGCCTGCCCGCCGCGCGCAGCCCGCGAGGCCGCAGCGGCACACTCGGCCTTCCCACTTTCCCCCCTTCCCCCCCTCCTCCTCCGCCATCCTCGCCACCACCGCGCGCTGTGGCGGGCGCCGCGGCCGCTCCGCGCTCGCCCGCGCTCCCGAGGACCGACACCGCAACCTGAACCTGAGCCGCCATGTTAGGGTTTTGTACAGGGTATCCGTGTTGGGGGTTTTCGGCCACCTTCTCGCCTGCCGCACAGTAAGATTCTAACCGTATTGTTGATATCGATCTCGCATTGAAAAAGTGACCTTGAGGTGACTTCGATGGGAATGAGCAGATGTGGATGAAAAGGGGTGCGAACGAGCACAGGAGGCGGCTGGCCGCGGCGGCCCGCAGCCGCTCGCGCCGAAACCGCAGCCGAAACCGAAACCGCGAGCGCGAGCGCCGCCTCGTTGGTCGCGAGATGCGCAATCGTACCGGGTCACTTGAAGGCGTGTGTACCGGGGACGAAAGGGGGATGCGCGCTGATAGACCGTGGATGTGAGGGAGGACCGGGTGGAGCGTGGGGGGCGCCCGCCGCGGACAAAAACGCGGTTGGGCGCGGCGAAATTGGAGAGGCGCGCGTTGCCGCGGCGCGCGCAGCGGCGGCCGTCTCCGCCGGCGACTCGCCCCTCGCCGCGGC